>CM053587.1:93783986-93855177 GCA_028646515.1 Pseudochirops corinnae | reverse complement strand
GAACTCAGTCCTGGAGCTCTATCCACCATGCCACTTAGATTTCTATGAGGTAAAACATGTAGAACCCATAACAGACAGTGACAAAAGCAAAAACAAAATAGAATGTTATGTGATCATAATGATCACACTCAGCATCAAAGAGAGGAGAAAATGCACCTCCTCCCCTCTTTACTGAGGTGGAGGGACCATGGGTATGGAAAATAGTTTTGAAATGAAGATGAGGTTTAAAATTTTTTTAAAAAAATAGTTCCTGCCCTCAAGAGGATCATAATTAACATGCAAACAAATACCTTAAAAAACAAGCTATATTTGGGGCATCTAGGTGGTGCAGTGAATAGAGCACTGGCCCTGGAGTCAGGAAAATCTGAGTTCAGATCCAGCCTCAGACACTTGACATACTTACTAGCTGTATGACCTTGGACAAGTCACTTAACCCCAATTGCATTACCTTCCCCCCTCCAATAAGTAAATAACTAATTTTTTTAAAAACAAGCTATATTCAAGATAAATAAGAAATAATTAACAGAGGGAAGGCATTAGAATTAAGAGGGATTAGGAAAGGCTTCCTATAAAAGGTGGAATTTTAATTGGGACTTAAAAGAAGCCTGGAGGTATAGTTGAGGGGGTGGGGTTGGAGGTGGAGGTGGGGAAAGTATTCCAGGCATGGGAGATGGTCAGAGAAAATGTCAAGAGCTGAGAAATGGAGTGTCTTCTTTGTGGAACAGCCAAGAAGCCAGTGTCATTGGATAGAAGAATTCATAGTGGGGTGTAAGATATAAGATGACTGGAAAGCTAGGAGGAGGGTAGGTTATAAAGGACTTTGAACATCAAACAGAGCATTTTATATTTGATCTTGGAGGTGATAGGGGACCTCTGGAGTTTATTGAGTTGGGAGCTGACATGGTCAGACCTGCACTTTAGGAAAATCACTTTAGTAGTTGAATGGAAGATGAGAGAGACTTGAACCAGGCAACAGCAGGCTATTGCAATAGTCCAAGCCTCAGGTGATGAGGGCTTGCCTCAGAGTATGACAATGTCAGAGGAGAGAATGGGGCATATTCAAAAGATGTCGCAAAGGTAAAATCACCAGGCCTTGGTCATGGATAAGATATGGGGGTGGGTGTGAGAAAAGGGCAGCAAGAAGTGATTCTGGAACAAAAGGAGGCAGAAAAATTCATTAGTTTCAGGTCATAGTGAGGAACCAGGATATTTGTAGGAGCATGGCATAGATTATAGCACTGCAGAATAGATAAGGGACTTGTTAATTTGCCAGGCTAGAGATCAGCCGGTGAGAAATGGATGTTTGTGGTGGTAGCAGGTATTTTTAGAGTACTCTGAGTGCTCAAAGAACAAGGCTTGTGTTCAAAATGCTTTCTCTTATGGAGAGCTGATTCATCCATGAATATAAGTTGCTACTGGCAATAATGAAGGATGGACATTGCTTGTGGAGTCTTTGTGATGAGGTGCAGGCTCTGGGAACCCCCTTGAACTCTGATTGAATCTTCCTACTTGATGAGTCATTTGTGTGAGGCCATAGGCTTTTCATTGTGGCTCTGCCCAGACATCTGTTACTAGCCTCGCCCTCCATTGTCCATCTGCTTCCCACCCTTGACCCTATCAAAATATCAATCCACCCTTGAACTGGCCTAGCCCACCATAGTTTGTTGGCTCCAGGTAGCCTCCAGCAGCTTTCCACCCTTAATCAATGTTGACCTCATCAACTCCTCCTGAAGACCCTCGCCAAACTCCTCCTCCAAACTACCCCTAGATTCCTCCCACAGCCTTTCCACATATAAGACACCTTCTTGCCTCATGTGTGTGAGAGCACCATAGAATTTTCTAGCACAGGCATGCTCTGTGTCCAAAACAGGAGAACTTTTAATAAACTTTGCTTTTCTTTGGCTGAGAGAAGACTTGAGTCGAATTCATTCAGCAGGACCCAGTGTGTTGGTATTTTGGGGTCTTGAGCAGCTCTAACCCTAACCCTAACCTATACCACATCAATTGGAGATAAGTCGAAATAGTCCAGAGGCTAGTTTCGAGCTTTGAGTCATGTGTGAAGTTGTGGAGTGGAGGTATATAGTTTGATGGAGAGGAAGAAATTTCAAGAAGGAGAAATGATATATTATCCCTGGGAAGAGGAGGAGTAGGGATGAGTTATGAACAGAGACTAGTAACAGAGGGTAGCAGAGAGAACTGGGGTAGGACAGGTAAGGCTTCAGTGAATCACAAGATTGAATTTTTATTTTGTTCAAGAAATAATTGAATTTACTCTGATATTTTTCATTCTACTGTGTTGACTCTCCATCTTCTTCATGACCTTTTAAAACATTTTTTTGGTATTTTTCATTTTAATAAAACATTCATTTCCAAATGTATAATTCTTCCCTGTCAAGCAAACCAACCCTTGTAAGAAAAGAAGAAAAAAAAAGGCAGTTCAATGAAACTAAGAAATACATCAAATGAATTAGACCCTATATGCAATGCCCTGCATCCATGGTTCCCCTGCTATTCAAAGAGAAGAAGGAGGTACATTTTTTCAAATTTCTTTGGGCCCAAACTTGCTTATTATAATTACACAGTCAATCAGTCAACAAACATTTGCTAACTGCCTTCCTTGTATCAGGCATTGTGCTATAGATAAAAGAATGAAATAATTTCTATTCATAAAGAGTTTACATTCTGTCTTGTGAAATTGTGTGTGTGTGTGTGTGTGTGTGTGTGTGTGTGAATGTCAGTAAGTATTTATTAAGCTCCTACTATTTGCCAGGCATTGGGATGTAAAGAAAGGCAAAAGATAGTCCCCGCCCTCAAGTAGCTCACAAACTAATGGGGGAGACAATTTGCAAAAAGCTAGGTACAAACAAGCTATAAACAGAATAAATTGAAATAATGAATCAAGAGAAAACACTGGGATGAGAGAGAGGAGGGGGAGGAGGAGAGAGGAAGAGAGAGAAAGGGAGAGAGGGAAAGAGAGAGGGGGGAAAGAAGGGAGAGAGAGGGAGAGAGAGGGAGGGAGGGAAGGAGAGAGATGGTGGAGTACGAAAGGAGAGAGAGAGAGAGAGAGGGAGAGAAGGAGAGAATAGAATATATGCAAAACACATACAAAGTACTTAGGGAGGATGGTCAATAGTGCTGACCATTGTGGTGGGGATCATCAAATTCTTTATGAGACAAAGGTGAAGAGGGAGAGTTCCATGCATTGGGGGTAATCAGTATGACAAGGAGCCTGGAGATGGAGTACTGTGTGTGAAGAACAGAGAAGACCACTTTGGCTGGATTATAGGGTCAGTCAAGTTGATAAGGAACTCACATACTAACGGGGGAAACATATAACTACATATACAAGATATTTACAAAGTAGTCAGAAGATAATCTTAGAAGGGAAAGGTCCTAGTAACCAAGTGACTGGGAAAGGCCGCCTACATGGGATGGAATTTGAGCTGAATTTTAAAAGAAAGCAAGAAAGCTAACATGAAGAATGAGAGCATTCTAGGTATGGGCGGTAGTTAAGGCAAAGGTGCTGAGCTGGGAGATAGACAGTTGTATACGAGAACAGCAAGTAGACCAGTTTTGCTACATAGTAGAATGCCCGAATGGGCAGTTAGGTTGCACAGTGGATAGAATTCTGGGCTTGGAGTCAAGAAGACTCATCTTCCTGAGTTCAGATCTAGCATCAGACATTTCCTAGGTGTGTAACCCTGGGCAAGTCATTTAACTCTGTTTGCCTCAGTTTCCTCATCTGTACATGAGCTGGAGAAGGAAATGGCAAATCACTCTAGTATCTTTGCCAAAGAAACCCCAAGTGGGGTCATGAGGAGTCAGATGTGACTGACATGACAGAACAACACTGACAGAATGCCCGAGTTGAGTAAAGTATAAGAGGACTGGAAAGAGGAGAGAGGAGAGGCAATTTGTCTAGTTCTCATTTTCTCAACGTCCTATGTATACAAATGTACTTAAAAAAAAAAGAGATCTGACTTTCTGTAATGGGCAGTGTTATTTTTTTCTTTTCTCCTTCCTGCTTTTGGAGACATTGAGTATTCCCCTCCTCCTGCTGGGGACTCCTAGAACCCAGTTTTCTGTCTCACTTCCCTCTCTTAGAATCAGAATTCTTCAGAGTCTCACTCCCACCACTGTGATCCAAAGGATAGGGATTTCTGCTCCTATTAGCAAGGATAAACCAGAACAGAAAAGAAATTCTTAGAGTCCCAACTTGGAAATTGACTTGGATTTTCACATAGAGACGATTTATAAATTGTGGTTAGGTTCATGGTCCTATTATGAAGAGTGAAGGAAGGGAAGTAATGTATAATGAAGCTGGAAAGATAGGTTTGAGCCAGATTGTAGAGAGCTTTAAAATCACCCTCCCCCCCAAAAAAGAAGTTTTTATTTATTTATTCTAGAGGCAATAAAGAGAGCCCCCAAAAAGCAGTGAAATGGACAGATTCCTGGTTTAGGAGAATTACTTTGGAAGTTATATGGATTGTGGACTGGAGCAGAGAGAGATTTGAAGCAGGGATGCCAATTAGGAAACCATTATAATAGTCTAGATGAGAAGGGATTAATAATAAAGCCATAACCATCTCTGAGAGACAGGTTTTGCTTTGTATTTGCCCAACTATACTCCTCTTTTTGGAAAGGGGGTGAGGCCAGTGTACTCACCCTAACCCAACATTCATCCATGTTCCTCTGCTTACTCCTGAACTTTCTTAAGCAATACTGATTGAAATACATACGTGTGCTTCAAAGATTTCTGACTTTGTTCATATAGGTGTTTTCTCTGCTAATCCAAATCATGAGAGCTTCATATCTAAGACTGTCTTTGGTTACAGTGGCAGAAAAAAAAAGTAATTTCTGGTGGCTGTGCCTTGACTGAATTAAGCTAGACTTCAGAAATCCATTCATTTCAGTCATAGCTTTGAAAGACTGATGGGCATATAACTGCATACTTCCCACCTCTTGGGATAGAGGTGGTGGACCTAAGGAGCAGAACGAACTATGAATTCTCAGACGGGACCAATGTGTTGATTTGGTTTTCTTGATTATACATGTTTGTTAGAAGAAAGGCCTTCAATTTGGAGGGCATGTGGTGCGATAGGTAGTAACAGACATGCCCAAAAAAATATCAATAAAACATTTTTTAAAATACAGAAGAAAAAAGTGCAACAGGGAATGTTAACAGTAATTTAGTTGCCATTTTAAAAATTATATATTATATACATTCTTTAAAAAGCAAATCATATAATGGAAATTCAGTTTTACATAATCCTCTTTTTAGTACTACTTTGTAAATGGAACTGTTTGATTAATTTTAATTTAATAAACAATAATTAATAAATTAATTTAAAATTCATCGAAAATAAAATGTACTTTTTGGGGTTTTTTTTGCAAACCCAGGGTCACTTCCATGCTATGATGAGGCATCATATTAGGACTTTAGTATAACCTTGCTGAACTGCTCACTAAAAATTCATATAAACCTGAGCTATACTTTTTTACCTGGTTAGGAAAAATGCACTTGTTCTATGAACATAAATTGCAGAAGATGGCAGTTCACCATACTGGATCACTGCTAACTCTAGGATGGGCAAAAGATCTAAAGTAAAGTTATAGTAACAATCCACTTATCCCAGCCATGCCACTTAATTGGGCAACCTTGGGCAAATCATTTAATCTTCCAAACCTCGGTTTCCTCATCTGTAAAATGGGTGCAATACTTTCATTAATTGCATCAAAGGATCATTGAGAGGAAAGTGCTGTAAGGAAAGAACTCAATAAACTGGAGCTGTTGTTTTCCAGTGGTCACACTCAGCAACCATAATTATTGGGAATGTCACTGAAATCATGCAGAATAATGGAATGGGAAAAGGCCTGAATTCGAGAGTCGCAGGACTTGAAAGTTCATGTTGGTTGTGCCACCTGAGGTGGCCTTTGGCCAGGGACTTCAACCCCCTGGGCCCCAGTTGCCTTACGGGTCAAAATGAGGGGGTGGACCACCTGGCCTCTGCAGCCTTTTCCAGCTCTACTGCTATGATTTTATGATGATCCCAAGAGCTGTGCCCCGGTGAACCAGAAAGAAAGGAAAGAAAATGGCTTCCTAACAGGCAACATTGATGCCACAAACTCCATCTCACTGAATCCCATGTTTTACCACAATCATCACCACAGCTTGTTCAGTCATTCCCCAACTGATGGGCATGCCCTCAGTTTCCAATTCTTTGCCACTACAAAAAGAAGCTGCTACAAATATTTTTGTACAAATAGGTTCCCCCTCCATCGTCCTCCCCTATTTTTTTTTTAATCTCTTAGGCATATGGACCTGGTAATGGTGTTGCTGGATCAAAAGTTGTGCACAGAGGTGTCTTGGTGGTGCAGTAAATGGAGAACCGGCCCTGGAGTCAGGAAGACCTTTGTTCAAATCCAGCCTCAGACACTTAACACTAGCTGCGTGATCTTGGGCAAGTCACTTAGTCACTTAACCCCAACTGCCCTGCCCTTCACCCTCCAGAAAGCAAAAAAAAAAAAAAAAAAAGTTGTGCACAGTTTTATAACCCTTTAGCATAGTTCCAAATTGTTTAGCCATAACAAGTTTGGCTGTCTAGGTTTCCATCCCATTATAGATTAAAAACAGCAAATTTAAAGGCCAGGGGCAGGGAGGAGACAATCATGGTGCTATTAGAAAGAAGAAATAATTGCTTGGCATGAAGGTAATAAAGAGCCAGAAAAACCCTACAAAGTACACACATAAGAGTCCCAAAGGTATAGCAGTCTTGAGCTATTCAGTGAAGGCGCAAATAACCCTATTCCTGTAAAAAAGCCCCTGAAGCCACTATTCTATTACAACTCAGTACAATGTTAGATATGAATTTTCTCAACTGTGAAGTGAGGATAATAATAATAATAATAATAAATAATAATAATAAAATGAGGACAATAAAGCTCCCAGGTTTATCATGGGGATCAAATGAGATAACATTTGTAAAGTGCATAGTGCGGTACCTGGTATTTGGTAGGTGCTATATAAGTGCTGCTGCTGTTACTGATGATGGTGATTATATTTGCAATGGTAGCCTGGAGTCATGAAGAAAAGGTTAAGTTGTGCTCACTGTACCTGCTCAAGAAGGCAAGGGGAGAACAATTTCCCTGCTAGCCAAAAAGCTTCCAGAGATCACTTTATACTCTTTTTGATGTTACACAAGTTTAACTTGTGTCCTTGGGCCGGTGTCCCAGCTTCATGGATAAACAATTCACCCTGTTCTTCTGGGTGCTGGATGTTCAATGTTCAATAAACATTTAATGGATTCCGTGGAAGGTGATTAGTTCTTTGATATGTTAGTATTGTGTATTTTCACTTCCCTCCTAGCTCAGTGTAGCTGAAACTCAGCAACTTTGAATTTATATGGGATCTTGTTAGAAAATATTGTCGTGGCATCTTTTGATTGGTCATTTGCTCTAGTCTAGCATGTCAGAATTGGATTCAAAATTGGGTTCAAACCTTGATTCTTTCACTTCTACCTGTGTTATCTTGGGCAAATGACTGAACCTCTCTGGGAATGTTTCCTCATATGTAAACTGAAGTCTGAAGTGAATGAATTCTGTGGTGCCTTTGGGGTCCCTCTCCTACCTTTAAATCTCTAATTCTGTGGTGATCCAGTGATCCTTTGAATGGAACATTGGGCTTGGCCAGGAGCTGGATGAATTGTCACACATGGAAGACATTCTATCAGGAAAGAAAATGGAGCAGCATTGGAACCAAAGACATTTATTTAATGACTTGTTGCAAGGAGCTATAAGATTGAGGTATCACTTCACCTAAATAGTGAAGCTCAGAAACAGTTACTTCAAGAGTATAACATCTTCTTGTACTGCATGCTTTCTTCTACCATTTTTTTACCTTTTTGGAAGGTGGGGACACAGACGTGTAATAGGAAACTGTCTACCAATTCAGATTGACACTTATACCCTGTAATTAGTCTCTGAGAGTTGTAGGACATAGTGAATAGAGATCTGACCACAGACTGGGGAAAACCTAGTTTCAAATCCTACTTATGACAGCTTTTAGTCACTATTTGACCTTGGCCAGACCAGTCAGCTTTCTAAGGTGCTTGTGTTTCGCTAGCTAATAAATAATAGCTGACATGTATAAAGTGCTTTAAAGTTTGCAAAGCGCTTTACATATATGACCTTATGTGAACAGCCCAACACCCCTGTGAGCTAAGTACTAGAGTTACAATAATCCCCATTTTACAGATGAGAAAACTGAGCCTCTGAGAGATTTTTTTCATGACTAGCCCACAGTCACAGAGCTGCTGAGCTGGGATTTGAACCTAGATCATCTTCTTCTTTTTTTTTTTTTTAATTAAATTATTTGGTTTTGGTTTTTAACAATCACTTACACAAGTTTTACATTTTTCTCCCCCTCCCTCCCCCTTCCCTCTCCAAAATGGCTTGCAATCTGATATGGACCCATTCAACACATTTTCACATTATGTTACATAGAAGAATTATAATAAATGGGAAAAACCATGAGAAAGAAAAAACAACCCAACATAAAACAAAACAAAAAAGAAAATAGTCTTCTTCATTCTACATTCTGACTCCATATCCTTTCTCTGATATGACTAGTATTTTCCATCATGTGTTCTTTGGAATTGTTTTAGGTCTTTGCATTGCTGAGAAGGGTTAAGTCTACCAAAATCTGTCATCACACACTGTGGCTATTACTGTGTACAATGTTCTCCTAGTTCTACTTCCCTCACTCAGCATCAGTTCATATAAGTCTTCCCAGAAGCTAGGTCTTCTTGACTGCAATTCTAGCTCCCTTATGCCTTGCTGTCCATAAGGTTTTTACTATATCACCCCCATTTAACAATGGAAGAACTAAGCCAGAGAAAAGTTAAGATTCTTTTTCTAAGGTCTTATTTTCTGCTTATCTATTACTCAGTTCAGCTAATCAGCAAACATTAACATGCCAAGATATCCTGGAGATACAAACACAAAAGTGAAACAGCCCTGGCCCTTAAACAGTTTACATTCTAACATGGAGGACAGCATATAAATATAGAAGTATGTAAGGAATATACGCAAAGATACACAAGGTAATTTGGAGAAAGAGGGAAGGAGGAAGAGAGGGCACATTTTCAGGGAGTGGAGCTAAGATGGCAGAGTAAAGGCAGGGACTCACCTGAGCTCTCTCCCTAAACCCTCCAAATACTTTTAAAAAATGACTCTGGGCTAGCTAGGTGGTGCAGTGAATAGGGCACCAGCCCTAGAGTCAGGAGGACCTGAGTTCAAATCCAGCCTCAGACACTTAACACTTACTAGCTGTGTCACCTTTAGTAAGTCACTTAACCCCAATTGCCCTGCCTTCCCCCATCCAAAAAAAGAAAAGAACAAAAAAACTAACTCTAAACAAATTTTGGGGCAGCAAAACCCATAAAAAGACAGAGTGAAACAAATTTCCAGGTCAAGACAAGTTGGGAGGTCGACAGAAAAAGTTTGTTGCACCAGGGTGACAGAGGAGCCCAGTCTAGCACAGGCTGTGCCAACACAGATCAGGCCCCAGCAAACCCAGAACAGGCCTTGGAGCAACTGAATCACTGGCAGCAGTGATAGTTTCCAGACCTCTCAGCCCACAGGCACCAAAGACAACTTAGAAGGTCAGCGGGAAGGGGCTGTTGCACCTGGGTTAGAGAGGAGCAGCAAGCCACACCAGCACAGCCCTGAGCCCCAGCAAACCAGGAGCAGTTCTTGGGAGTGACTGAATCAGCGGTGGAACCAGCAGCAGCAGCTGCTTTCAGAACTCTCAGTCCACAGACAGTAAGGGGGTCAAACAATGGTGAGAAGGAGATTACAGGGGCCTTTTTGCTACCACTGAGGCAGGACTTTTTGCCCATGCTCAGATTCGGGTCCCAGTCCCAGGTGGCAGTCCCAGGGCAAGGATAAACACTAGCATAGCAGAGCTCATGGCAGCAGTGGAGGGGGGGATCCTCCTCACAGTTCCAGAGCAGAGAAGAGGACAGGCCAGGAGGGTAGTAAACACCTCTCCTTAGATCACACTACCTTGGAAGAACTGAAAACTTACAGGCCCCTGGAAGTATCTCTGGGAACAGCTACACAAAACCCCTAAAGCTTAGGACAGTGCACCCTCCACCCTGGATGCAGAGCCCTACTTTAACAAACAGTTAAAAGTCAGCTAATAGATTAGGGAAATGAGCAAACAATGGAAAAAAATTACCTCTTGACTATAGAAAGTTATTATGGTGATGAGGAAGATCAAAACACACTCAGAAGAAGATAGCAAAGTCAAAGCTCCTACGTCTATCTAAAGCTTTAAAGAAAAGTATGAATTGGTCTCAGGTCATGGAAGAGCTCAAAAAGGATTTTAAAAATCAAGTAAGAGAGGTAGAGGAAAAATTGGGAACAAAAATGAGAGTGATGCAAGAAAATAATGAGAAATGAGTCAACAGTTTGGTAAAGGAGACACAAAAAATACTGGAGAAAATAACGCTTTAAAAAAATAGACTGTGCCTAATGGCAAAAAACCAATGAGGAGAAGAATGCCTTAAAAAGCAGAATTGGTCCTGCAAAAAGCAAAAAAAAGGACAGCACTTTTGGGGCAGCTAGGTGGAGCAGTGAATAGAGCACTGGCCCTGGAGTCAGGAGCACCTGAGTTCAAATTTGACCTCAGACACTTAACACTTAGTAGTCATGTGACCTTGGGCAAGTCACTTAACCCCAATTGCCCTGCCTTCCCCTCTCCAAAAAGCAAAAAAAAAAAAAAAAAAAAAAAAAAAAAAAAAGCAAAATTGGCCAGATGGAAAAGGAGGTGCAAAAGCTCACTAAAGAAAATAATTCATTAAAAATTAGAATGGAGCAAATGGAAACTAATAACTCTATGAGAACCAAGAAGCAATAAAACAATACCAAAAAAATGAAAAGAAAATAGAAGACAATGTGACATATCTCAATGGAAAAACAACTGACCCAGAAAATAGATTCAGGAGAGAGAATCTAAGAATTATTGGACTACCTGAAACCATGATCAAAAAAAGAGCCTAGACATCATCATTATTAAGGACAACTCCCTTGATATTCCAGAACCAGGGGATAAAATAGAAATTGAGAGAATCCACTGATCACCTCCTGAAAGAGATCCTAAAATGAAAACTCCCACAAATATTATAGCCAAATTCCAGAGTTCCCGGGTCAAAGAGGAAATATTGCAAATGGCAGAAAGAAACAATTTAAATATTGTGGAGCCACCGTCAGGATCACCTAGGATTTAGCAGCTTCTACATTAAGAGATCGAAGGGCTTGGAATGTGATATTCCAGAGGGCAAAGGAGCTAGGATTATAACCAAGAATCACCTACCTAGCAAAACTGAGTATAATCCTTCAGGGGAAAAATGGATATTTAATGAGATAGAGAACTTTTGAGCATTCTTGATGAAAAGACCAGACCTGAATAGGAAATTTTACTTTCAAATACAAGACTCAAGAGAAGCAGAAAAAGGTAAACAAGACAGAGAAATTATAAGGTTAAACTGTTTACATTCCTACACGGGAAGATGATATTCATAAATCATAAGACCTTTTTCATTATTAGAGTAGTTAGGAGGAGTACATATAGACAGAGGGGGCAGGTATGAGTTGAATATGAAGGGGTGATATCTAAAAAATAAAATTAAGAGGTGACGGAGGAATGTACTGGGAAAAAGAGAAAAGGAGAGGTAGAATGAGGGAAAAATTATCTCACATAAAAGAGGCAAGAAAAAGTTTTTACAGGAGGCGAGGGAGAGTGAGTAAACCTTACTCTAAGCACCAGAATTGGCTCAAAGAGAGAATAACATATACATGATATTGGGTATAGAAACCTATCTTACCCTACAAGAAAGTAAGGGGGGGAAGGTGATATAAGAAAGGTGGGTGAGAGAAGGGAGGGCAGATTGGGGGAGAGTGTGGTTACAAGCAAAACACTTTTGAGGAGAGCAGGGTGAAAGGAGAGAGAGAATAGAACAAAGAGGTGGCAGGAATAGGATGCAGGAAAATACAGTTAGCAATAGTAACTGTGAAAAAAAATTTGAAGCAAGTTTTGATAAGGGGCCTCATTTCTCAAACATAAAGAACACTGAGTTAAATTTATAAAAATAATAGCTATTTCATAATTTATAAGTGATTAAAAGATAAAATAACTTAAGATGAAATAATCAAAGCTATCTATAGCCATATGAAAAAAATATTCTAACTCACTATTTATTAGAGATATCCAAATTAAAACAATTCTGAAGTACTATACTACCTCATACCTATTATATTATCTAATAGGACAGAAAAAATAAATGACAAATGTTGCAGGGGATGTGGGAAAAATGAGACATAAATGCATTGTTGGTGGAGTTGTGGACTAATTCAACCATTCTGTAGAGCAATTTGGAACTATACCCAAAGGGCTATAAAATCATGCATACCCTTAGACCTAGCAATACCACTACTAGGTCTGTCCTGAAAGAGATAAAAACAAAAAGGAAAAGGACCTATATGTACAAAAATATTTATAGCAGCTCTTTTCTAGGGGTAAAGAATTAGACATTGTGGGGATGCTCATCAATTGGGGAATGGCTGAACAAGTTGTGGTATGTGATTATGAGAATTGCGAATGGGAATATTATTATATTATAAGAATTGAAGAGCAGAGTGCTCTCAGAAAAAACTGGAAAGACTTTCATGGGCTGATGCAAAGTGAAACGTGTTGTGTAACAGCAATATTGTAAGATGATCAGCTTTGAATGTCTTAGCTGTTCTCAGCAAAACAAAGATCTAAGACAACTCTGAAGGATTTATGATGAAAAACGCTATCCATCCCCAGAGAAAGAACTGATGGTATCTTAATACAGATCGAAGTGTACTTTTTTAAGCTTTGTTTTTCTTGAGGTTTTTTTGCTTGTTTTCTTTTACAACATGACTATTGTGGATATGTTTTGCACGACTATACATGTATAACCTATATTGAACTGCTTGCCTTCTCAATGAGAGAGGGGTAGGGAAGGAAGAAAAGAGAGAATTTAGAACTCAAAGATTTAAAAACAAATGTTAAAAATTGTTTCTCCATGTAACTGGGGGAAAATAAAATACTAAAAAAAAGAAAGAAAGAACATTTCATGTAGAAGGTGGGACTTGAGCTGAATTTTGAAGGAACTTCAAGATTCTGAGAGACATAGAGGGAGAAGGGAGAGTCTTTTAGGCATGGAAACCAGCCAGGGCAAAGGCTCATGTACAAATGGAGTGTTATGTGTGGTGAACAGCAAATAGATCAGTAAGACTAGTGTGTAGAGAGGAATATTATACAAGAAGATTAGAGAATTAGGAAGGGGGTAGGTTAAGAAGAGGCAGCTAGGTGGTGTGGTGGATAGAGTGCTAAGCTCAGAATCAGGAAGACCTGAGTTCAAATCCAGCCTCAGAAACTTCCCAGATGTGTGACCTCGGGCAAGTCACTTAACCTCTGTTTACCTATGGATCCATGATTTGGAGTAAGCAGAGAATTGTGGTAGGGAGACTAATTAGAAGATTCATGAAATAATCTAAGTGTGAGGTGATGAGGTCCTAAACCAAGGTGGTGAGTATGTGACTAGAGAGAAATGATAGTTCATAAGAGATGATGTGATGGTAGAAATGGCAAGATCTGACAACTGACTGGACATGTAGGGTGAGGCAGAATAAAGAGTGTAGGATTAAACTGAAGTTATGAACCTTGGAGATTAGAAAGTTGGAAGTAACCTCAGTAGTGCTAAGGAAGTTTGAAAGGGCAGTGGGTTTGGATGAAAAGATAACAAATTCTGTTTTGGACATATTGAGCACTCTCCAACCAGATAATCCAGTTTGGAATGTCCATTAGACAGCTGGTGATGAGGGAGGACTGCAGCTAGGAGAAAGATTAGGGCTGGATAGGGCTTTGAGTCATCGATAAATGATCACTAAACCCATTGAAGTTGATGAGGTCCCTAAGAAAGGATTAGGAAGGAAAAAAAGAGCACCCAGGACAGAGTTTTGGGGTACACCCACAGTTAGTGGGTGTGACATGGATGATAATGCAGCAAAGGAAACCTGGAAGGAGTGGTGAGAGAGGTAAAAGAACCAGGAGGGAGCAGTGTCATGAAAACCTTGAGAGGAGAAACTACCCAAGCTGTACAGAGTTCAAAAGGAATAAAGCTTGGTTCCCTGAAGGAGCCAGCTCTCTTGGCTTCTCTTGTGAGCAGTACAATAGACATCTGTCTTGTATAGTCTGTTCATTTATCTGCCTGGAGTTTGTGGCAGAACTAGATGTGATTGGACTTTGGTGAAGGGTTTCATTGTTCTTTAAAGTTCTGTGTTTCTAGACATTTAAACAAATATAAATAGCTGCTATCCCTTAAGCCTTGGGGCTGCACATAAAAGAGACTGAACAAAAGAGACGTAAAGAATGATAAACATTTTTCATGTGGGTTATTTAGAGAAAGGAATGCAAAAATTCTTTAATTCAAGTAAAAATCACATTTTTTTTTTTAAGAAGCCAGATTGACTGGTTATTGTACAATATTAATGAAAGTGGGAATATTCAGAGAGAAACATATAGCTTGCTAACATCTAGGTTTTAATTGATAATGAAAATATAAATATTCACCATAGATGAAAAATTATCATTTTCAAAAGAGTTGAATTAAAAGAGTTCCAGTTTTGTCCATGACATTAATGAAGGGAGAAAATAAAGAAGGAAGGAAATAAGCATTTATTAAGCACCAACTTTGTACCAGAAACTATGCTAAGTGCTTTTTTCCAAATAAGTCATTTGAGCTTTACAACTACCCTGAGAGGTAAGTGCCATTCTTAACCCTATTTTACAGTTGAGGAAACTGAGGTAAAACAGGAAAGGTCAGATCTAGCTGGCTCTTAGGGAAGGGAAGGGAGGGAAAGGTAAAGAAAAGGAAAAAAAAGAGAAGGGAAGAAAAATGAAGGAGTAACAATTCTGAGGTAGGAGTTATCATCATTTCCATTTTACAGTTGAGGAAATTGAAGCAAATAAAGGTTAAGTGACTTGCCCAAGGTCCCACAACTAGGAAGCATCTGAAGATGGATTTGAATTCTGGACTAGCTGCCTCTTAGAGGGTAGGAATGGGCAGATGAGAAAGATGATATGCCTTTCTGCTATAGGGAAAAGGAATGTGAATTCCACTTGCCCTGAAATTTTAACTATTATAGCAAAGATTTCATAATCCTATGAATGGTGCATCAAATGTAAATAAAAGTAGGGAGAAAAGGCATTCACCTTGAAATATTCCTTTATCATAGAAAGTCCCATGGTAGATGACTTTAAAATATGTGAGCAAACACAGATTTATAATTCTTTCTACTGCTTTGAAACATATAATTCTGATCAAGTAGGTAGGGACTAGACCAATGATTTCTCTGATATAGGAACCTCCTAGATAAGAAAACTCCCTATAGCAGTGGTTCTCAACCTTCCTAATGCTGCAACCCTTTAATACAGTTCCTCATGTTGTGGTGACCCCCAACCATAAAATTATTTTCGTTGCTACTTCATAACTGTAATTTTGCTACTGTTATGAATCATAATGTAAATATCTGATATGCAGGATGTATTTTCATTGTTATAAATTGAACATAACCCACAGGTTGAGAACTGGTGCTCTATACCAATGCAGGTCAGCACCTTCTCTGTAACATATATTCTTAGTGGCCTCGGACAGGGATGCTTCAGTGACTTATCCAAAGTCACACAAATGGTATTTATCTGAGGAAAGACTCGAGCCCAGATCTTCCTTCCCCCGAGGCCCATGTGTCTAGCCATTTCACTGATCAGGTAAGCTGTGCAACAAGCTGTACACTACAGGTATCTATGAAGACCTGCTTCTATGTTTTCCATATATCCTTCAGGGCTGTTCTCATTCTTTGCAGTACAGACCCCATGCCTCCCTAAAACAGGGAATCCACAGGATCATAGATTGAGAGCTGGAAAGAACCCTGGTTTTGGAGTCACAGGACCTGGTTTCAAATCTTTTTTCTTTCATTGCCTAGATAACCCTGGGCAAGTCATATAACCTCCCTAGGCTTCAATTTTCTCATCTGTATTAAGAAGGAATTGTACTATATCACCTTTAAATTATCTTTCAGCCCTAACTCAATGATCCCAGGAGTCCAAGCCCCTTGGTTTTTTGGGGGTTTTTTTGCTTTTTGGAGTGGGGAAGGCAGGGTAGTTGAAGTTAAGTGACCTACCCATGGTCACACAGCTAGTAAGCCAAGGATCACATAGCTAGGTAGGTGTCTGAGGCCAGATCTGATCTCAGGTCCTCCTGACTCCAGGGCAGGTGCTCTATTCACTGTGCCACCTAGCTGCCCCTCCTCCTTTGGTTTTTTACACTCAGTAGAAGAATAAGATCAGCTGGTCATTATAGGTTCGGCTTTGTGCAATGATTCCAGATAGAATCATCATGGTCATCTCCAGCTTTCTACATTTCCATTCCAAGTATTGTCAATTCACCCAGAGGGTACTTAGGCTATGAAAGATGACTTCATTTTTAACATAACACAAGGATAGCTGGAAGAGACCTCAGAGTCCATTTAATCCAACACATTCATTTTACCTATGAGGAAACTGAGGCCCAGAGGTTAAGTGACATAGGCAGTAAGCATCAGAAGTGGAATTTAAACTCAAGTTCTCTGAGTCCAGAGGCTGTCTTCTTTCCATTATTCCACACTGTCTACTTCAGAACTGACTTGTAAATCAGATTGCCAGTTTGCTCTTTTATAGTAGGAGATATACACAGACTCAGAAGTGAGATCATTCCCCAGCTTGGCTGGGCAAGTTGGCTCATTATATGTAATTACATTACAATAATATATATGTAATTATATTATATATAATATGTATATATAATATATATTATATACATATAATATAATTATGTGTAATTATAATACAATTTAGTAGATTACTTGATGAGCATAGAATTAAGGCAAACAAAATTAGTTGTTAACAAGAGAGAGCTGGCACAGCTAGAGGTGGTACAGTGGATAGAGCACCAGACCTTGAGTCAGGAGGGCCTGAGTTCAAATTTGACCTCAGACACTTGCCTAGCTATGTGATCCTTGGCAAGTTACTTACCCCTGACTGCCTTCTCCCTTGCTAAAAAAAAGTAGGAGAGGGTTATTTAGAGCAGCCCCATGGATTGTCTGTCCCCATTCTAGGGATATATCTGTCTGTTTCTGTGTTAAGGACCTAGATTTGGAACACCCTCTCCCTGTGTAGAAAATATTGACATTCTTAATCTCTGTCTTCCATATTTCCTAAGATTCCAGGCAAGTCATCACCCTTTTGATTATATTTTCACATGATATCATAACCGGTCATGATTTCAACATATATTTACAACATTTTACAATTCACAAGTTTCTGGGTGATTTTTTTCACTAATTACCATTTAGGTTGGCATTATAAAATAGATCCTATTAATGGATAGGGAGATACCTTGATCTTATCAGTAAGCTAGCTCCAGTTCCCAGAATAAAATGGGTTACTGTGTGCTAAGAAAACTTCTCATAGACAGTAACTCCCATCCAATGGTCAGTTTTGGGCTCTGGGGCCATAACTTCCTTATGCTTTTCCTAAGCTGTAGGGTTGAAGTCTTTGGGGATTTATGTATCCCTGCCCATGACACATACATTGTGTATATGTATGGATTTTCAGTGAGATGCATCAGAGAGGTTAGAAATGATCTAGACCAGTGGTTCTCAACCTTCCTGATGCTGCTACCCTTTAATACTCATACTGTGGGCAATATCTGCATGTAGGTGGACCCGCCTGGAGACAGATAGAGGAGCGGTGTCTCAGTTCCTAAGACCATCGGAAATATGTGTTTTCTAATGGTCTTAGGTGACCCCGTTCTACCTCCAAAGGGGTCATGACCCATAGGTTGAGAACTCACTGATCTAGACTATAAACTAGAGATTTGATTTGGGTTAGTGTTGGATACAGAGTTAAGGGAACTTTGGTTTCAGGCAGAGAGATCCTCAAATAGCATGTTTTTAGAAGAAGTTTATCATGGTTTGAAAGTTTGATAGTCTTAAGGAGGTCTCTGTGGATTCAAAACAAAATGAAACTTGGCAATTAGAGTAGCTGATGTTTTACCCCATTAGATCAGATATTTCTAATTATTGCTGTTTCTGGATGATGTTTCAGCTATCTTACCTAATGCAATTGCTTTCATATTTTTTTAATCTATGCTTTTTGTCTTTAAATTTTTTGAAGATTCAGTTACCTACCTTTGACCTTTTAGAGAAAAAATAGTATGACTCCTTAACCTTTAATTGGTTTAGTTAGTTAGCAAGATTTAGTTTCAGGAAAAATCATATAGCAGCCCTAAGTCCCACTTTCTCTTTGCAAGTTGACTTCCTTACTTCCATTAACCTAACCTGTAAAACAGGCAGCGAGGTGGCAAAGTGGAAAGAGTGCTGGGCCTAGAGTCAGGAGGACTTATCTTTAGGTGTTCAAATCTGTCCCCAGACACTTACTAGCTATGTGACTGTGGCCAAGTCATTTAACCCTGTTTGCCTTAGTTTCCTCATCTGCAAAATGAACTGGAGAAAGAAATGGCAAACCACTTCAGTATCTTTGCCAAGAAAATCCCAAATGAGGTCATGAAGAATCTGAAATGACTAAACAACAAAACTTCTGAGAATTTATTTTCAGATTTTAAGTACTCAAAATTCTCCTTTGAGCAATACATAACAGTGAAACTACTAAGGCAGGGCTAACTATGGGACCTGCCACTGAGCATGATTCTGCCTCCTCTAAATGAATTTTGTTTGTATTTAAAATTTAACTGATCTGTGTTCTAGTTTTGACTACTTATGCCACTTCTTTATTTCTAGTTAAATATTTTTCTTCTGGGTAAAAATATGAATGTAAAATACGAAAGAGGGTAGTCAACACTGAATACCTATACCTAATGTTTTTGAGTAGTTAAATTAAATACAGAAAGGCTGTGAGTGGGGGGAGTACAATATTTTGGACTTAGAATCCAGAGACCAGGATTGAAATCACCATTCTTCCATTTTATAGGCAAAACCCTTAACTTCTCTAGGCCTTTATTTCCTCCTTTAAAAATGAGGGTTTGGACTAGATGGTCTCTGAGAGTTCTTCTGTTTCTAGATATGTGATCCTAAGATCCTTCTACCTCCAAGTTTTAGGGTCGTTATGAACCAGACCTTAGTTTTCTTATCTATAAAATGATCAGAACTACACTTGTACAGTTATTTCATGATTCCATTTGGGGTTTTCTTTGGCAAAGATATTGGACTGGTTTTCCATTCCCCTCTCCAGCTCATTTTACAGATGAGGAAACTGAGGCAAACAGAGCTCAGCGATTTGCCCAGGGTCACATAGCTAGTGTCTGAGGCTGGATTTGAACTCAGGTCTTCTTGATTCTAGGAGCCCTACCTACTGTATCACCTCACTGCCCAATACTTTTATTGCCTACCTTTAAAGGGTTATAGTGAGAAAAGCATTTTGTGGGTTTGAAAATGCTATACCAATGTGAATTATTAAAAATTAGATATATATATGTGTGTGTGTTATATGTGTGGATATGTACATGCATACATACAAACATACATACACAAGTATATCCACTGCAAAAACCTCCCATTGGGAGGAACTGTGTACTTGACTGGTTTCCTTCTAGCTCACTTATTCTGGTACTGTGACTTTATTAGTGCAGCCCCAAATTTAGGAAAATGTAGTCCAACAAAGGATATTCCTGCTTATTAAATCTTATTAAAAGTTGATTTTTTTTTTTTCTTCCTAAAATCTGGGTTGTTCCGGAAAATCTGGTCCATGTGGCCATTACAGTAGCAGCACCCTGAAGCAGACCTTTCTGACTTTTGTCACTGCCTTTGTAGCCAGACTTGTCGCTATCTTGTTTTGAGCCTTTTTGTTCTACCATGAAAGCAAAGGAACTAGATCTGAGGCCAGATTCCCGTAGGAAGCATTTTTTTCCCTACATGTCTCACATCTATAGCCAGTGCTCAGTGAATAGAAGCGATGATTAAAGAAAAAACTCTTTGGTTGTTCAGTTTTTTAATCTTTATTATTATTTAAGCAGTTATTTTATATCCTAACTAGGAGCTGAGCATCTGAAGAACAAGAATGTAATTACGGGATTTTCTTTTAAATAGTGCCAACAGACCTAGAGTATTAGATGGCCTGTTATCAGCTAGCTGTGTGTTCTGACCCTCCCAGAACTCAATTTTCTCATCTCATCTATAACACAAGGCAACTAGAGTAGGTGACAAAAGTTTCTCATTTCAAAAATTGTTATTTGGAAGAATGTGGAGCTGAAAGAACATGAACCATGTCCAGTGAATTGGTAGCACAGTCAAAGTGAAAGACAGTGGTGAGTCTTAATGAGTATTAATTTCACTACATTTCTCACTATGTGAGATTGGGTGTGTTGCTAATTTAGTGAATGTGTCTATTTTAAAATGCATGGCCACTCCCCCAGATTGTGGGACCAACAAGTGTGATCACAGTCCCCAGGCCACCATTTTGCTTCTTTGTCCCTCCCCCCAACTAAAGAGAGTGTGTGCTTCTAAGTGTGGACTCATGAGTCAACAACGGCTCCTCTCGAACCAGCCCCTTAGTTGTCGAATCATTTCAGTTGTGTCTGATTCTCCATGACCTCAAATATTCCAGTATCTTTGCCCCAAGTGGGATCACAAAGATTTGGACACAACTCAACAACAACAACTTTAGCAAATGGACTTGGAGTCAGGAAGAGCTCAAACCCTTACTGGTTGTGTGATGCTGAGGAGGTCACTTAACCTCTCTCTGCCTCAGTTTTCTTACCTGTAAGAGGGTGCAATAATAGCACTTACCTCACGGTGTTGTTGGGAGGACCAAATGAAATAACATGTCCAGCCTTTTGCAAATGTTAAAGCCAGCTATGCTTCATTATCCAACCAAACCAAAGTATCCATAATATATCGCTCTGACCTTCTGTTCTGCCATCTCTGTGTCCTTGACCATCCTCCTGGAATAGACTTTCCTTCTCTGCCATCCTCATTTCTATCCATTGAAATCTTTCCTTTCTTCAAGTCCAAACTCAGGTGACACTTCAAGGACTCATAAATTTAGAGCTGTAGGCATCATCTCTGTACAGCCCTTTCCTTTTACAGATGGGGAAACTGAGCCCATGAAGTTCAATAACTTGCCTAAGGCCCAAAAGGGTCAAAAGGTTCTGCCATTAACTACATGTATGACCTTAGGTAAGTGATTCCAATGCTATGAACCTTAGTTTCTTTAACCATAAAACAGACATAATAATACTTGAACTTTCAGCATCACTGTGAGTCCGGTGGACTGTTCTTTATGGTTCGTCTATGCTACCTGGTGCCTTTTATTTCTTTTTTTTGGAGGCAATCAGGGTTAAGTGATTTTCCCAGGGTCATACAGTTACTAGGTGTCTGAGGCTCAATTTGAACTCGGATTCTCCCAACTCCAGAGCTGGTGCCCTTAGTGTCTTTTCAATTGATTATTTTCAATCTATTTGCCATGATGTAGGGAAGTTTTGCACGTGAACATTTTATGTTGATCTATTAAAGGATTTAATAGTGCCAGACCTGAGTCAGGAAGACTCATCAGACTCAGTCTCAGACACTCATTAGCTGTGTGATCCTGAGTGAGTCACTTAACTTTTTTTGCCTCAGTTCCTCATCTGCAAATTGAACTGGAGAAGAAAATAGTAAACCACTTCAGTATCTTTGCCAACTTTGCAACTTTCCAAATGGGGTCATGGAGAGTTGGACATGAGCCTCTGAACAAATGAGACAGCTGAACGAAGTAAAGGGTTGAATTGTATGATGCTGATGACTAGAGAATGGGACCCTTTGGAATGAATTGCTAATTGTGTAGTAGTATTAAATGTCACAGTCTTTCTAATATTTTATTTGTCTCATCTGTTTTCTTTTTTTTTTTTTGCTGTTTTATATTAATACCATAGATTTACCTGAAGGGTGGTCAAAGCTAATAGCAGAAGCATCCTTATCACCTCATGCTCCCTCCTCCAAATGCCCAAAGAAGTATTTAATTTGTGGCATTTCCTTTGTTTTTCTTCTAGGACAGGCAAAGCTAAGGATCAAGCCATGACTAGGTAGAGAGGGTGAGAATTGCTACTCAGGAATGAGGTAATAATGAGAGAGGAGCCTTAGGAAGAGAACAATGAATGGTTTGGGAAAAGGTACAAAGGATGTGTTGCTAAGGATGTGCTCAAAAAAATTTTTTTAGGACTCTATCTCCAGTTTAGAGCCATCTTTGGAATGTACTTTTTGTTGGTGGCGGTAGTGTTTAGTTGTTTCAGTCACATCTGACTCTTCGTGACCCTATTTGGGTTTTCTTGGCAAAGGTACTAGAGTGGTTTGCCATTTCTTCTCCAGCTCATTTTACAGATGAGGAAACTGAGGCAAGCAGAGTTAAGTGACTTGCCCAAGATCATATAGCTAGTAAGTTTTTGAGACTGGATTTGAACTTAGGAAGAGGAGTCTTCCTAACTTCGGGCCCAGCCCTCTATCTACTGTGCCACCTAGCTGCCCAGAATTTCCTTAGGAAGCCCGTTTGAGGGGACATTGACTGTCATAGTCAGTGTTAGGATAACATTAGGATGAACAGATCTTAGGACCAGCTATGATCCTACACTGCTATGGGGTTTTTGGGTGGTGGGTGATCCAGTATAATTACAGTTGTGATGGTGGTAGTGTTACAAGGTAGTAACCTACTTCTATACTGGCAGGAAGAAAGCCAAATGGTAAAAGGCAAACCCTTCATTATTGAAATCATGCCATTTTGTTGTATAGTCCTTTAAATCAAGAAATGATTATCTGAGATATGAATTTACATCAGGAACATTTCTTCATGACAAAGGAACCGAGTCAGTGTTTTTGCATCGTCATCTTGATGCCTGTCTTGGGAATTTACTACCTTGCCTGATGTTTCTGCAAT
Organism: Pseudochirops corinnae; assembly: GCA_028646515.1. Lineage (NCBI taxonomy): Eukaryota > Metazoa > Chordata > Mammalia > Diprotodontia > Pseudocheiridae > Pseudochirops > Pseudochirops corinnae. The sequence continues at coordinate 93,832,127 of CM053587.1, read as the reverse complement.
AATGTGTATTGATTTGTCTTCTTGGCCCAAGTATTATTTCTTTTTTTTATAGATGTGTGACTAATAGATCTTGCTTGTTGTTTGGGAAACAGAAAAAATGTCATAGATTACTAGCTCTTTCATGTTTTAAAATTTTTGCTGCTGCTTTTGTTTTTGCTTTTCCACTGGTACTGATGAGAGGCATGGCAGAATAGTTATTAGGGAGTTTGTGGAGTCAGGAAAACCTGGATTCGAGTCTTACTTCTGACACATACTGACTGTCTGACCCTGCACAAGTCACTTAGTCACTCACTGTCCTCAAGCAACTCTCCAATAATATAGGTGGCAAAGCAGGTACCAATCTGCCTTGGGAGGGTGAAATTACTATCTGGAAATTTCCCTCTACCAATGAACACAGTCTCAGTAAAAAAAACAAAAAACAAAAGACATTATGCTATGGACTAACTAGAGAGAGAGAGAGCATAAAAAATAAGGCAGATGGAATTTACTGGTGTGCAGTTTGATTTGTTGTTCATAACTTTAAAATGTTGTTGTTCAGTCGTTTCATTCACATCTGACTTTGTGACCCCATTTGAGGTTTTCTTGGTAGAGATACTAACTTGCTATTTCCTTCTCCAGCTCATTTTAGAGATGAGGAAACTGAGGCAAATAGGGTTAAGTGTCAGGGTCACACAGCTAAGAAGTGTCAGAAGCCACATTTGAACCCAGTAAGATGAGTCTTCCTGAGTCCATGCTAGCTTCCCTCAAATATATTTAATATACTTATAGAGTTTCACAGGCTCATAGAATTAGATTTGGATGAGGCCTGAGAGATTATTGAGATAACATAGCACCCTTGTTTTAGAGATGAGGAAGCTATGGCCCAGAGAAACTAGTTCATTTGTCCATGGCCATACAGATAATGAGGAATCAGAATTCAAACCCAGGTTCTCTGACTCCATATCCAGTGCTTTTACTACCACACCTTGCTACTTCCAAATTCATTCTACTTAACATCTAGCAAAATAGCAAAAACACATGGTCCTTTGGGGGCATCTGCTTTAACAAAAGTGACCCTTGTCTATTTCTGGTTAATTCACTGTATTCCTAGAGTTCTTAGCACCTGCTGCCCCATTTTCTAGCATTTTGTGATCACGACTGAAGAAATAAATGGGGATCTTTCTTGACCAAGGGGAGTTTTATGTTTTTGTTTTATTCAAAATTGTTCACGTAGAAGAGAATTGTTAGGGATGACTCTTTCTATGTATAGTTAGGTTGGTCCTTGGAGAGTTGGCCTGGTACCAAGATCACAGTCTTTTCAATCATGGTACAGAAGGTCCAAGAACTTGTTACTCTGCTCATATAGCTTCTGGAAACCTGGGATCACCAATATTATGGGGTTTTTTTTTGCTTTTTGGAGGGGGAAGGTAGGGCAATTGAGGTTAAGTGACTTGCCCAAATGTCTGCATCTGAATTTGAACTCAGGTCCTCTTGACTCCAGGGCCAGTGCTATATTCACTAATACTTTTAATTTAATTTTTTTTCCAGTGATGCAACATGGATGCAAATCATGAAATACAACAGATCTCAGAAGAGTTAAAGTTACAGATCACCCGTAGTATAAGAGTGAACATAAGACTATAGCTTATTATCAATAATAAACTCAACCTGCAGAAGTAGCATAAGAAACATCGGGAAGGAGAGTGACTGATTATATAGCAATAGATGGAGAGTTCACCTAAAATAGTAGCATTACCCAGGTAATGTCAAGGGACCATTGTAACAAAGGACCCACAACATGTTTGGTCCCTGATGTCCAGGGGAGGGAAGGATGGATGAATGAAAGGTATATGGACAATAATTGCAAAGAATGAAAAGTCATGGATGGAGTATGATGTGCATGCACCGTTGGAGGGACGACCCACATCAGTGAGAACACTGATCCATTCTCAGATATTCTTAGCATCACATCACTTTAGATTGGGGAAAAAGATCTTTGACACTCTCTGATACAACCACCTTTTTTTTTTTTGGTAGGAAAACTGAGGTATAGAAAAGGTTTTCAATGTCTAAAGCTAATTTAACAAGGAACCAAATTAGAATAAAGGTGTTTTGATTTATAAATAAGTGGGTGGCTTTTTCCACCTTTTCTAACTCTCCTCCTGCCCTGCTTCCCTTTCTGTCAAGTAAGAGCTTGGGGAAAGCTTCAAACTACTGTAGACTATTAGCCTAAGCAAAACTGTTAAATTCAAATATAGTCATCCTTTTTAATGCATTAACCTAACACTTTTTTTCAGATGCCACCTTATGTGCAACTTGTGGTGGTAAAAGTAGAGAAAAGAAAATGCAAACCAGTATATCTTGCTGTTTACTTTAGGGAGAGCCCAAAGTAAATTAACTCAAGTTTTTAAAATATCTGAATTTCATTTTTTAAAACCATCAGAACAACTTATAGCCTATAAAATTCTGACTATATTTTACACTACCTTTCTCCCTTCTGTTCTGGATGAGACCAGGATAGAAGAGCCCTGCTATTCTTCTAAACAGGATGATAACAGACAGTCCTAAAAAGGATGAACTAGCTGCTCAGTATGGTGTAATGAATAGAGGATTTCAAGTTACAGAACCTGGGTTCAAGTCCCAACCCATTATTTAGTTATTGCTTTTGTGATACTAGACAAGTGACTGCATCCAGCTCAGTCTTCAGCCTCCTGGAAGAGTTGACTACTTCTTTCCTTGTGGCCTTCTAACACAGGCAACATCTCTACCACACCTGGAATTTCTTCTTGAACTGGAAAGACAAGATAAACAAAGAAACAGTCAAAGACATTTTGCTGCCCACATTAAAATAGTTGAAGTCACTAGGAATGGATGAACCGTATCTTAGAGTATCCTAGAAAATACTAACAGATAGAATTGGTGGAAATATTGTTAACCTCTTCAAACATCAATTTCTTCAAGGCAGGAGTTGGATTATAGGACTTCAAAGGTCCCTTCAGATCAAAGTGTGTGATTTATGATATTTGAAAGCTCTGGGAAAATAGAAGTTTCATAGGACTGGAGAAGGGGAAATAATATCTCAATTTTCAAAAAAAAAAAGGAAGAAAGTGAAATCTGCTAAGTATAGATTAGTGAACATGACTTCTATCCTTTAGAACATATCATTAAAAGGATGGTTTGTGAGAACTTTGAAAGGGAAACAGTGATCACTAAAAGCTGGCATGCCAAACAGGTCAATGCAGATTAAATTAATTTCTTTTATTATGACAGAATAATTGGATTAGTTGATTAGGTGATGCCATAGACATTCTTAGATTTCAGCAATTCCTTTGACAATATCTTTCATGCTATCCTTGGGGACAAGATAAAGATATGGCTTTAATGACAGCAGAGTCAGTTTGATCTGGAACTGGTTAATAATTAACCCCAGTGGCATCCTGTTGCCTCCAGCAGTAAATACAAAAGGCTCTGTTTAGCATTCAAAGACTTCGATAATCTAGCCTCCTCCTACTGTTCTGGTCTGCTTACATACCCTAGTCTCCAACACACACTCTTCCATCCGGTGAACCTGCTGCCCTCATGCCTATTCCATAAGCAAGACATTCAATGTCTAAGCTCCAGGCATTGTCTCTGGCTGTCCCCCATGTCTTTTCAAGGAAGGACTTCTCTGGGCGTGGCATCCTTCAAGTCCCAACTAAAATTCCACCTACAGGAAGCTTTTCCCAAACCCTCTTAATTTTAATGCCTTCTTTTTCTTGTTTATTTCTTCTTTATCCTCCTTTGTTTTTTAGATTTTTTTTTGTATGTTGTCTCCCCTCCCCATTAGATCGTAAGCTCCTTGAGCATCAGAACTATCCTTTGCTTCTTTTTGTCTCCATGGAGCTTAGCACAGTACCTGACACTTAATAATATTAATAATAGTAGGCACTTTTTTTTTATTTTAAAATTTATTTTAAACAGCTACAAAATAAGGGGAAAATTGTGATATACACAGCAGAATATGAAAGGTTTTGACAGGAAGCAATAAATCTCCATTTCTCTTTTTTTTTTTTTTTTTTTTTTTTTTTTTTGCTGGGGGAAAAGCAGATCAGTTGGGGTTAAATGACTTGGCCAAGGTTACATAGTTAGTAAGTGTTAAGTGTCTGAGGAGGCATTTGAACTCAGGTCCTCCTAACTCCAGGGCCAGTGCCCTATTCACTGAGCCATATAACCACCCCAATAAATGTCTATTTTAAGGAAACCTATAAAATAAATGCTATATATTATTTTCAAAGCTACCCAGATTTTATTTGCTTCCTTGTAGGTTTTCTTTTGTTCTGGGCTGTGAACTTTTTATTTCTTTTTCCTCTCCCTGCCCCACCCTTAAAGAAGGCACAATTAAGTGCAGATATATACATATATATGTTATATATGTACATACATATAACACATATACACATGTATATACACACATATAAACATACAAATATATACCCTCATACACATATGAGTAAGGCTGTACAATGTTTATTTCCTCCTATCTGTTTCTCTGAAAGTGGATACCATCTTCTTTCATAAGTCCAAGTCTTTCTATTTCTTTCTAAATCAACCAGTTCATCATTTCCTACACTACAGCAATATTCCAACCTAATCACATTGTCTGACAGATTGTCTATGAAAGTTTCCCCCTCAATTTTTTGCATTTCTTCTACTCTTGGATGCATAGGTTTTATTTATACAAGAAAAATTTAATTTAAAATAATCAAAATTATTCACTTTACCCTTCAACAATGCTCTCACCTTATGATATTGTTTAAGGTCTGATATTATTGAATACGCTTCTTTTACATCTTTTCCCCCTAGTTTCTTTAAAGTTCCTGACTTTTTGTTCTTCTAAATGAACTTTGTTATTATTTTTTCTAACTCAGTAAGAGAGTATTTTAGTAATTTAATTGAGATGGCATCACACAAGTAGATTAGTTACGCAAAATTGTCATTTAAAAAATTTTGTTGGCTTTACCTAACCATGTACAGAAAATATTACTTAAATTATTTAGATCTAACTTTACTTATATAAAAAATGTTTCTGTTTATATTTATATTGTTCCTGTGTCTGTTTTGGCAGGTGTACTCTCCGGTATTTTATACTGTCTAGTTATTTTAAATGGTCTAATATTGAATAATATGGCTGACACATAGTATAGTTGACCTATTATTCTCTTTTGATTAAATCTATTTTAACTTTGTCTGAAATCATGATTACTACCCCTATTTTTTTAATGTAATAAATTCTATTCCTTGACCTTTGTTTTTGTGTCTCTCTCATTTTTATAGTGTTTCCTTAAAGCAAGATATTATTGAATTCAATTTTTAATCTGCTATTAGTTTCCATTTTATGGGTAAATTCATCCCATTCATGTTCTAAGCATAATTACTTCTTGTATATTTTCCTCCTTCCTATTTTGCCTCACTATCCTTCTCACTCTGTTCCTAATTCTCCTTACTCCTCTGTGTTATTTCTACCTGCTACTTTGCCCTCTTGTTCCTTAACCTCTCTAAGAATCCCTCCCTTATTCTCTGCCTACCACCCTATCCTTTTGTTCACTTAATTCTTTCTGAATTTAGAATATTATGTATATAAATATTATATATCATATTTATTATATATTTATAATATATAATGTTATAATATAATTATAAATACCCTTTTAGATATATATGTTGTTCTCTCTTTAACTCATTCCCCATCAAAGGTTTCAACACTACTTGCCCTCTTCCCTCCTAGCCTCTTCTATGTCATTTTTCCTTTTTTGCCTCATTTGTATGAGATAATTGCTCCTTTTTATCACTCCCTAAAGTTTTTTGAAGAATAACTCCATCATACTTAGTTCAACCCAAGCCTTTCTTTTAAAATACTCAAATAAAAATGAAAATCATGAAATATCTGATAATATTTTCATATATATAAGAAGTAAACAACTTGACCTTATCGAATCTCTTATAATTGGTCTATAACATTTACTTTATATTTCTACTGGATGTTATATGTTGAAATTTCCCTTAAATTCTACTGGTTTTTTCACAAATACATGAAAATTTTTCAGTTCATTAAATGTCTATTTTTTTTTTCCTATTTGGAATTATACTTAACTTTGCTGGGTAAGTTATCCTTGGACATATTTTGCTTTTATGCTTTTTTTTTTTTTGCTTTTGCTTTATGCATTATAGTATTCCAAGCCCTACAGTCCTTCAACATAGTAGCTGCTAGGTCTTGTGTAATCTTTATTGTAGCTCCACATATAGAATTTTTTTTCTTCTTGTTTCCAATATTTTGTCCTTAACCTGGGAGTTTGAGAACTTGCCTATGATATTTCTGTAAGTTTTCTACCTTGAATCTCTTTTAGGTGGTGATTGATGGATTTTTTTCTATTTCTGTTTTGCCTTCTTGTTCTAGAACTTAAGGAAAATTTTCCTTGATAATTTCTTGCAATATTGTATTGAGGTTTTTTTAAATCATAATTTGCAGGCAGTCTTACTACTTTCTATTATTTCTTCTCAATCTGTTCTCCATATCAGTTGTTTTTCTGATGAGATGTTTTACATTCTCTTCTATTTCTTCATTCTTTTGATTTTGTTTTGTTATTTCTTTGCGTCTCAGAACATCATTATCTTCCTTTTGCCCACTTCTAGTTTTCAAGGAATTATTTTCTTCCTTAAGTTTTTGATTCTCTATTTCAAGTTGGTTGACTTTCTTTTCATTATTTTCTTGTATAACTCTTATTTTTTTTTCTAATTTTCCCTCAATCTCTCTTATTTGATTTTTTAAAAGTCCTTTTTTAAGTTCTTCTAAGAAATTTTTTGTACTTTTGATGTTTCTCATTGAAAAAAAGTGGCATTTTTAGCTCCATTATCTTCCTCTGAATATGAACCCAGATATTCTCTATCCCCATAATAACTATATGTGATTGGATTGTTTCTCCTTTGCTTGTTCATTTTTATTAATTTTTTTTTGTTTTATTTTATTTTTAGCCATTATTAGTGTGATCAAGTTCTAGTCCAGAGGTATGGAAAATAATGGCTTCCCTTCTTATCTCTCAGCACTCTGTGACTCTAAAGAGTTCTGACAGACTCTGTTTTCTAAGATATCATCATGCTAGAGTTAGTACATAGATTAATATCTGGCACATACTTAACATATTGTCTCAGTTTAAATCAACAGGTATTTGTTAAGTATGTACTATTCACTGAGGCTTCATAGACCCTGCTCTCAATGAGTTACATTCACTTCAAGAAACACTATATACACATGGAAGTCAATACAGAATATAAGCCAAGAAATTTTCTTTTGCCAGGGGTTGAGAATTAATGACTGAAAGGATCAGTGGCGGCATCTTTGAAGAAGTGGCACTCCAGATAAATTTATATCAACTTCTCCAATTTGTCCACTTTCATATTGACTCTTCAGAAAAGTACCAGGGCATATTATGGTTGGTTAATTCTAAGTTAATAATTCATTTTTTGGCCTTAGACTTAAAAAAACAAACCAAAACTCTGATACTTCCAGAGCCATGAGGAGTAGTTAGTCGTCAGATGTTAAATTGTTCAATAAAACTAATGAGAAATTACTGCTTGATAGAAACAAATGAGATCTTGGAGACTGAGGTGAGAGTTAATTATTGAAATTAACATAGTTAATTATTTTCCACATTCTCTCCAGTTCTAAAAGAAAAATGAGGGGCAGGGGAGGAGAGAGGAGAGACGATGACCAAAAGTCTATCTCTACTGATTTATGTACTTACACATGCACACATACACATATTCATGCAGATCAGATATGTGATTTTTGTCAGTGTGAGTACTCCCTTCATGCCTTAGTCCTGTGGTTCTCAAAGTGTGAGGGTCCCCAAGATCCTTTCAGGGGGTTCATAAGGTGAGAACTATTTTTGTAGTAATACTAAGATATTTACCTGTTACAGTAGTCCCCCCTTTTCCAACTTCATATTTGTGTGAGGCCAGATTATCTTCATACAAACCAAAACAATACATCACAATAGGTGGAATGCAGAAGTAGCTATGAGAGCCCATATCTTCTGTTAAGTCAAATATTAAAGATATTGGCAAAAGTATGTAAAGTAATGCTACTCTTCTCACTCATTTCGTTTGTTTTAGAAAATATAGTTTTTTAAAATTAAAATATTTGTTAACATATAACAAGTTTATAATTGGTATTTTTACATGATTTAATAATTTTAAAAGTTATCAGTTTTAATTTCTAATACAGCAAATATTGACAGATACAACCCACTTTAAAAAGGGCTTTTGGCAATCTTCAATAATTTCTTTCTCTTTTTTAAAAAATAATTTCTTAAGAGAATAAAGTGGCCTTTAAACTGAAAGTTTGGGAACCACTGCCTTAGACTAATCCTATGTGCCTCTTATGTAAGTACTTCCATCGGTCCCTCAGAGAGTGTCCAGCCAGTGTTCTAGAAATGTTCTGATTCTTTTAGTGACTTACAGGTAGCACTGCATCCCTCAGGTGCCCATCTATTACTTCTCATTCTTGCTCCTTAAACAGCCCAGTTTTTTTTGTTATCTGTTGTTAACCCTTTATCATATTCCTCATTATAGCTATTTATCATAAGGAGCATAGAGTTAGACATGGAAGGGAACTTGGATGCCGTAAAGACCAGTTCTCTCATTTTACAGATGAAGAAACTGATGCTCAAAGAGCGTAGGCATTTGGACAGGGTCACACAACCAATAAATGTCAGAGGTAGGATTTGAACTCGGGTCTTTCAAACTCTGTGCCTAATGATCTATCCACTGAGCCACCTAATTCTTTCTAATATATTTTCAAAGCAGAACTTGAAACCAGGTTTTCCTGGTTCTAAGGCTAGCTAACCAGATCATGCTGCCCTTATAAATTCGAACTTTTGGTTAGAGATAGGGACTGAATCTGTGATTTTATGTTAAAGGAAATTCTTTGTCCAAAGAAAACAGCCACTATGGGTCAGAGGTGGGACATGAAGCCTGGTCTTTCTAGTTCCAAGGCTGGCTTTCTATCTAATGCTGTTCCTGCTTGTAGAATGAAAGAGAGACTGTACAGCTACATGAAACACAAGGGGAGAAAAACTCTAGTGAGTCAGGTGGGTATTCCCAGGCATAAGGAGTAAATGGTGGTGGTGGTTGTTCAGTCATTTCAATTGGGCCCAACTCTGTGACCCCATTTGGGATTTTCTTGGCAAAGATACTGGAATGGTTTACCATTTCCTTTTCCAACTCATTTTACAGATGAGGAAACTGAGGCAAACAGGGTTAAGTGACTTGCCCAGGGTCACACAACTGGTAGGTATCTGAGTTTGGATTTGAACTCAGGTCCTCCTGACTTCAAGGCCAGTGCTCTATCTACTGTGCCACCTCACTGCCCTGATTATAGGGCTCTTTTTTTTTTAAGATGCAATAGTTACCCCTAATAACCCATTTATCAGCCTAAGCAGCACTTTCAGGACATTCTCAATAGTCTAAACTAAATCTGTAGTTGTGACACTGTTTTGTATAATCCTTTCCTATCAGGTCACTCTTCTGAAGTTTACCAATCCCTAAAAGTTATAATTTTTTTTGACATTGGCCTCTCTGCTGTTTCTTAGACAAAATATTCTACCTTCAGACTCCAAGCATTCTCACTGCCTGTTTCCTGTGCCTGGAAGGCTCTGCCTTCTGGCTTCCTTCAAGTCCCAGCTAAAACCCTCCCTTTCTCCAGTTGGCTCTGGAGGAGAAAGTGAGGCTTTTCACTGCCCTCCCTCACTGAAATCCAGTTCACTTGCTACTGGTCCAATCAACTCCCTGATGCCATGGTCCTGACGTCAAGGACAAACAGCAGCAACAATAACAACATCCCACCTATATCCCATAGCCTTCCCATTCCCTCTTAATGCTAGCGTCTTCCCTCTGTTGATCATCTCCAGTTTATTCTGTGATTGTCTTGGCTGGTCATGGTTGTTTACATGTTGACTTCCCTCTGAGCTCTTTGAGATCTGGGGCTGGTTTTTTGCCTCTCTTTATAGCACCCAAGCTTAGCGTGGTGCCTGGGGCACTGTGGTCAGCACTACATAAAAACTCCTTAACTGAAGGAACTGACAGAGAAACACCAGACTCATTAGGAATGATAGAATTTTAACAGTGTCTTGTAACTGTACAGTAATTTCAGATTTGCCAAGTATTTTACATATGCCATTTCTTTTCACAACAGCACTATGAGGTAACTCTATAAGTATTTATGAGCCCCATTTTGTAGTTAAGAAGACTGAGGTCATAAAAGAATTAAATGACTTCTCCATGTTCTCAAAGTTGGTCAGCATCAGAAATGAGATTCCAAGTCTAGGTATTGCCGGATTCCATGGATTATACTTTCTCCACTTATCCAAACCTACCCAATACTCTCTTCCATATCCCCTAAAATGTGAAGCTTTGAACTGGACTTTTAAACCATATGTCTTAATAAAGGCTCTGCCAATATTAAAGACAATGGAAGAATTTGCCTAGTTATGAAGTATTGACTGTGTCTGAACCCAGGTCTCCTGCCTTCAAGTGTATTCAAGGCATTCATTCTCTTATACTACATTGCTTCCATATGCTTTTGTATGAACAACAAATTTTGGAGCAGCTCGATGACACAGTGGACAGAGTGCTGGGCCTGAAGTCAGGAAGACTCATCTTTCTGAGTTCAAATTTGACCTCTGACACTTAATAGCTGTGTGACCTTGGGCAACTTACTTAACCTTGTTCTTAACCTCATCTGTCAAATGAGCTGGAGAAGGAAATGGCAAATCTCTCCAGTATCTTTGCCAAGAAAACCCCAAATGGGGTCATGAAGAGTTGGACATGACTAAACAACTACTGAACAACTACAAAATTTACATGCTGGTCAAAAAGAGGAGTAACTAGGATGTATAGAAAGAGCTCTTAATAGAAGTTAGGAGACTTTCAGGTCCACTAATTAGCTCTGTGACATGGAGCAATCTTTGGGCCTTTGTTTTCTCATCAGTCAAAGGAAGGGTTCGTCTATTCAATAAGTATTTATTAAGTGTATATGCACAGCAAGCTAGGCTGGGGGTGATTTAAACTCAGAAATACTTAGATTATTACCCAAACCCACGAGTAATACACATTATCATATAAGTATGTTAAAGAGCTGCCAAACAACAACAACAAAACGCAGTTCTTTGTGAGATCTGAAAGGGAAAGATGCTATTGCCAGAGGGGATCTAGGAAGATTTCATGGAGAAGGTAAATAGAATTGAGTTGAGCTTTGAAAGATGGGTAGGAATTCAGCGGTTAAGAAGAAGGGAAAGACATTTCAGGAATTGGAAGCAGTAAAAGATGTGAAGATAGGGGAAGTCCAGGGAAGCTTTTGGAGAGAGGTAGAGAGAAATAGGAGATAAGGACACAGAAGAGTGGCATAATGTGGAGAACCCTGAATTTTAGGTAAAAGAATTCCAACTTTACATGGTAGGGAATAGGGAGCCCCTGGAGATTTTTCAAGATAAATATGACCCTTTTCAGTTTCCTTTTATGTCTCCCCCTATTAGACCATAAGCTCCTTGAGAGCATTGTTTCATATATAGTATGCAATTAATAAATATTTGTTGAATTTCATTGAACTTAATAGCTATATGACTCTGGATAAATCACAACTGCTCCAAGACTCAGTTTCTCTATGTGTAAAATGGGAGTGGTATTAGTATCTACGATGCTTCACAGTTGTGTGGACAAGATGGGGATTTACAATAAAGAGTTTTGCAAGCCTTAAAACACTTTATAAAGTCAGTTGTTATAGTATCATCTTATTTTTTTGAAGATCAATTATTTTTTAGTTCTCATCATTCATTTAAAAAAATATTTTTTGTTTTTATTTTATTTTTTTATTCACTTTTTTAAACTATGAAATTTATTTATTTTTAGTTTTCAACATTCACTTCCACAAGATTTTGAGTTCCAAATTTTCTCCCTGTCTCTCCCTATCTCTCACCCCAAGAGGGTGTGTAATTTGATTTAGGCTCTACATATAAATTGATATTAAATCAGTCTCAACATTCATTTTTATAAGATTTTGAGTTCTAAATTTCCCCCCCTGCCAATTAGCTCCCCAAGACGGCATGCAATCTGATATAGGCTATACATGTATAATCATATTAAATGTCTTTCCACATTACTTATATTGTGAAAGAATATCATCTTTTTGTTTCCAACCTTTTTAGAAATTAAATATCTTCCTAATGAGATACTAGGTCAATAACTAATTGTTGTTAAGTTATTTCACTTGTGTCTAACTCTTCGTGATCCCATTTGGCAGATGCTTTTTCTTGTATTCCCAGTGCCTAGCACATTTTTGTTGTTCTTGTTAAGTCATTTTTCAGTTGTGTCCAACACTGCGTAACCCCATTTGGGGTTTTCTTGACAAAGATACTGGAGAACTTTGCCATTTCCTTCTCTAGTTCATTTTACAGATGAAGAAACTGAGGCAAACAGGGTTAAGTGACTTGTCCAGGGTCACAGAGCTAGTAAGTGTCTGAGGCCAGATTTGAACTCAGGAAGATGAGTCTTTCTGAATCCAAATCCACTGTGTCACCTAGCTGCCTACCCAGCACATAATAGGTACTTAAAAATGTTTGTTTACCGTGGGACCTCAATGAAGCTTTCACTTTAAATGAAGCATGAGATCTTTAAGCATACAAGAAGCTTGGAGGACATGTTAGTATTTGCTAGTAGGATTTCTCCGTTATGTTTAAAGTTATAGTGTTCAGATCAATTACTGTATAAAAGGCAATCTATTGGGTTTATCTGGGATAGTAGCTTAAGTAACTGATAACAGTGTCAATGCAAGGTTTCTGCAGTGTAGGGGATCTTCATAGATAATCCATAATAGTGAATAATACAAAGCCTTTTTTATTTGACTTTTGAATGTGATAGTTTCTTGCTTAATTATGGAAAACCAGGATAAAATATATGAAATTCATATTTCTCTTCTCATTTATGTTTATTTAAACTACTCTTAAAAATTAAATGACTTTCTTTGAATACACCACCGGATGGGCAGTGGGAGAAGGAACTTATAAGTTCCTTGGGTAAACAAGGAAAGGGTTTAAAAATTCACTGCAGACAATAATTCCCACCTGACTATTTGAGAGTTGACTATGTTTTTGTTTTTTTATCTGATGTTCTTTTTACACAGCTCTTTTTATAACAAAGTTTGTTGTATATCAGTCCCTATTAAGTTCCTAATCCAATTTTTTAAATGTATGAAAATTTCATGTCTATACAACTCCTATGTACCCACATTTTTCAAAACTAACCTGCCCTTGACTCATAAAAACATGTGTTACCTAAGCTTAAGTTGCATCTTGCATGTTCTTCTGAATCATCAGAGAAGTCTTTCTTAATGATACTACCTCTTGCTCCCGCCCTTCCTCTCCCAGACACTTAACTATATCTAAATGAACTGTAATAACACCCTCATTTCCCCATATGTTATTCTTCCAGCTTATTTCCTGTAGTGCTTGGTTAAGTGTGAGTGATTTATATAAAATAAGACACAGGGAGGCTAGTTAGACTCTACTGGCTTGTTCTGTCCTGTGTAAGGTTTTGTTTAAGAAGGGCACATGTTTTAAGAGTTATGGGATGTGTTGACTGAGAGATGTTCAACTGGTATCTAGACTTGTATGACAACCAATTTAAATATGAAAATAAACAAAACAAGGATTTAGAGAAATATGTACCTGCCACATATCTCTTAGACAACCCTTTCATTGTAAAATATGTTTTGATATACGGGAATGTGATCTCCACTTTCTTCAAAGTACAGCTCCATAGCTAAATATTTAGCCCAATAACCCTTTATATACAAATGACCTAAATAACCCACTCAGTCCCTTACATTATTGTCCCTCTATAATTATTGAAATTACTTTGTATACACATTCTATTTGCTTTCTTGAGTATATGTTACATTCCCTCACAATAAAATGTAAACTGGTTAAGGGCAGGAATTGTTTCTTTTTTGTCTTTAATAACTTCAATATCTAGTACACAGGGCCTTGAACAGAGTAGGCAATTAATAAATAGCTCTTGAATTTCATTGCACTTAGTAGCATTTTGCAGATGAGGAAACTGAGGCAAACAGAGGTTAAGCAACCTGCCCAGGGTCACACAGCTAGTAAATGTCTGAGGCTGAATTTGAACTTGGGTTTTCCTAACTTCAGGCAAGGAAGTGATGCAGTTTGGGATGCTGGGAACCCCAAAATGTAAGGGTACAGGGTAAGTCTGCCTAGAAAGAATTCAAACATTCAAGCCTTCTTCAGTTAAGGTATCAAGGTTTATTGTAATGCCAATAAATTCTAAGTGAATCTGCTGTTTGATGGGGGTGAGAGTAATATTTTTATACAAAAAAAGACTGAGAAGATTTGGATGGGATTAAGGAATGGTAAATAGCGTGGGGTGGCCAGGTGCAACAATGAAAGGAGTTAAGTTGTTGGAGAACCTCAGGGAGAGGATGCCTTTGGTGAGATGCCAGGGACTGGATTGTGTGGGAAAATTCAGGCACTGGGCTGCTGTAATGTAAGGGAAAGTTCAGGGTCCAGGTGCCATTACCCCATCAGAAGGATAAAAAGATCACATAAAAAAGATTACAAGAAAGATCAGTCTTAAAAGTGCATCAACCTTGGGTCCAGCAGGCACAGACACAAAGTGCATAATGAATAATTAAAATCACTTTAACAGCTAAAATTCTTCTTAAAGTAAAAGACCAAAGGAGTTGGTCAGATTCAGTAAGGCATACTTTGAATTGAGTGCCTATGAGGGGAACTCAGGTTTGCAAATTACTTATGTGCATCTTATCTTGGTAGCATGGAAGCTCGTAAAGGGCAAACATGGGTTTTCATCTTGTGCAAGGAGATTCAGGAGAGTCAATCCTGTACCTGCCCAATGCTTATTGATTTAAAAGGAAATTCTTAACTGATGATTGTAATGGTTCAGAAAGAAGATGGCCAAAAAATTTTATGATTCTTGTGGTTTGCTTCTAACTCCATGTCTGCACTTGGGCTAGTTGGTAGTACAGTTATCCCTTCCATATCATGCCTTTCCATATTGTGGTTTTTCTCGAGGACTGGAATAAGAAATTAAATGGGAATTTTGGGGGAGCTTTGCAGAAGCTGCCCACAATATATGAAGGCCAGCACATGACACAGAAAAAGTTTAGAAACTCAGAAATACATGTATTTGTATTGTATTTTGTATACTATCAATTATATAAATAATTATATAAATTCAGACTTTCTCTGCTATGAAGGGAGGGCCAAAAAATTTACTTATATTTTCCAGATTGCAGGGGTACCTTGCCACTAACCCCTCCGCCATGTAGAAGGGATAACTGTAGTCGTGTTTCCTGTCAAGTCTGGCACAACGAACAATTTTTCTTCTTAACGTGACAGAGTTAAGTTTATTTGATTTTGGCCAGTTGATACTGAAACCTAGAATAAGCAGTTTTCCCTGACTCTGCTTTCCAGCTCTTATGACTATTGTCTATTCAGGTTGCCCTTTGGTATTTCCTTTGCTTGTCCTAATTTACACCCTCATTTGGGACATTTCTAAGCATTATTTTTGCCAGGTGTTCAAAGTTGAAAATATATTGGATGGAAGTTGGAAGAACTGGTATGAGTCATAACTCTGACATTAAGAGATAATAACAACTCACATTTTATAGAGCTTTCCCAAGTGCCCAAGGATCCTAAGAGGTCTATATTGTAGGTAATACTATCCTTCTTTTGCAAATAAGGAAACTGAGTCAGAGAGGTGCTAATTGGCCTGGGTCAGGGATTTGAAATTGTGGTCTGTCTGAGAGCCCAGGGCTCTCTCTTTTCTCCCATGCTTCTTCTCAACCACTTGGCATTTGACGAGGTGCATGGGTTGTCTCGACTTCAATTTCTCCAAGTTCGAACAAGATGACCTTCAAAGTCCTCCTAGCTCTAAAACTGAGTCAGTGTATAAGGGTGAAAAGGCACTCTAGTGAAAAGATTTGGAATCAGAGGACCCATGTTTTAATTCCATCGATGTTGCTTAGTGCCTTTGTAACCTCAGGCAATTCCCTTCACCTCTCTCTTCCCTAGCTGCTTTCTTTGTAAATAGAAGAGGTTGGACTAATTTGCCTCTGAGGTCCCTTCCAACTCTGAATCTATGATCTTGCTACTTCAGTGCTGCTGCTGATTTGACTCCCTTGGGATCTTTCCACACCATGAGATGGTTAATATAGTTGCGAGGTGATCTTGATAAAGTTCATCTGGAAGTTGACCAGGATGAATTTTTTTTTTGGGTGATTCAGTGGATAGAATGCTGGGCAGAAGTCAGGAATTCTAATCTTCCCGGGTTCAAATCTTATCTCAGTCACTTACTGGGCAAGTCATTTAACCCTGTTTCCTTCACTTTCCTCATCTGTAAAATGAGCTGGAGAAGGAAATGGCAAATCACTCCAGTATCTCTGCCAAGAAAAACCCAAATGGGTTCACAGAATCAGACGCTACTAAAAACAACTGAACAACACCAAAGAAAATAAAAGTTCCTGAAAAGTGTCATGTAGAACAAGATAGTTTATATTGAACTCTGTCTTCCTGTTAGCTCCTAATATAAAGAGATATATATATTTTTAAGAGGACAAAATCTGAACCTGAGATCAACAAACTAGACTACTCCTCAGTGTCATGCATGTTACACTGTTGGTTAGGATGGCAAGGACTGCTGTAGTGATGGTGGTTCTCTGTCTTCTGCTAATGTCTATGGCATGCTATAGTGGAAAGGCAACTTCATTTAGGATCCAGACATCTGGTTTGTAGTCCCAGCCCTAAAGCTTAATGGCTATTGTGACCTTGGGTAAGTCACTTAAGATATATAAGCCTCGGTTTCCTCGTCTGTAAAATAGAGGTGCTTGTGCTTGTGTTGCCTATCTTCACAGCGTTATTGTGAAGAAAATCCTACTTAAACTTTAAAGAAATAAAGGAGGGAGTAGTTTACTGTTATTTGTCCTTCAGAGGCATCAGGAACCAAGGTTAGGGTGTCCCTGTACATAAGCTGCAGTTGCTGGTTATGTTGCATGTGACTGAGAAGAGTGGCATGAAGCCCAGCCAATCCAAAGCTCTCTCTTCTCTACTTGGTGACCATCATGCTGCTAGACTTGATTTAAAATTCCCATGTTAATGTCTGTAGGCATTGTTCAAAGTGTGTTTTTATTATTTGAAAACCAGGAGGGAGGAAGAAGTGAGAGATTCTTGTTCTGTTCTGTTAATAGATTAGCACTAATTGATGTTGCTTTCTTTGCCTGAAGATCATTCATTAATTTAAGAGATTGGTTTGTTGAGCTGGTTCAGGAAGTTATAGCAAGTTTAGAAGTAATTAAGCCCTCCTCCCCTTTTAATGAACTATTTTAATCAGAGTTTGTACATTCCACAGTCAACTAATTTGATTATTTTGAAGGGCTCTCCAGCTATTGGATATCAAAATGAAGTGACTTACATTGAATTTTCATGGAAACGCTCCTGCTCTTGCACTCTTTTCTGACCACTGTAGGCCTCAGATCCAAAAATCTTTAGAATTTATACAGACCTTTTTTTTTCTTATACATCAAAATATTTATAGACAATAAGCATACTTGTGGCAGCAACTTTTTGTCATAGCAAAGGACTGGAAATAATGTTGATTCCCATTACTTGGAGAATGACTAAACAAATGATGTGAATGAATGAAGTAGATGACTACTGTGTAATATAATATAATATAAAGAATTCAGAGAAGCATGGGAAGACTTATATGAATTGAGACAGTGAAAATCATAAGCCAGGTCAACAATAGATACAATAATTACAAGATAAAATGAGGAAAAATGTGCTTTTTTGGTTCTTTTTGTATTCTTTTGATATGGGATAGGCAGATGGGAAAAAATAAAGGAGAATATAATAGGAATTGAAGGTGAGCTAAAAAAAGATACCAACAGTTTTTTTTAAAAGCAATGATTTTTCAGTGCAATGGTTGTATCCCTTTCACTTATATGAGCTTCTAGTTTGGAAATAGCAAAAATGCTTTCCTTAATATTAATTATTAAAAGGAGGGGGAGGCAAGTCAAGGTCAATTCAATATATTAATTCAACAATGACTTACCCAGAAATGAATAGGAAGCCAATGCTGACTGTATAGCATGGGCATGATGAAGAAGAAAATTTTTTTTTTTTTTTTTTTTTTTTGTGAAAGAGACTTGTGAGCATCTTTGATGATCAACCCAAGGGCGCCATTTTGAACTAATATAGTTCATATGTTGCAAACTCCACATGGTGAATTTCCCATCCAACGACACAGGTATACAGTGTAGATAATGAAAATCACTTTGAAATCATCGAATGCAACAATTAATAATCTAGGAACTTTTAAGAAAATGAATTTTAAAACTGTTTCAATTAAATTTCAATTGGATAAGATAATTAATTATTAAATAATAAGTCATATATTTATATAATATATTTAATCATTAGTGAATTAAAAATTCACTGCAGGAAATTTTCATTGTAGATCATATATATATAATTAAAATAATGCAATTTCAAAGTATCACAAATGGCAGAACCATTAATAGATGTGGTCTGTGTTTTGGGAAATGATGACCTCAACATAAAAATAATTACTTCAATGTAATAAAGGCACCATATCTATATATTTGTTTATTTTTAAAGTCAGAATGCAAGCTAGTTGATTTATTAGCATTTAGGGGCCCAAAGAACACCTTTCCACTTTACAAATGACCAGGGAAAAAGAAATGCTCATTTTATAAAGAAAGAGAAAAGGTTTTCATTGATTTTTTAAAAAATTATCTGAATAAAAAGGAAAATACTTATTTGTATCAGGAGATTAAAGAGTAGAAGAATATAATATAGGAGAAAGGGAAGAAGGGCCATTGAACTTATGGAGCCAATAGAAATGAGGTTCGTTGTAGGGAAGAAATTGTTGCATGGCACTCGTTAATCTGTAATTCAGTGCTATCATCCAATTCAGAATCTTTAGCTTCAGTACAGAACTCCTCTCCACGCGCACTTGTGTGTGTGTGTGTGTGTGTGTGTGTGTGTGTATCTCTAGGTAGCATTGGAAGAGAAGTTATTGAGTAATGAAAGATCAAAAGAAAAAAGAGACAAGTATTGTGGGTTGGTGATTCCTTCTGAGAGATACCAAAGACAGTGATTTGTCAAGCTGATGATCACAATAAGGAGCTTTCTTTTCTTTACTGGGCATAGATCTAGGACACAATGGAAGACATCCTAAGATTTGTTAGATTTAATAACTTTATTCTACCTTTGGTGATTCACATGTTTCTTTCTAGGTCAAAACAGTTTGATGTAGTGGAAAGAGTTCTACATTTGGAGCTGGAGAATATAGGTTCAAATCCTGACTTTGTCACATTTATCTGCATGACTTTGGGCAAGTCACTTAACTTCTCTGTGATATAAATGATTGGGATTTTTTTTAATAAAAGATGGAATAAATGTGACAATAGCTAGTTAACTAGGTAGTTAGTCTGAAGTTTCATAAATATAATTAAAATGACTTTAGGATGGAAAGAAACTGCCTACATATATTTACCAAGCTAGAGTGCATAAAGAATTGCTACAGGAAGAAAAGCAGTAGCAATTTACACAGGGCTTAACAAAAAACAAAATTCAGTCATGTCCAACCCTTTGTGACCCTATGGACCCTAGCACACTGGGCCCTTCTACCTTCCACTGTCTCTTGAAATCTGTCCAAGTTCATGTTGATTGTTTCCATGGTACTATCAATCCATCTCATCCTCTGTCCTCTTTTCCTTTTGTCTTCCATCTTTCCCAACCTCAGGGTTTTTTCATCTATCCATCTGTCTATCTGTCTGTCTGTCTATTTATCTATCTATCTATCTATCTATCTATCTATCTATCTATCTCTATCTCTCTATCTATCTATCCGTCTGTCTGTCTATCTATCTGTCTGTCTGTCTATGTAGTTCTGAGCTTAAAGACATAAAACAAGCATTTCATGACATAGTAGAATAGGGAAAAAAAAGGTGATTGCTCATGAAACTGTTCATCTGTTATGTACAACTTGCTATTTCTTTTAAAGATATGTTAAAGTTATCATGTAACTTTTTTATTTTTTTCTTCCCTTCCCCTTCACCCTAGAGACAGCTACCATTAGACACAAATACATATATGTATATATACATATACACATATGTGTGTGTGTAAAATCATTCTATACATAATTCTATTTATCAGTTCGTTCTTTGGACACAGATAATGTCTTCCTTCATAGGTCCTTTGTAGTTAATTTGGATATTTATAATAGTCAAAATGACTTATTCATTCAAAGTTGTTCATAAAACATTATTGTTACTGTACACAATATTCTCTTGGCTCTGTTCATTTTACTCTTCACTATTTCTTCCAAATCTAACCGTGTT
Source organism: Pseudochirops corinnae (assembly GCA_028646515.1). Taxonomy (NCBI): domain Eukaryota; kingdom Metazoa; phylum Chordata; class Mammalia; order Diprotodontia; family Pseudocheiridae; genus Pseudochirops; species Pseudochirops corinnae. The sequence goes on along the minus strand of CM053587.1, from coordinate 93,811,654 downwards.
ATTACAAGGTCATTGAGCTCATCATTTCTTATAGCACAGTAGTATTCCATCATGGTCATATGTCACAACTTATTCAGTCATTTCCCAATTGATGAGCATCTCCACATTTTCCAGTTCTTTGCCATCACAAAGAAGGCTGCAAAAAATATTTTAGAACATATACATTCTTTTCCTTTTTCCCTAATCATCTTTGGAAACAGACCTAGTAGTGGTATTGCTGGATCAAAGGCAGTTTAATAACTCTTTAATAACATCAGGGTCTTTTCCAATGAGTCCCATCTTCTCATTAAATGGCCAGAGTACTTAAGCTTCAGCATTAGTGTTTGATCTTCAGATTTCTATACACATGTTCACTAGTACAAGAAACTAAAGATCCTAATGTAAAGGAGGAAAAGTTGAGCCCATAACTCTCAGTAAATCATCAATAATACTTGTTCATGTGTGTGACCTAAGACTGGAGCATGGTTCTAGAAAAGGAATAGCTTATTCCTAAGGAACCCAACAGATAAAGGGAGAGGGGGGAAGAGTAGAATGAGACTATATATTAAAAAGATCTTCCTCACGTGAGGAAATCCAGGGACCAGAGCAAAGAAAACATGATAGAAATCATTTGGATAGTGCTTGTTATGAATAGTAGGATAATATTAACATAACTATGAGAAGGCAACACTACTCAATTATTATTTTGCTTTTTGTTTTTGTTTTCTTTCTCTGATAGAGAATCATCTTTGGACTAGAGAGGATGGGGCAAAAAAAAGATTCATGGGAATTTTTAACTCCAAAATAGGTAGGAAGACAGTAAGAGAACACCTAATTTCTTTGAAGAATTTAACCCACAAGGCAGTAAATTCCTCTTCACCTGAGCTCTCAAGGCCATCATGAATATGTTATAGAGATTTTTATTCATGTACAGGTTAGACTAGATGGATGGCCTTTGACGTCCCTACCAACTCTGAGCTCCTGTGATTCTGGTTCTGTCTTTTGTTTCACATTGAGACAAAGCCAAATAACTTTAGTGCAAGCACAGGAAAGGTTGGCATAAACTTGGTTGTTGGGATTAGATTAAAATAAAATGCCAAACATCAACATTCTAGAGGCTGTTTATAATAATGAAAGGCATGAAAGCCTGAGACTTTCTTCTGTATGAATTTTGAGGTGAATTAAAAAAAATCAAAGGTGTAGAAGAAAGCTTTGAGATCATTTAATCCAACCCTCTTCCCTGCTGCCAGGCCCGGCCCTCCACTCCCACCATCCCCACAGAAGAAAACAGTGGCATCACCAAAAAGGTGAAGTGATTTGCTTATTAATACAAGTTCACTGGAAGCAACAGAGGTAAAATTAGAACCTAGGCCTTATGACTCCAGGTCTAGCACTCTTTCAACCCCATCATGCTCCTTTATCTTTAGAGAACAACAAAACCATTATACAATTACCTTGTTCATTATCTGGGAAGGGTTTAAATAGAGTAGCAGTGGCTAATTCATATCCAGGCTGATTGTGTCATGAACTCTCAGTCTAAAAACTATAGAACTCAGTGTAGTCTCTAGTTCCAAACCAAAGGAAGAGGTAGTGGTTTTTTTCTAATACAAATAATTTTCATTTTAAAGGTAAGACCTTACAAATTCTACTCAGGCCAAAAACCAGCCCTTTGCAAGATATTTCACTGATATTTCAGAAGTAAGTCTGAGGGATCTATGATGGTACCAAAAGCTTCCTTATAACAAAATTCTCAGCAGGATTTATTTACAAGAATTGCAAATCACTGGTGAAATGAGAGTAATCTCATTCAGGGGCAAATTGTATAGCTAGATATGATAAGGCCCTTCCATAGCCCTATTGTGTCTGTATTTTGCATGGGAGTATATGTATCTGTATACACATATATGCCTATGTATGTATATGCCCACAGACATATATTCACATAAACATATATACATACACACACATAGGCTTCTATTTGCATGTGTATGTATATATATGTATGTGTATATATGCATGTATGTATATATGTGTGTGTGTGTGTGTGTATATATATATATATATATACACACATATATATATATGTTGCTATCAGCCCTGATGTCCAGGGGCATGACACAAAGATGCTGATAAGAAGTCCAAAATTCTCTAGGCCCTTCAAAGTTCACAAAGTCCTCCTCCAGCCAGATGATGGGATTAAAGAGGCATAAGATCAGGCACAAGACCTAGCTTTCAAGAACTGGTTGTTAAACTTTCAGTGTGAACATTTATGCCTCAGAAATCAGCAAATGCTACAGATCAGGGATTGATTTCTGGTTCTGTTGACTCTCTAGCCTTAAGAAAGAAATGGAGAAAGTGTTAATAATGTGTATTAAACTTAAAGTCTATCTTGTGTTCATTTACCCTCAGGACAGCGTGTTGCTAGATAGGGCACACCTCTATCTGGGACCTAGACCAAGGCCAAACCTCTCTCCCCTTCCTCTTCCCCGTCTCCTGCCAGCCTTGGTTGTTCCTCAGGAGCTTGTTGCAATTCCCTCTCTCCCACTTGCCACTGTTAGAATGCTTCATTTTAAAGCTAAATTCTGTGCTTTTATGCAAGATCCATAAGAGTAATGAAGTCCCTGAGTTGATTGGAATACAATTCCTGTCTTCCATCATCTCACTTTCATACAGTAGCTTTCAAAGACTTTTCATACTCAGTCTAAAGTCTCTGATTGAGATTGATTAAACATATTGTCGCTGACTTTAAGTGGGGTAGAATGACATGTTTGGGTAAATATCAGTCAACTCCACCTTCACGCACACAGATATGGAGAGAGACAGAACCCTTCCACACACACCCCCACCCCCACCCCCCTTTCTCTCTCTCTCTCTCTCTCTCTCTCTCTCTCTCTTTCTCTCTCTCCCTCTCTCTCTAGAGGGGGAAGGGAGGAAGGGACATACACACACAAGAGAGACAGAAAAAGAGACAGAGAGAGAGAGAGAGAGAAATGGAGGGAGGGAGAGAGACAGGGAGAATGTATTTGACATTTGTAGCATCATTTCTATGTGGTTTAAAATCCTTGTCAGTTTTCCATAGTATCAGATAGGTATCCCTTAGCATTTACCTTTTAATGTTATTCCCAAATTTTTCTAGAGTATAGTTAGAGACTCGTTTTGATCTGTGATTGCATCAACGTTGGTACTTCTGCCAATGATGCAAATGGCAGCCTGTCCATGTCTTCCAATTCAGTGCAACCCTTGAGTCTCTCCTGCCATTAATAATACCTTTGGTGTAGTCTACCAAATATGCTGAGAATATGCTCTGTCTCCCTTGACATTGCTCTTAGATACCAACAGAGGACATGGATTATCTTATGATTCTCACTATGTGATTGGCTCACCTTCTTTTCTAGTCAAACAAGTTTTTAATGACAATTTTGATATCACTTCTATACAACTTTTAACGGGTAATGTATGGCAGCCTGTTCACAGCCATGTGAGGGTTTTTTGTTTTTTTGTTTTTATAACCCTCAGTTTCAGTTCTTCATGGCCATGATAGTATATGATTTAGAGTCATGAATTATCCCTGGAAGAATATTTCTGTTAAAAGATGGGCCTTTGTTTCAGCGTGAATTTTTAATTCATCAAAAGGTAATAAGGCCTTCTCAGCTCCTTTTCACTACTAGGTATAATTCACTGACTCTGACCAGCATCCAGGATTCATACTGATATACCAACTCTGTGGGTTGTACATCTAACTGCATATTGTAGTTTAGGAAATTAACCCATATTTCCCTCCCCCTAACGCCCTCCCCCACTTTCATTCATATAGATTAAAATCTTTAGGGATTATGGATTTCATTTAGGAGGCTCCCCAGTGCTCTGGGACCTGATTCAGTCAACACATTATTATCTACAAACAGGAGACTGGAGGACATTGCCATCTATGGAGGGGTTCTTAACTTGGTATCCATGAATTTTCCTTATTTTTTAATATTTTATAACTATATATCAATAAAACTGATTTCCTCTGTAGTCATATGTATTTTATTTTATATATTTAAAAACATCATTCTGAGGAGTCCATAGGCTTCACCAGACTGTCAAGGGGGGCCACAGCAAAGAAAAATTTAAGAACTCCTGATCTAGAGGAACTGCCTCCATTATAATGGCGAACCCTTTTGGAGGTCATAGGTTGCCCCATTTTATACCTCTTTTACTATTAATAATCAGAGGGTTCTAGAACAAAGTTATATCCATTGTTACATCTTTCAAGCAATTTCAAGCAATATGAGTTTGGTACATGCAAGGGGGGGACAAATTGTTGGGAGGACAAAGGCACACAAACTCACTCAGATTTCTAGCATTTATTCTTGGAGATTTCCAGGTAAAAGATTTTTTCACCTTCTCTTAAAATTCTCCTATCAGCCCCTGTCAACAGAAAGTTCTTCCTTATAGCTAGCCCAAGTTACTCATGCTTAGCCCATTTTTATTTGCCCTCAGAGTGATAAGGAATTGCTAGAACTGTGTTTCTTATAATAGCTTTTCATATAATTAACAATGTATTGCCATGGCATCCTGGATCCTTCTTTTCTCCCCCATAGAGAACAATTTGTTTCATTATGGGTTCTAGCTTTTCTTTTTTTCTTTTTGGAGGAGGTAGGGAAATTGGGGTTAAGTGACTTGCCCAAAATCACACAGCTTGTTTTTGTGTTAAATGTTGGAGACTGGATTTGAACTCAGGTCCTCCTGACTCCAGGGCCAGTGCTCTATTCACTGTGCCACCTAGCTGCCCCTGGCTTCTAGCTTTTCAGTCAGCTTTATTGCTCTCTCCAAATTTCCCACATTTCTTTAGTGCCCTCTAGTATCCCCCTGGCAGCAGAAAGAGCTCAGTCATCATTACTGCTCAGCCATAGTTTTAAAATAGAACTATGGCCATATTAAATGAAGGGAGATGGATCAAGGAAAATAAAATTTGGATATTTAGAACTAAACTGAGACATTAGGAACTACAGATACCCAAAACCCCTACCTAAATTTTAGATTCTTGGTATTGAAGAGGCATGATAGATCTTAAGAATTAAGATGCGATTTCTGGATTTGGGAATTTGTCAGTGTTATTTCAACTTTTTTTAATATTCCATTTCCAATGTACACTGCATATAGCAGCTATTTATTAAGTGTAGGAAGGTAAGTAGTAAGAGATAAAACTGAAAAGAGAGATTGGCATCAGATGATAAAGTACCTTGGGTGACAAATTACTAAGTTTGAACTTTATCCTGTAAGTTAATGAAACAGTGGAGGTTTGTGAGCCAGAGGAGAACCTGCTCAGATTAATCTGACTACAGTGGGGAGGGTGGATAAGAGGAATAAGAGAATCAAGATGAGGAAGGATATTGTTATATCCTTTCAGGGGTTAGTGAGGACCTGAACTAAAATAGGGCCAGTAAAAACAGAAAAGGAGAGAGACAGGAGCTAGATTATGGCAGTAGGAATGAAGGAATTTAGCAACTGGTTAGTAAAGAAAGAGGAGGCAAAGATGTCTTTGAAGGTTTCCAGCATAGGTAACTGGGAATATGGTATGTCATTGACAGAAATAGAAAGGCCAGGAGGGCTAAGGTTTTCCTGAAAAGAGGATGGATTTAGTTTTGGATATGTTGTTTAAAGTGCTAGTGAGAGATCCAGTCTATAAGAGGTGGTATGGAAGTCAGTGCTATAGATAAGGATTTGGGAAGTAATTAAATAGAAGTGAGAGTAAGGGAAGCTAGGTGCTATAAGTGGATAGACCACTGGCCCTAGAGTTTAGGAGGACCTCAATTCAAAAATATCTTCAGACACTTACTAGTTGTGTGACCTTGGATAAGTCACTTAATACTGAGTGCCTTTCCCCCCCCCCCCAAAAAAAGGGAAGTGAGAGTAGAAGCTATAGGAGTGGATAAGAAACCAAGAGAAAGTATGAAAATGAAAAGTCAGATAACAGAACCCTGGAGAATGATAACTTTTTAAGGGAGTCAGAAGTCAGAAGGAAATAGTGATCAGGAACTTAGGAGGGAAACCTGGAGACCTAGTTTCACAGAAGCCAAAGGGAAACGATTTTCGGGGAGAGGTTCAGCCATTTCAAATGCAGCAAAAAACGTCAAAAACCCTGAAAACAAGGGAAAGACTGTGGGACTTAACAACCAGAGGTTGTTAGGATAGAGGCCAGGTGGCAATAGTTAGAGAAAGTTATGTGTGGGTTGTAAGCAATAGTATGTAGGAGGGAGACAGTTCTTGAGAGTCATTTGTTAAACTTTCAGCAGGAGTACTTTACAACCCAGAAATCTGCAAATGCAACAAATCAGGACTTGATTTAGTGTTTTGTTAATTGTCTAGACTTAAGAAGTGATGGAGAAAATGTTAATAATTCAGATTAAATCTAAAAGTATGTCATGAGTACATTTGGCGTGGGGGTGGGTAGGGTGGGAAGTCAGTTGTTAAACATTTGTTTTCCAGCAAGTTCCTGGTTGTAAGTAAAGATTACATCCATAACAACCGCACAAGTTTAGTGGTAAAGAGAAACAGAGGGACTGTCAAGTGAAGATGATTTTAGGAAAGTGGGGGTTTGAGCAGATTTGTTGCCAGAGGGGAGAAGCTAAAAGAGAGATTTGTCTTAATTGTTTGACCTTTGTTTTTTGAAGGCTACCAATGACATTATGAGGGCCTCGATTTGCCTCTGAATTGGATTTAAGTGAGGCAGAGCTGTACAAAGCTGTTGGTCTCACTTTCTCCTCCAGAGTCATCCAAATCTAGTGGTTAGACAAAACTCAGGTTGACTGGTGATGGCCTGAGATGCAGTGGATGACCTTGGCCTTTCTAAATTAAGGTCTTTCCAAGGCCTGAGTTTGTCTCATTCAATGACTAAGGGCTAGAATTGAGACAAATGCTGATCTAATTTACCATCACAAAAATATCCATTTGGGAGGGGAAGACCATTCCAAAGATGCTAGAGGGAGAGAATAATTGATAGAACTAGGTCCTATAGGAGGAGTTTGGGGATGAGATTTTTGTGTCCTTCACAAAAGAGAGAATTAGCCGTGAACTGGAGAAGAGAGATTTCTGTAGGACTGGAAAAGAGACAGTGATTAAATAATAATAATAATAATAATAACTAACGCCTATATAGCATTTAAGACTTGCTAAGCTTACATCTATCTCATTCAGTTCTTGACCACTCTTTCCAGGAGGTGCTGTTATTATCTACATGTAGAGCAGTGGTTCTCAACCTTCCTAATGCCCCCACCCTTTAATACTTGTATGTGGGCGTATCTGCATGTGGGTGTACCCGCCTGGAGACGGATAGAGGAGGGGTGTCTCAGTTCCTAAGACCATCGGAAACATGTATTTTCTGATGGTCTTTTCCAACCCCTCTGACCCTTGTGAAAGGGTCGTTCAACCCCCAAGGAGGTCGCAACCCACAGGTTGAGAACCGCTGATTTAGAGGTTAAGTGCTCTGTCCAGGGTTACATAGCTAGTAAATGTCCAAGGCAAGATCTGAATGCCCAATCCAGTAATCAGTGCACTAAACCATCTAAATCATGAATTTATGGAGTTATTTTGAAGTAAAATTGGAAGAGGTTGCACCCATTTGAAGACCTGTATATTCATTAGAATGGAAGTCAGTCTTCTATAGAGTTTGGGCAGGTTTGGGTTAGGGTGTTAAGTAGAAAAGGTTTAGAACAGCCTGGGTAGGGGAATTTGACAGAGAGTCTACTGCTAAATAACATTAATAGTCCAGTTATTTGGATGAATTTGTAGGGGGAACGATTGACCTATTTTATTATTTTTCTTCAAAGTATAAGTGTAAAAGTTGAGAAAGAGAACAGTAGAATTTTGAACAACATTTGGAGGTGAGAAATGTAAATAGAATGGAAGGACAAAGAAACCAAGATGTTTTATTGGTGTCTTTTATCATGATTTCACAGTTTTTCTGAGGCAGAAAATCCCTTCTCCTTTCCTACCTGGGTTGATCTTTCCCTTCCAACAAAGGAAAACCAAATACCCCAATCAGTGGTCTCATCTTCATAACCCTTGCAATATATAATATTCCTTTGCTTTTATGTTCAATTGCTGGTTGCCCACTTTGTTTCCATTTTTTGAAGCAAAAATCTTTTGACTTCATTGTCTGGATATGGCTTTAAAGTAATAGTATCAGTTAAAAACATGAACCATTATTTATAAATTCATATGACAATTTTCCTTCTAAGTAACCACCTTTCTTTGAAGGATGCTCAAAACTGGTCTTGGAGATTTTTGTAATTACCTTCAGAACCAGTTTACAAGACACTCAGAAATCAGTTTCGTTATTCTATTATTTAATAGCATTTTGGACCTAAAATGGCATTAGCTTAGCTTGATCATCAGTTTTTTTCACTAGATTCAGTTCTGAATGATTTGAGGCTGATTAAAAAAAATGCATCCATTCTTTAAGGATCAAGATTTGTCACCATTTACAAATATTGAAAAGGATCAGAATTTGTCACCATTTACTAATATTGAAAAGGATCAGTTTACTAATATTGAAAAGGATCAGGATTTGTCACCATTTATTAATATTGAAAAGAATGCACCAGAGGCTATGAAAGGAATTTTGAATGCAATGAATTACATTTTTTTTGAGGACTATTGTAAGAATTCTTTAAGTGGTTTTGTATTGTCATTCTCTTGTGCTTCCATCCCACTTAACTCATCATTTGGAACTAATCTTCTTGATATATGACTTTATTCCTTCAATGACTCGGTTACTAAGTCTCACCTTTTCAGTAGCCAAGCATTTGTCACTGCACAGTATGTGGCCCACCTCATCTGCAGTCCTTATTTCTGAATCTTCCTTTTTGTTATTCAAATCATAGGTAAATTATTTCTCTTCTTGAGACTTAAATTGAGTTGTGAACTATTAATACCAGCAATACCAACCACCTTATGGGGTTGTTGCAAGGATCAAGTGAAATAATCTGTTGAAAACATTTAAAATGTGTTTACATTGATATCCTCTTGTTTTCACAACAGCTTCGGTTCCTAATGTTTTCCTCCTTGCTTCCCCCTCCCACCTAGTGAATAATCCTTTGTAACAAATAATTTAAAAAGAGAGAGAGGAAAAAGCAGTTTTGTGAAACTACCATTGATATGTTAGTTTGACAAGAGTCTGATATCATATGAAATGTTTCATACCCATAGCTCCCCACCTTTGCAAAGATGGGAGGGAGGTATACTATCAACTCTTCTTCAGGATTCAGCTTGCTTATTATAATTACACACCATTCAGGGTATTTTTTTCCTTCAAATGTGCTTTAAGTGTTACAAAACATATAAATATCATTGTTCATAACAATATTCATCGAATTTTCAGACCAAAGAAACTGTTCTTTGTTCTCTGAGCTCACCTCGAACCTTCCTGCCTTTGTGCATTTGCACATGTTATTATCTCTATCTGAAATACCCTTCCCTTGTATTTTTTGCTAATCAAATCCTACTTATCTTTTAAGCTTCAGCTCAAATGCCAATTCTTCCAGAAGTCTTCAAGCATAGTACAAAAAGAGGTGGGAGAAAAGACCATTCTTCTAGCTCAGGGGTTTTTAATCCAGATTCTGGAGATCCCTAAAAATTCTGTGTATAGATTTCAAGGGGTCTATGAACTTGAATGAGAAAAAAAAGGTTTTTTTTCTGCAGAATTTCTTTCTTTTTTTTAATCTTCTGCATTTTATTTTGTGCATTTAAAAACATTCTTCTGAGAAGGGGTCCATAGGCTTCACTAGATTGCCACAGGGATCTAAGACACCAAAAACATTCAGAACCTCTCCCCTAGATAAAAGGGATTCCTCCATCCTTTGAATTATCATAGTACTTTCCTAGGTACATCTCATACACTTTCACATTCTATTTGGTGTTAAGTTTATTGGTGCCTTCTCAGCCCCGTTCCTGACTTTCTCTGGACTTTAGATATTGCTGGGGCTTCCTTACCCAGGAACATCCAGCCATGATTTCATCCTTGAATTTTCTTCTGCAAGACCTGTCTTTACCTTCTCCCAGTGGTAAGTTCTTCCTGGAGTCCCCAAAAGGGTACAGCTCCCTTCATTTCTCTCCTGATTCTGATTTTTTGAGTTTCTGTAGACTTCAAAATCATTCCCCTGTGTAGTACTTTTCCCTTCCTTTTTTGCATATTCATCTATTAGAATGTAAGCTCCTTGAGGGCAGTGGTTGTCTTTCTCTGTGCTTGTATTTATTCCCTCCTTGCTTAGCATAATGTCTGGCACATAATAAATGCTTAATAAATCCTTAATTCCTTCCTCCCTCCCTCCCTCCCTCTTTCAAATCAAACTTAAATGGGGGTCATTAAACCATACATAAGGATCTCAGCAAGCTGCACATTAACTTTGTTTTAAAATGTAATATTATTCATGTTTTCTTGTATTTTATTTTGTTAAATATTTCCCAATTACATTTAAATCTGGTTTGGGCCACATTTGAGAGTATTGTATGCCATGGTCCATGGGGCACATGTTTGATACCTTTTCTCCAGGGTGATTGCATTGCTGTTGGCTAAACATGCCCATTTCCTTCAGTTGATGGACGTAGGCCCTTCACATCCTGGTTGCCTTCCTTTGGACTGCCCTCTACATATCAGTATCCTTTTGGTGCCCAGAACTGAAAACAATACTCCGAAGTCAAATGTGGGCAGAATATAATGAGACTATGTCCTCTCTCTTCCTGGAAGATATGTCTCAATTAGGGGGGCCTAAGATACTATTAACTTCTTTGGCTGCTGCATCACACTGCTGCTTCATTGAGCTTGGAATGCATCAAAACCTCCAGTTCTTTCTTAAGAACTACTGGTGTCTATACATGTCTCCCACATACCTACTTACTATGTTGATTTTCCCCCAATTGCAAGATTTTCCACTTACTCCTATTGAATCTCACCTTATTAATTTCAGCCCAATGCTCAGAGAGTCTAGTCTAGGCTCTCGAGATTGTTTTGGATCCTGACCCTGTCATCAATTATATTAAGCCCTCCCAGATTTGCATCATCTCTAAAATTGAGGAACGTATCATCTAGGGCTTTACCCAAGTCATTGATGAAAATGTTAAATAGCACAGGGCCAAGCATAGATCCTTGGGATACTCTACTGAGCACTTGCTGCCACACTGACATTGAATTCAACTGCTCTTTAAGTCTGACCAGCCAACCCATTCTAAATTCATCTTGTTTGGGATGAAAAACCTTATCCAAAATTTAATCAAGAACATGGAGATCACTTAGGATAAGAACAGGAATTTATTCTCTTCCCCGGGGAGAAGAGGGCGGTTTTCCCCATGACTAGTCATGAGGAAGAGATGTGCAATGTGTGGCAAACAGTTTTTAAACCCTAACACAGGAGGGTCATATTTCCCCCATTGTCCCTCACTCCCATTGGTTGGGGGAGTGAGCTTGGGCTGTCCCTGACGTCCACTGGCTGGGAGGAGGGGCCCACAGAGGCAGGAAAGCAGACAAAGGATTGAAGCTTGGTAGGGGTCTGAAAACTCCTGAAAGGGCTTGCTGCTGAATGACGGCAGTAATAGAGGGGGGAAGAGAGAAGTTAACAATCCAAAACTGCCTGAGAAGTTTTCACTCCCCCAGACAATCTGAATATATCATTTTCTCCATAAGACTATTTTGAGATACTTTATCAAAAGCTGGCTAAAATCTGGGTAAACTACATCCACAGCTTTTCCCTCGTCTACTAGTTTAGTAATTGTGGACAAAAAATGAAATGACGTTAGTCTGGAATGACCTGTTCTCGATGAAGCCAAACTGACTCTTGTCACCTCATTTCCTTTCTAGATGTTGACTGACCATCTTTTTAATAATCAATTCTAGAATTTCCCTAGGACTTGGAAGTCAGGCTTACTGGTCTATAGCTTTCAGATTCTGTTCTCCTCTTTCTCCTCTACATTTATGTGTGTGTGTGTGTGTGTGTGTGTGTGTGTGTGTGTGTGTGTGTGGTTTGTTCTTCATTCTCAAAGTGGACCATGACATCAGGAAGATGATACCATAACTTGTAAATAAATTGAATTTAAGTGAGGGAGGGCTGCACAAAGTTAACTGTCTCACTTTTTCCTGCAAAGTCGTTTAGATCCAGTGGCCACATATAGTTCAGGACAACTGGCGATGGCTCAGGATGCCTTGGGAGATCTTGGCCTTTTTAAGCTCAGGTCTTTCTGAGTTCTCACTTTGACTGCACTTGGGGTGCATGGAATCCCCAGGATAGCTCATTAAATCTCCCACATTATCCTGAATAACTGGAAGTATGGCCATACTCTGGATAGAAATAAGGATATTAGGGTGGAAGCACATTTAGGGAGAGAGAGAGACTGATTTCCATTTTAGATGTGTTGGGTTTGAGATATGTGTAAAGATGTCCAGTTGGAAGTTGCTGAGGCCAGATTGAAGTGTAGCAGAGAGCTGAAGGCTGGGTATATGAATCTAGGCATTATATGTGTAAAATGATAACTGAACCCATGGAAATTGATGAGGTCACTGAGAGAGGTATAGAGAAAGAACGGAAGATCACATAAAGCCCTGGAATACACCCATGATTTAATAGGAGGTTCATTGGGATGATCCATCAAAGGAGTATTCAAATAGCTAGAAGGAGAATCAGAAGAGAACAGTTTCCCAAAATCTGATGGAGGAGAGAGCATTCAGGAAGTGGGGGGTGGTCAACGGTGCAAAAGTCAGAAAAGGTTAAAAAAAAAATGAGAATTGAGAAAAGACCATAGGATTTAGTTATTTCTAGATCATTGGTAACCTTGGCAAATGTAGCTTTATTCACTATGGGTGTGGAACTCAGATTGCAAGAGGTTGAGAAATGGGAAGTAAACATGTAGATGTTTTCTCTCCTGGGAATTTGGCTACAAAAGGGAGAAAAAAATACAAGGCAGAAGTGACCCCAAAGAAATCTTTTTTTTGAAATGAAATATCTCCCGCTTATTTGTTGTGAATCTGAAATTTCAAATTTTGAAGTAATATTTATTTAAAGACCTTTCTGATTTCTAATATAAGATTTTTCTTTCACAACACAAGGCTATTAAAACATTTTGTCACATTTAATTGGAATGTCAATATGATACCATATAGGAAGGAGGGGCCTTGATTTTGAAACACAAGGTTTATTCTTAAGTCCAGGAAGCCATGACCTAGAATCACATTTGATTTACTGTTTTGAAGAAATTAAGTTCCCTAGCCTTTCTCTCCCTTCTATATCTTCATTCAGTAAGGAAATTCATATATAAACCCTTCCCTACTCTCTCTCTTCCCCTACTATCAGAGACTTCAGTAATTGCCTCTAGATCCTGAACTCATCTTCATAAATCTTTTTTTTTCTTAGCTTTTACATCAGAGTAACTATGACAGAGATAGGGTCAGTTGCTATTGTCCTATATCGTTGTTGGAATGGGAGGTGTTTCTGCTGTATTTCTTGAAATAATATTTATTTTATAGCTTTTCCATTTGGTACATGAAATTGCAACCATCTTTACTGGAGTAAGCCATGTCTTTGAAATAATGGAAAATTTGACTCATCTGCAACTGCATTGGGTCCAATATAAATGTATTCTGCTAATGCATTAGCCTACAGTTAAAGCTTATTGCTTTCCCAGTTGTCCCTATTAAATTTTTAGCATTTTTGAATATTACATTGCAAGGAGCTTAGGCTTATTTGCATTTGTAAGAGCTTTTTTGTTGTTTTCTTTTAATGAAGAATCTATCTTGAAATCCAGTGACTCCTGTGGGAAATGGTCTTCAGTGATCTTACATCGAGGACTGTGCACCTTTATGATGAATGGATCAAAGATGCCGGTAAGTTACTAAATTTCTTGTATGTTCCATATAGATCTTCCATTCATTTTTTAAAATAGGGTATTTAACAGTACTTCGTTGCATCTAACTGAGTACTTTGTAACCAAAGCTTTTTTTTTCAAGTTAAAAGAAATGATTAACTTTGTTGCCAGGAAAGAAAGCATGTAGAATTATAAAATTTGAATGAAGCATTCAAGTTGACAGAGGTTAAAATGATTTTTCCCAAGGTCACATAGCTAGTTGTCAGGCCTGCCTCTCAGTCTAAAGTTTATATTTTAAGTTAGGATTTTTAAAAAATTCCCCCTCCACCACCACCACACAAAGACTTAATGAACTCAATATAATGGGGCTTCTGTCTACCCCAAAAGCAGAATGGAAAGGAACCCCTTTGAAACTTTCTCCCTCATGTTACAGGGAGGTGAGACAGACCAGAACGGGTATAGTAAGGTGGGGGGGAAGAGGTCTACCAAAAATTGGTTCAAAGCTGCTTTGAAATATAGAAGAGTTGTCTTTTTTTTTTTTAATCATCTTTTAAATTCTCACTGTAGAGAGATAAGCAGGGGTTCTTAACTCATAGTCTAAGAACTACCCCCTGGGGGCTTTGGGAGGTTGTACATAGATCTGAGGGGGTTGGAGAACTTATCTGGGGGGGGAGGTGGGAGGAAATGTAACATCTCCATTTTCACTAACCCTTAACTAAAACTTAGTATTTCTTTCAATGATTTAAAAAATTATTCTGAGAGAAGTGGTTCATAGGTTTCATCAGACTGCCAAACGGTTCCCCCATCCTCCCCTACACAGAGGTTAAGAACATCTGTTTGAGTGTGTTTCTCTGTTTGCCTAAGAGCATCTATATAGTCTTTTTTTTTGGTCCTCACTGTGTTTATTTGCTCACCTTTGAATACATGTCAGAGAAGACAATCACTCAAGAATTCAATAACCTGGGCCCAAGAATGAGGGTCTGGAATCTTGCCTTTTTTTCTTGACTTGAGTCCTAATTCTGAGTACACACAGCCCTTGGGAAATTTGCTGATGTTACCAGTTTTTTGACCTGTAATGGAGTGGACATCACGCTTATTAACTTCATCCGGAAAACTCCATGGCCTAGGAACTACAAAAAAGCCAGAATTTGGCAGGGGGTCAGAAATCTGCTAATCCCCTGCAGGTCCAAGCACATATTTCAAAGCAAAGCTAATCAGAAGTAACATTTGTCAAGGGCACCTTTGATGATCCCTACATATAAATTGCCTGCTCTTAGTTTAGTATAGCTGCTGCCAAGTAACGTGTAACATGCTACTAACCAAGGAGCTAGAGAGAACTATACATTAAATAAGTAGCTAAGGAAAATTCCATTCTTTGTGACCTGTGATGGGGTGGACATTTTGTTATATTAGTGAGTTATTTGAACTCATCCCACAGCATGGCATCAGGGGTAGAGAAGTGGAGCCAGGAGTTTGAGGATCTGGGTTTAAGTTCCACATATGAGCTGAGGGATCTTGGGCAAGTCCCTTAAGCTGTCAGGACCCCCAGGACAACCTCTAGAACTATAAGAGAGGGAGGAGGTGTTGAACTACATTGGCTGAGGGAGTTTCCTCATTCGAAGTTCCCACACACCAACAAAAATAAATTATCTGATCCAAAAAACACGTATAACATACTATATTAGATGGAAGATGTATGAGACTATTTCTTTTTTTAAAAAATGCTTTTAAACACTTAGAGACTAATTGCCTCCTAACTTCTTTTTCGTTGTTGCTTATTTCTTTTCTTTCTTTTTTTGGGAGGTAATCAGGGTTAAATGACTTGCCCAGGGTCATACAGCTAAGTTAGTGTCTGAGGTCTGGTTTGAACTCAGGTCCTCCTAATTCCAAGACCAGTAATCTATCCACTGTGCCACCTAACTGCCCCCCCAGCCTCTGAACTTCCTACCGACATTTCATCTTCTCTGTTCCTTACCTTGAGTATCAGTCAAAAGAATTGGATTTGGAATCAAAAGACCTGAATTTGAATCCAATATTGGCCACTTTACTCCCCCAGTGACTCTGAGCAAGTCACTTGACTACTCTAGGCTTCAGTTTCTTCCTCAGTAAAATAACAGTGTTGGATGCAATAGACC
This sequence comes from Pseudochirops corinnae, assembly GCA_028646515.1. NCBI lineage: Eukaryota > Metazoa > Chordata > Mammalia > Diprotodontia > Pseudocheiridae > Pseudochirops > Pseudochirops corinnae. The sequence goes on along the minus strand of CM053587.1, from coordinate 93,795,704 downwards.
ATCTTGAAGATTCCTTTCAGACTGAGAGTCTGTGATCTCATTGTAAGCATGTCATTCCTTTGTTAAGAAAAGAACACTTCTACAATGTACATTCATGGAAACCAATTAAGATTCCATATTGTGGGATAGAGAAGCAGGGGGAGAAAAGAAGCCACATGTTTTCTCTGTCTCTACTGTGAGCACACCCAGGATAAAATTATTAGCCTATATTCAATCAAAACTTCAAAGGAATCTGGAAAGAAGAATGTTATACACAATGAACATGTTTCTTAACTAAGAAATATATGTTAAAACAAGATATTTTAAAATATGTGTATGTGTATTTCCCCAATTGCATGTTAAAACAATTTTCAACTCTTTTTTAAGTTTTGAGTTCCAAATTCTATTTCTCCGTCTTTCCCCTCCCTCCTCATTGAGATGGTAAGCAATCAGAAATAGGTTATACATGTACAATCATGTATAATATTTCCATATTAGTTACTTTGTAAATGAAGACGAATAAAGAAAGTGAAAAACATCATGCTTCAGTCTGTATTCAAACAACATCAGTTCTGTCTTTGAAGGCTTCACATTAGTTCTTTGAGATCGTCTTGGATCATTGTATTACTAAGAATAGCTAAGTCATTTACAATTCAGCTTTTTTTGCAGTAGCAAAGAATTAGAAATTGAGAGGATGTCTGTTATTGGGAATGGCTGAATAAGTTGTGGTATATGTTTGTAATGAAATACTGTTCTATAAGAAATGACAAGCATCACAATTTCGGAAAACCCTGAAAAGACTTACATGAACTGGAACAAAGTGAAGTGAGTAGAACCAAGAGAACATTGTACACATTAACTACAACATTGTATGCTGATCAATCGTGAATGACTTGGCTATTCTCAGCAATACAATGATCCAAGAGAGTTTCAAAGGACATAGGATGAAAAATTCTATCCATCTCCAGAGAAAGACCTGATAGAATCTGAATGCAGAATGAAGCATATTATTTTTCACTTTATTTCTTAAAAAATTTTTTGTCTGTGTTTTCTTTTACAACATGACAAATATGGAAATATGTTTTGCATGACTGTACATGTATAACCTACATAAGATTGCTTCCTGTCTGGGGGGAAGGCAAGAGGAGGGGAGAGAATTGGAACTCGAAATAAAAAAAAAAATGAATGTTTGAAATTATTTTCATGTGCAATTGGGAAAATATAAAGCATTAAAGGAAAAAAACCCTACATTCTGCTTTATAGACAATTGGATTTGAGCTAGAAGGGACCTTTTGAATCATCTAATTCAACCTCATTTTATAAGTCAGAAAACTAAGGCACAGAAGTCTGGTTTCACACAGGTCTTCTGGATTTATTTTATTAGGAACAGGAACTAGTCACCTTAATTCTGTGACCTTGCTATCATTCTTTAGGGGACAGATTATCTCAAGGTTAACTAATTTTTTTTTTTTTTTTGCTTTTTGGAGGGCAGTTGGGGTTAAGTGACTTGCCCAAGGTCACACAGCTAGTTTTTGTATTAAGTTCAAATTTGAACTCAGCTCCTCCTGACTCCAGAGTCAGTGCTCTATTCACTGCACCACCTAGCCGCCCCTAAGGTTAACTATTGAGCTCCTCTTCAGTCATTTCCAACTTTGTCCCAATCAACTTTTATGATCTATTCTAGCTTTCCTAGTCACTCTCAGTTCCATATAGTTGTGACCATTTTTGAGAGAGAATTTATGTAAAGTGCTCTATAAGCTCTATAAGGCCATGCCAAGGTAAGAGATTGTTTTTATTCCTAAGTCTCTTCTTGTAATGGTGTTGCTCAAAGTTGTTGATTTATGAATCAGTTGCTAGGCTTCCATTGGCTGTATTAATTGATATGGCAATAATGGTCTGGCAAGATAGTCCTTCACTTTTAAAAGTAAAAACTTCTAGAAGTAGTGGAAGACATTAGTGAGGTTTACTAGGCTAACTGATGCCGAATTTCTCCTTAATTAGAATTATAATATATATTATAGAAAAAATAAATCTTGGAAAAAAGTATCATTAAGGAGTTACTCTCACTCTATAGGCATAACTTGGAAATATTGCAGGTTTGGTTCCAGAGCACCAATAAAGTGAATATTGCAATTAAGTGAGTCACATGAATTTTTTGGTTTCCCAGTTCATATAAAAGTTATGTTTATACTGTACTGCAGTTTATTTAGTGTGCAGTTGTATTATGTCTAAAAAACAATGTACATAACAATTTTAAAAATACTTTATTGCTAAAAAAAAAAAAAAAAGCTAACCATTATCTGAACCCTCAGTAAGTTGTAATCTTTTTCTTGGCAAATTGATGGCTGCTAATTGATCAGGGTAGTGAAGGAGGGGGGGGGAGCCTGTGGCAATTTCTTAAAATAAGACAATAATAAAGTTTGCCACATCAATTGACTCTTCCTTTCACTCGAACACTTAGAAACCATTGTAGGATTATTAATTGGCCTAATTTCAATATTGCTGTATCTCAGGGTCTAGGGAGGCCTAAGGAGAGGGAGAAAAATGGGAGACAGGTAGTAGGTAGAGCAGTCAGAACACACACAACATTTATCGAGTAAGTTCACTGTCTTACGTGACTCCCCAAAACAATTACAATAGTAACATCAAAGATCACTGATCATGGTTCACTATTAACAGCTACAATAATAATGAAAAAGTTTGCAATATTTTGAGAATTATCAAAATGCGACACAGAGATACAACGTGAGTCCATGCTGTTGGAAAAATGGCACCAATAGATTCACTCAACAAAGAGTTGCCACAAACCTTCAATTTGCACAGAACAAAACAAAGGAAAAACCTCCAGGATCTGCAAAGTCAAATAGAGTAAAATGCAATACAACAAAGCACTTACAATGAAGTATGTCTCTAAACTCTTCACAAAAATGCTGTAAAATAGATAATTTGTAAAGATTAATACACACAACTAATGGGTAAAGTAGGAATTAGGGATTATTTCAACTTTGTCCATCCTGACTTTTAACCAGAACTACAAAGTTTTTTAAAAGGTGAAAACTTTTTAGTCCTTTCATCTCATATTCTCTCTATTATCAGTAGAAGTCTCCTTTTTGGTAGAGGTGACAGTGAGTGGCAAAATAACCAAGAGATCCTGAACACAAAGTAATACACAGGCCCAACGCTGTGCAATTCTAGACACTAAAATTTAAGAGGGACATTTAGAACTTGGTAGTCCAAGATGATGAAGAGGTTTAGAAACAGGGCCGTTGGAGGAATGGTTGTAGAAACTCAGAATTTTTAGTTGAAAGAAGACTACTAAATGTATGAAAAGTAGTATAAGATAAATGGAAAATATACAGCTGTCAAATAAATAAGATTACATTTGTTGTATAGCCTTCCATTGGATAAACCAAGGGTAGAAGATGTAGATTCAACTCAACAGAGGAGAACTTTTTAACAAAGAGCAGGCTCCCTTTGATGTAGCATTGAAGAAAAAAATTGGTTATTTAAAAAATAATTTTCTACCTTGATCAAAACATTTTTTCAGCTTAAAATTTACCTGTGTCAAATTTAAAGGTGGCAGTTAAAATTTCATCAGTATGGGGACTTCCCTGGACAAATCACAATCTTTCTGGGTCTCAGTTTCCTTATCTGTGTGAAGACAATGTGGCACAGTGGAAAAAATGCTGCGTTTATAATCAGAGGACCTTATTTGATTCCTAAATCACTTAACCTCGGTGGGCTCAGTTTTCTCATCTGTAAAATGAAGGGATTGCACTCAATGATATTCAGAGTCCCTTCTAGGTATCAAGATATAGATGGTATGATACCATCACTGGAGAGATTTGAGCCAAAAGTTGAATAATCACCTTGAAAGGTAAGGTTGATTCCTGTATCAAGCAGGAGAATGGACAAGAAGGTGCTTTTTTAATTTTTTGCCAAGATGACTTACCCAGAGTCACACAGCTAGTAAGTGTCAAGGGTCTGAGGCTACATTTGAATTCAGATCCTCCCGACTCCAGAGCCAGTGCTCTACTGCACCACCTACTGCTCCCAACTCTGGCAGTAATGCTGTAAAGAATGTACTGGCCTTGAAGAGTCAAGACTTAAATAAATTTGGAATAACAATCATATTTTTTCAAAGCTCATCAGAAGATGGAAGTAGAGATTTCACTATAAATTTTTTCTTCGTGCTATATATATGAGCATGTCATCCCTATGGGAATTTCCTTTTCTGATTACAAGCCATGTAAAGTTAATCATCTTAGACAAATACTGAGGGTGAGAGAAATTAAAAGATTTTCCCACGGTCACACAGTTAATAACAGTGGGAGTGGAATCCAGTCCTCTGACTTCAGTCATTGTTAACCAGTCCACAGTACCATGCTGCCTTTCTCATCCTTTGACCTTTTTTGTATGACTATGGAAGGATGCTACTGATTACTCATGATATTACATTATCTAGTTTTGATACCCCGCTCTGACTACTTGAAAAATGTATCTTCCCCCTTAGCTGTCCCTTGACACAAACAACATTCATTGACAACCTTGTTTTTCTTCTAGATCCCAGAGTGGGAGATTGGCCACTCATGTCTTCTCCTCTGCCACAAACCTTTATCCTTGGACTTTATATCTACTTTGTCACTTCTCTGGGACCAAAGCTCATGGAAAACCGCAAGCCCTTTGACCTCAAGAAATGGATGATTACATACAATTTTTTAATAGTGCTGTTTTCTTTATATATGTGTTATGAGGTAAGTATTTTTAGTCTTTCTAATAGAAGATTTTGTTATTATTAGAGTAGAAAATAAGCATGCTTCACACATTGTTGCTTTAATGGTTATTATGATTATGAAGCAAAGTGCAGAGACAGATTTTTAGTGAATGAGTTGAGTCTCAGAAGGGTCAGATGCCGCCCTAAAAATCCCCATGAATTATCTTCGAGACAGTAAATCATTTAGAACCATCTCAGTGTAACTCAGCCCACAAAGTGAGAGATTTGTTAATTTATCAATACTGTGTGATACTCTAATAGCTTTAAAGTAAATAATTCTGAATAAAATTTTAGCTTTAAATTAGGAGACCTAATATTTTTGAAATACTAAAAATGTTTCAGATCATGATTAACCAGAATATTCAGGAAATGGATTGAAGGAAGGGGATCACTTTATTTTGACATTGAAAAAAAAAGCTTTCCAATGAGTTACATATTTTCCTTATTTTCATTTCTGAAGTGCTTTTTTGATGTATTACTCCTCTTGTAGTTACCACATCCTAATATTACTATGTGAAACATTGGTAAAGTGCTTTGGAATCTCAAATCACTATGGAAATGCTAGTTATTGTGATTATCATTATTACAGCATCTTGGTGCTTCTTGTCAGAGGAGGGCACTGGCCTATTCTTTTCAATGTGGCATGTTCAGTTTTATGTGCCTGGATTCAGGGCCTGCTTCTTAGAAGACGTATCTAATGTCGAACTTGGGTCCGGAATGAACTGGAGAAGCTCTCCAGTAGTAACTAAAGACCAGTTGGACTCTTCTACCCATTTCTAGCCTGGATTGTTTGTCGTTGTGTATTGAAGTTTTTTGATCTCCTTTAAGAGGACAAGTGAGTCCTATGATGTTGAATATCAATCAGTCATTTTTACAGTTGTGTCCAACTCTTCATGACCCTAGTTGGGATTTCCTTGGCAAAGATACTGGAGTAGTTTGCCATTTCCCTCTCCAGCTCATTTTATAGATGAAGAAACTGAGGCAGATAGAGTTAAGTGACTTTCCCAGGGTCACACAGCTAGTAAGTGTCTGAGGCCAGATTTGAACTCTGGAAGATAAATCTTCCTGACTCTCAGCGGACTGCACCACCTAGCTGCCCATGTTGTAGTAAGATATAACCAATATAAATTTTCTTTGAAAACTTTAAAAGGCTATAAAGTGTATAGTAGTGTTGCATATTGTGAGAAAGCTGTAGCGTGTTTTAAATTAATCTGTGTTTCAAGAACTACTTTTTTTAGCTTTGGTCCTTAAAAATCTACTCTAGTCCTGTTAAGCTAAAAGCAGGGTTTTTTGGGTTCTCAGTTATGAAAAATGTTTATTAAAATGGTGATTATGTAGCACTTCAGTTATGGAAAAAAAATTGTGCTATAATCAATTTCCAAAATGTTTAGTTGTAATGCAATTCTGCCAAAATGAATACACCCAAATGGCAAATTTTGAAAAATGAAACACAGTGACTATGTATCCTCTGTGTAGTAAACAAATGCTTATTAAATTAAATTGGAAGTTAATGAGTAGACCAATTGTTGCTGGACATCAAGAAAAAATTCTGTTCTCTTCTCATTTCTAATGCTTGCAATGCTGACCAGCCTGGTAGGATAGAAAGAAAAATGGATTGACATCAGAGGCCTTGAATGTGTATTCTGACCATGCCTCTTACTACATATGTGATCTCAGGCAAGTCATTTAACTTCTTGGGCCTTAGTTCTGTAATCTGTAAAATGAGGGCATTGGTCAAGATGACCACTAAGGGAGCTTTCAGCTCCAGATCTGTAATTGCCAGTTTTCTTCTATATAGTGGGTGGGGTCTGAGAAGGGAATTTATTACCCAGGGTACATGGACAGAGACCAGAGGAAGCTTATGGGACAAGTTCATTTGTTGTAGTATCAGCAGATGGCTTGTAAGAGGCTGGGGCATGGAGGCAGCTGGGTCACCCGGTTCTTCTCTATAATAATACTTTTAATGACAACTAGATGATGCAGTGGATGGAGCCTGGGCCTGGAGTCAGGAATACCTGAGTTCAAATTCAGACTCATATACTTACTAGCTTTGTGACTGGGGGAAATCACTTAACCTCCATTTGCCTCAGTTTTTTCATCTAAAAAATGGGGTTAATGGTGCCTCTAACCCAGGATTGTTATGAGGATCAAATGAGACAGTCATTAAAAAGTGTTTGGCACCGTGCCTGACACATAGTAAAAGTCATATAAATGTTGGATTTTATTATTAGTGGTAATATTCATATTTTACCCACATGAGAAAATGGTTGAATTTGACAAATGGTACCTCAGGAGAAATGGTGGCAACCCCTTGTATTACTAGTACTAGTACTTCTAGTGACCTCAGTTTCTACTTTTAAGCAGTCACCAGGCTGAATTCAGCTAGCCCTTCCAGAGTGAATGGGGCCAACTTCATTCTGTATGTTCAGTTTCTTCCAGAGTAAAGTGGAATTTAACCCCAGTCATTTGGATTATTACTCTGGTTTCTTCTACGTGCCTCCCCAAGCTATTTGTACCAACTAGTCTCACTTCTCTTTATGGAATGTGGACAGATGAGCAAGGAAAAACAATGGTGGCCAAATAGGTAGCTGAATGATGCTGAGTGAGGGGAGGGACAGTAAAAATATGAACCTTTATATGATATCTGGGAGCTGTTGAAATATCTGAGTATATTAGGTGGTGATTTACTTGTGTATGTTCTCCAGGTTTTAAGGTTGTGGTGCAGAACCAAATTTGCATTAGATGATTTTGTTTCTTTTCTGTAAGAGCTGTCTACTCAAAAGTTTGAAAGATTCTTGGATTTAATTTAGCCAAGCCCTTTCCCTTGGACAAGTTAAGTGACTTGCCCAACCCTGCATATGTAGTAAGAGGACAGAAGACACATTCAAGTCCTATGATTTCAATCCAGTTTTCTTTCCACTGTTTCAGTGTTGCAAGCATTAGAAATGAGAAGATGTATCAGCAAGCACCCTAGCATACCCAGGGCGGCTGCTAGCACAGGTTCTTAGATCTGCTTTTCTAAAGGAAAGCAACTCAAAATGGGTTAACAATCTCACTTTAATCAAACACATATCATTTACCTAGTTCAGGGGACAAAGTCAGCACCCTGAACTTCAGAGAATACAAGCAGAATAAAAACAGAATTTACAAGCAGTCAAAGAAACAAATCTGCAGACAGGCTTCCGACGTCTGACCATTACATCCATACCTATTCAGTTACCAGAGAGGGAATCACCAACATCTGGGTTTTTCAAAGCCGGGGGGTTCATAGGCTTCCCAGAGTCTCATCTGGTCAAATCACACAACTCCTTTCAAAGTGAGCCCCAAAGCAAAACCTCACATCAGGGCATATATAAAGCCTTCTTCTGGATCAGAGAATATCACAACCCTCTTGACCCACTGCCCAGTCACAAAGTAATAAGGTGTGGGCATTTCTGAAGAACAAGCCTCCCGCCACAGGCTCCGTGTGACCACATTCAGCCTATCAGGGGGCAGAGTATACTTTCAAATCAGGGAAGGTTCTCAGTGTCACGTAGCCACTCCAGCAAAGGGCCTAGGGGCAGGAAAGATCTTCAGATTCCTATAACAGAAGAGAACAGAATGCCCTTTCCTATTAACCTGTCTTGTATCCAGTTATCCTAAATGATTGAGTTATTTATACACTAGGTTTTTTTCTCAGAATGAAATGGATGTTCCCTTTGGCTTGGATGATGTAAGTTATTTCCTATCCTTGCTAAATAGCTATTTTGAAAGACTTGTGTATATGTGAAATGAATATGTGCATACATTGCTATGGCATTCTTAACTAATCAAAAGGTAGAGATAAGAAAATGATGAAAAGCAATAAGAGCCCCACCTCGGTGAAAAGGTTGATACCTTTAGTAGCTAAAGAGGAGGCCTTCTTGGTTGTACAGTACATCAGAGAATTTATTACACAAGATACAGTGCCATTACTTCTGCAGGATAAATAACCTCATCAAGAATGTGGTACAGATATGCTATCATTGACCCAGGGTCAAACAGGGAATGAGATAAAGGAAAGAAACATTTACTTGAAGAACCGAACCTGGCTTAGGATGTTATGCTGTCCATATTCTGTGTCTATTCAAAATCTCCTCAAGAGAGTTAGCTATTCAGCACACATCAGTGGCCAAGAAAGAGTCCAGGTTAGAATTTAAAAGTTGAAAATGTTAAATACTCTCTCATATTCAATTTAGTGTTTATTTTCTGTAGAATAAGATAATAAGAAGTTCAGAATTTTTTGACCACAGCAACTCATGAATGCAATTGAGTAAGGTATGGGGTCCTTATGATGAGCAGTGATGGAGGAAGTGCTCACTTGGTCAAAGTCAGAGGTCCTTAAAGTATGAATTGATGAAAGGTATTTGTTAAATCAATAAGATATACCAGGTACCATGTTGGTTGCTAGGAATGCAAATAAGAAAGTTATGGTCCGGGTGGCTTGGTGGCACAGTGAATAGAGCACCAGCCCTGGAGTCAGGAGGACCTGAATTCAAATTCGGCCTCAGACACTTAACACTTACTAGTTGTGTGACCTTGAGCAAGTCACTTGATCCCAATTGCCCTGCATTCCCCCCTCCAAAAAGAAAAAAAAGAAAGTCAGACTGTAGAGCATTGAGAGTGAAAGGAGAAGTGGAGGAGCCTGTGGTAGATGGTCTTATGAAGGAGTTTAGCCACAAAATTCATGGGTAATATGGGATTTTACATATAGTTGGTGGGGATAGATAGATAGATAGATCAAGTAAGGATTTTTTTTGAGGATGGGAGAGATATGATCATATTTCTAGGCATTAGGGCATGAAGATTAGTGAGAGAGTAGGGATGAGAGAGGAGGTAATCTTTTGAAGGCACAATGTAATGTTATCCCTTGTGCATGGAGAGGGGTAATATCGGTCCTACCCGCCTGATGGCAGACTAGATGATTTGTGAAGCAGGCTCTGGAGCCAAGGAGATATAGCACTTTAGATGTGTGCTCATCATAATTCCAAATCTGACTGGATTAACTTCCCCTGGAAGGGAGTCATGGTCTCTGGAGGATTATTCCATAGCCCAGGGGATCTCTTTTCCAGTAGGAGAAGAGGGTCCAGCTGTAGAGCAGATGGCAAAATACCTTGTAATGAGAAGAATCTGACAGATTAATTATTTATTGATAATTATTAATTAATTAATCGTTACCATTTAGATCTTGAGTACATAGCAAAAATTTAACCATGAGATGGACCATGTCTTAGTGTAATGGAAAATACCAACAAAAAGGCTCCCAAATATTAGCAGATTTAGCTTTTCCTTAGTGGGATCAGTCATGTCTTTCCACATGTCTCAGTCCTGTGGTGCATTTTGACATTTTTCTAGCTAGCTTAGAAAAAGAAGTCCGACCCTGACAATGTGTTTATGTGTAGGTTTTCATCGTGGCAGAGAAGCAGTGTGTGCCCTGTCTCAGACACATACAAAATGTGACAATGAGCAAATAATCACAACCTCTCAATGCTCGGAAGCAACTCTCTGAGAGTGTAAATTACAGATAAATTGTCAATCCACATGAATAGAAGGGGTTCTATGTTGGTTGGTCTCTCTGCAATTGAAATCACATGTATATCTCTCTTCCTGCAGTCCATGTGCATGGATACATTATGTTTGTATCCGTGGAACTAGGCTTTCTTTATAATCATTCTATTCTGTTAATTACACGTCTAAGAAATCTGTCATGTCTAGGTAAATAAAGTGATTGAATGGTGAGTGCATACCTGTCAGATATATTGGATATGTTGGTTGCTTTTGCGTAACTGTTTTTCTTTGTTACAAAAGGTTCTTTTCCTGGTGGTGGGATGGGTTAGGGGAAGGAGGACTTATCTGAAAATAATTGTGTTATAAAAACAAAAGGTACCAATAAAATGAATTTTTTAAAAAAAATAAATGTATCAGCCAAGTCAGGTGCTGGTATTTTTTAAGATGAATTTTTAATGGCCCAACTTTCATGATATTTCATAGTCTACTTTTTTTTTCCTTCCTGAAATGTCTCCATATGGCCTTGAAAAATCGTATTTTCGAGTTTACAAATGACACGACTATATTTTTAGCTTTAATAGATCATTTGCAAAAGTTTAAGTAGGTATCATTACATGATGAAATAAGTTTTTAATAAAAAATTTTTTGCTTTAGGTTTTTCAAATTAGGAATGTTAGGGTTGAGGTCCACTGGAGGACTATGATGACATTGTGATGCTCAGTGAAAAGTTCTAAGAAAGGTGAAATGTGGGATGTTGGCACTTGTGCAAATAGACTTGCCAACCACTTAGAATGGCTTAACTATTTAAAACTAATTACACTAATTAAAACTAAAATAAATAGAATCCTTGGCTTCAAATGCTTTTTAATAGTAACCTTGACCACAATCAGACTTAGAAGAATGTTGACAAAGTTATTGGGATTCAATTTCAGGACATCATCTTCAACAAACAGTTCGTTCTTTTTTTTATTGAACTACAACCATTTTGTGGGTGTGTTGGAATTAAGGTCTACCAGATTGCAAAGTTGTAACTGACTTATTAAAAAAAATATTTTCTTTTTTGAATGGCTTTTCATCCAAAGCCATAGAGAAGATCTACTAGTTTCCCTTATGTTTTTTTAATGTTACTTCATCCATTTTCTTGAATTTTCATTTAAGAGAAAATAGTGTCATGGTGATCTATGATTGGAAGTTGAACCCTGAGCAAAAGGCAAATAAAAAGCCGGTTGTTATGTTCACCTAGAAAATATCTTGAGGTAATGTTTTGACTGCTGGTGGGGTGGGTTAGGGGAGGGAGGATTGTAACAGCAAGCACCCTAGCATACCTAGGGCGGCTACTAGCACAGGTTCTTAGATCTGCTTTTCTAAAGGAAAGTAACTCAAAATGGGTTAATGGTTTCACTTTAATCAATCAAACATATATCATTTACCTAGTTCAG
>CM053587.1:93728408-93775228 GCA_028646515.1 Pseudochirops corinnae | reverse complement strand
AGAGACAGTTTAAAAATTATTGGACTACCTGAAAGCCATGATCAGAAAAAGAATCTAGAAATCATCCTTCGAGAAATTCTCAAGGAAAATTGCCCTGATATTTTAGAACCAGAAGGCAAAATAGAACTTGAAAGAATTCACCGATCACCTCTTGAAAAAGATCCCAAAAAGAAATGGAGGTAAGGAAAGAAGTCATATAGGATGATAACTTGAAGGGATGGCAGGGTTAAATAAAGCTTTTTTAAGGACAAGACCTGGGAAGATTAGAGAGTTATAAATTCTGCCTACACTTAACAAAGAGGAGGAATTTTGGGGAACACAGAGAGAGGACAATAATTCAGCCCTTTTAATTTAATCTCTTTAAGGAGAATCAACAGTTAGTTGTGCAATTTTGAGGAGGAAATGATAGCTCCCCAAGTTAGAGTGTAATGAGCTGCATTTGGCAAAATAAATTCTATGGAAAAAATTGGAACAAACCTAAGGGAAAAAGCAGCCCCAACAAGGGATCTTTGGATTGGTTATCAAATGTGCTGACTGCTCAAAGTTGGGATCAAGAACTAATGTGTTAGATAACAATCAGGATCCCCCAAAATTTTTACGGCTAGAATATCACTGAATCTAATAAGATCAGATTCAATATGAATGGATGTAAAGTTCTAAATATCCACTGCCCAAGCACGGGGTGGAGGAAGAGGTTAGGATGGCTAAGCAGCATTTTACCTGAAAAGGGAACTGAGTGTTAGTGGATCTCAAGCTCTATGGGAGTCACTAGTGAGATTTGACAGGCAACAAAAAATTGAGATCTTGGGTTGCACTAAGAGAAACAGACCTTCTACAAACAAGGTGGTAAAAATTCCTGTGTATTATGTCCTCATCAGAACAAATATTATTTTCAGTTCTCAGTGCCACAGTTTAGGAAGGACTTTGATAAACTGGAGAGCAAACAGAGGCCAACCAAGATGTTGAAGGGCTTTAACTCTGTGTCAGATAAGAATGGGTTGAAGGAGCTGGGGATGTTAATCATAGAGAAGATTCTTGCTAGACTGTTCAAGTGTCCAAAGACCTAGCCATAGATGAGGGATTAGGCTGGTTCTGTTTGACCCTAGATGGTAGAAGTAGGAGCAATGGGTAGAAGTTAAAACTTGGCAAATTTGTGCTTGATGTCAGGAAGAACTTCATATAGTCAGAGCCATCTAAAAGCTGCCTCAGGAGGTAGCTCCAGGTAGCTTCCCCTCCCACCCTCCAATGGGAGGTTTACTGAAGAAGGGGTGAAAAAAAAAGGAGCTGGATAGCTACTTGTTGAGTATGTTCATGGGGATTCCTTCTCAGTCACAGGTTGAACTAAGCCATTGAGATACCTTCCAACTCAATAATTCAGTGATTCTGTGAGAATGTCTTAGAAAGATTAAGATCACACTTCCAAATTGGGGTTTTTCCAGTTCTCTGGAGAAATCTATTTACATAGTGGCCATGTACCACCCTATGCTTATGCTTATCCACTTCTTATCTATGTAAATAATAATTAATTATTAACTATATTATTATTACCTCATACTTGTGTTCTGTTTCCTCAACTCTGAATACAAATGCCTTCTCTCCTTTGACAGGGTCACCACACAGACCTTTATCACCATCACAGTATGACCATAACAGGGTTCTGATAGGCTTCCTTACATCAAGTCCCTCCCCATTCCAGTGCATCCTCTACTCAGCTACAGAACTGATCTTGCTATAAATCAAGACTGATCACGGTACTCCCACTCAATAAACTCCAGTGGCTCCCTATCATTTCCAGGATCAAATATAAAATCCCGTTTTTGACATTTGAGGCCTTTTTTACACCCCCCCCTTCTAATCTGTTTATAGTTTACACCCTCTAATCTCCTCTCCAATCCCCACCTAGTGACAATGGGCTTCTTGTTACCTGAAAAAAGACTCCGTTTTCCAGACTCTACCAATTTTCATTGGTTGCCGCCCTCTCCCTCTTCCCAATGCCTGGAAATTCTTTCCCTCCTGCTTCAGGCTTCCTTCCCAGGTGAAACCTCACCTTCTGTAAGAAGCCTTTCCTGATTCCTCTTAATGCTAGTGCATTCCCTCTGCTGATTATCTCCAATTCATCCCGAACATAGCGCCTGCATACAGGTCTTTGCAAGTTCTCCCCTATTAGATTGTGAGCCCCTTGAGAACAGACTGACTTTTCTTTGAACTCTTAGAACAGTTCCTGGCACTCAGCAGCCTCTTAATGCAAGCTTGTTGACAGGACTTGGGCTTGGAGACCTCTAAGGCCCCTTCCAGCCCCAAATCTAGGATATTTCTCTTCAGGTCACCCCTTTCTCTGTTCCTTTTCTCCCCTCTAAGTATCAGCTCCGCTCTGGAGCTGGACAGCGAGTTCTGCCCGTCAGTTCGGGGTGGGGAGGCGGAAAGGGGGGAGAGGAGTCCCCTTCCCCTTAGTAGAAATGTATGTGCCCGCAGTTCAATTTATTAGGGCTGGGAAGGGGGCGCACACTGTCCCGGGGAGGGGAGTCGAAGGAGCAAGGGAGAGCAAGCACTAGAAGCCTCAGAAATAAGCAGCATGAGGACTCGGACCTGCATTTGGGGGCGGAGGAGGGACTATCACTAGATTCCGATTCCCGGGGTTCCGCGTTCTCTTTGTGACGTAAGGCTCTCGTCACGTGCCCTCCCACAGCGCCCAATCAGAGCACTGAGTCCTTCCAGGCTCGCAATTCAAACTGCTCTCATTGCCCCATCTCATCCCGGCTTGGAATCCCCCCGGGAAGCGTCCCCCGCCCGTGCCCGGGGCGCTGTGGGGCGCCGCTGGAGGGGGCCGCAGAGCATGGAGCACCGAATAATTGGACCTGGGCCCTACCGCGCAACGAAGCTGGTAAGCTCGAGAGGGGCGGCGGCCAGCACTGCCCCCTTCTCTCGGTCCCTGCAGTGCAGATGCCCACCTAGCAGCCCGGACTCCCAGCGCCTCCTGCGAGCTCGAGCCTCCCTGGTCCTCGGCTCGGGGGCTCTGCGTTTGGTCGAGTTACTCCGGGAAAGAGCTCATTCGTGGGCACCCGACCTGTTTGTGGTTAATATTCTTTATTCAGTTCATATTGTTTATTTCTGCAATCTGCATTCCGCTAGCCTTGTTTGGGATGGAGGCTGGGCTGCCTCTGGTACCTATTTTTTGTTGATGTTTGAGGAAAGAATGATAAGATGTGGAGTCCTGCCAGCTTGGTGCGCGGCCGCATGATCCTCCAGCTGTTAGTTAAGCTATCCAGGTAAAAGAAAAGGAGTACGGGCCCCAGACCCTTAATTTCCTCCATTCCACCTTAAAAAAGAAATTATAAAGACTACCTGAGATTTTTTTTAAAAAGGAATCTCCAGATCCTATGGGGTTTAAATCCTGAGATCTTGTGATCTGGTTTCGCAGCTTTTTTTTTTTTTTTTAAAGCTAAACAGACCTGATGATCGGAGAGTCTCAGCTAAGGGAGAGAACCTGATTCGATTTGGTTCGGTATTCAGCCTGTTTATCATTCACTGGAACTGGGTGTGCACTTTCCTGAGTGAAACTTGCTATATCCCTGTGGCTGTGGCAAAACGGTTTTCTGTTCTAATCGCACATTGCTTCATATTGACTTAGGCTGGGTTACCCCTCTTTGCTTGGTTTCCTGTAGTGATCGTTTAGATTTTCCTCTTGTGCACCCCTGCCTTTGTTCCTGGGGCAAAGTGATACCTCGTCTAGGTCTCTTGGCCTTGGAGAGATCTAATCGGTACCTTTTCAGCGTTTTCTCTGGGCGACCCAAGTCTGATACATGCGTGTTAGTTTTTACCTGAATATAAAATTGGGGTAAAACAGTTATTGCACCTAATCTGTTCTTGTGGAAGAGGTGAGAGCTGGGTTCTCAGCTCACTCCACCTACACCTGCTTTTCTGCTGGGTTTCGACTCCAGAGAGCTGGATACCCCATGGTTTCTTGTAAACCATCCGACTCCCTTCATTTTCTGCCTCCTTTTGTCCCCCGCTTTAGATTGTTAGCTCCTGGAGGACAAGGATCGTTTTTTTTTTATTGTTTCCCAAGGGTTTAGCAGAGTGCCAGGAATATAATAGGTGCTTAATAAATGTTTATTGGTTTGGGTAGATAAGGGCTAGACAATAATAATAGCATTTGTATAGCTCTTTGAAGTTTGCAAAGCACTTTCCAAATGTTAGCTTAGAAGTTTTATCCTCAGAAGAACATTGGGAAAACTGAGGCAGACAGCGGTTAAGTGACTTTTACCTCAGTGGATAGAGTGCTGAACCTGGAGTCAGGAAGACCTGAATTCAGATGTGGCCCAGATACTTACTGGCTGTGTGATCCTGGGCAAGTCACTTAACTGTTTTCCTCAGTTTCCTCATCTGTAAAAATGAGCTCAAGAAGGACAAATGACAAATTATTCCAGTATCTCTGCCAAGAAAATTCTAGATAGGATTTTGAAGAGTCAGACAGGACGGAACAACAACAGTATAGGGCTGATCTGAAGAACAATTAAAATTTAGGACAGCTCCGTGGTAGGGTGGATAGAATGCGAAGCCTGAAATCAGAAAGACCCTTCCTAGCTATGTGACCCTGGGCCACCGAGCTCTCTAGCTCCTTAAACTAGAAGAGTGATCTGAACATGGTCCTAAACTCTTTGCTGTGTTTTTTTTTTTTAATCAATGGCATCCAAGGAAGGAAGGGAGCAAGCATTTATTAAATGCTTAATTTAATACCAGGCTCTGTGCTAAATGCTTTACAATTATTTTCTTATTGACCCTCACAACAATTCTGAGAGATAGATATTATCTCCATTTTACAATTGAGGAGACTGAGGCAGACATGTTAAGTGACTTGCCTGAGGTTATTCAACTAGTACTTGTCTGAGGCTGAATTTGAACTCCGGTCTTCGTGACTCCAGGGTCAGTGCTACTTAGCCAGGGCTAGGGAAATGTTTATTTCTAGGTAATAAGCTACAGAAAAAAAAAACCCAGGATAATGTTCTTTCCCTATCAGAATCAGTTCAAGTTCTTGACATATAAGGATCCCTTGAAGGAAATGGGGATGGGTAAATTTGGAAAATAGAAGTCTTAGAGAGACGTGATAGTATTCAAGTATTTGAAAGGCTATTTCATGGAATAGAGATCAGATTTATTTTTGGCACCAGAGGGCAGAACCAGAGCACTGGATGGAAGGTGCTAAGGGGTAAAAATTAGATCTGATGTAAGAAAGTAATTCCTAATAATTAGAGCATCCAAAAGTGGAGATGGGCTGCTTCAGGAGACTAGAGGGGTTCCTTCTTATCAGAGGTCTTTAAGCAGAGGCTTCTTGATGTTGTTCAGTCATTTTTTTCAGCTGATCAGACTCTGTGACTGAATTTGGGGTTTTCTTGGCAAAAATATTGTAGAGGTTTGACATTTCCTTCTCCAGCGCATTTTACAGATGAGAAAACTGAGGTAAACAGGGTTGAGTGACTTGTCCAGTGTGACACAGTTAGTTAAGTGTCTGAGGCAGCATTTGAACTCAGTTCTTCTTGACTCCAGGCCTGGCACTCTATCCACTGTACCACCTAGTAGTCCACTAGTTGGTTTAGGTGGGCATGAAGTAGAAAGGAAACTAATCAGGGTATCTAGCTTTTAGAAGAGGAACTTGAGACTGGGGGATAGGGGAGGTCCAGTAGAAAGGTTTGGAATAGGCTTAGGGTAAAGGATTGTTTAAATAAAAAAGAATGTCAGTTACACTCTGTTTGTACTTTTGTCCCATATGTGGCTTGTATAAAACCTAAGAGAAGCTTATAACTGATGTTATTTCTCATTGCATGCTTGCATGTTTTGTTTCTTCCTTTTAAAGAGATCTCAACATATGTTGGAAGTGTTCTATAATGGGATAAAAATAGTAGTTTAAAAAAAAGTGTTTTATTTTTGTTATTCTAAACTTGACAAACACCAACAAACATGAACATTTTCCATATACAAAGAACAGAAAGAGAACATCATATATGAAACAATAAGTCTCATTAATACAGCTTTCCTTTGGAAAGTTTGTATTAAATTCACCCTATTAGTTCTAGAAGCTGTCCCACTGAATCTGCTCCTTCTGTTTATTTTCCACAATGCTTCATTGAAACTTCCTCCTTTTTTTTGTTTAATCTATAACTTGCCCTCCTTCTCTCAGTTCTCTTCAAACACACCTCTCCTCCAAACAAAACAAAACAAAACTTCCCCTGCATTAAGTTAGCATAGTCACGTCAAGTAGATCCACATATTGACCATCTCTGGAAAACTATGACTCCTGCTATACCTTGTCTGTAACCTCTTTTTCAAGTGGTGGGAAGCCTGTTTCATCCATGATCCTCTGGAGTTGTGGCTGACCACTGAGCAGAGCAATTCTTAAAGTTTTCTTTTTCTTTAAAATTAAAATTTTTTATTCTATTTTTTCCTTAATTATATGTGAACTAAAATTTTTAGCATTTAAAAACAAATTAAATTCCATATTCTATCATTCCCTCCCTCTTCCCAATCCCCTTCCTTAAGAAAGCAATTTGATATGGATTTTCTACATATATATGTTTATATATATGTATATGTATAGTTATGCAAAACATTTAAGTATTAACCATATTGCAAAAAAGATGAAGACCAAAAACCCAAGAATAATAAAATAAAATAAAATATACTTCAATCTGCATTCAGACTCCATCACTTCTCTCTCTAGAGGTGGATAGCATTTTTTCATCCTGAGTCCTTTGGGATTAATGGTCTTGGATCATTGTATTGCTGACAATAGCTAAGTCATTCACAGTTGATCATCATTACAACATTGCTGTGACTGTGCACAATGCTCTCCCTGCTCTTCTCATTTTACTTTGCATCAGTTCATGTAAGTCTTCCCAAGCTTTTCTGAGAGCGTCCTGCTTGTCATTTCTTACGGTACGTATCACAATCATATACCACAACTTGTCCTGCCATCCTCCAGTTGATGGACATCCCCTCAATTTCCAATTCTTTACCACCATAAAAGCTGATATAAATATTTTTGTATGTATAAGCCCTCTTCCTTTTTATTTGATCCCTCTGGGATATACACTCAGTAGTGCTATTGTTGGGTTAAAGGGTCTTAAGTTTCTTAAAGCTGTTTTTCTTTTTTTTTGAAGGGAGAGGGCAGGGCAATTGGGGTTAAGTGACTTGCCCAAGGTCACTTATCTAGTGTTATGTATCTGAGGTCAAATTTGAATTCAGGTCCTCCTGACTCCAGGGCAGGTGCTCTATTCACTGTGCCACCTAGCTGCCCCAAAGCTGTTTTTCTTTATGATGCTGTAGTCATATAGATTGTTCTATTTCTGCTTCCTTTACCCTTCAGCAGTACATACAAGTCTTCCCAGGTTTTCCTGAATCCATCCATTTTGTCATTTCTTATAGCATGATATTCCATTGCAATCATATACTGTATTTTATTTGACTGTTCTCCAGTTCTTTGCTATAAGAAAAATGTTACAGCAGCCCTTTTTTTTTGTACAGATGTACATTTTTGTACATATATGGATTCTTTCCCTCTTTGATCTCTTCAGGGCTATATGGCTGATGATGGTATAGCTGCGACAAGAGTTGTGTAAGTTTAATGACATTTTTAGTATGGCTCCAAATTGTTGGTTCTGTTAAGAAGCGTGGAAAGTAGAGTGTTAGCATGTAACAGTTATGGGGTCTTACCTCCCTCTGCAGCTTTGCTGTTCACTCTCAGATATTTTGGGTATCCCAGTGTTAGAGCTTATTGTGTCAGCTGAATTCTGGGTGTGTACCTTCTGTCCACACCACCCTCTCATTGACAGCATTGGATGAAAGGAAGCTTAGAAATTCTGAGGTCACTGGGCATAAGGAAACACTGTGGTTCTCCTGAACTGTGGCATCCGGAACATTTGGGTTGTGATATCTTCCTTAACTTACTTAGCTCAAAACTCTTAGCAGAACTGAAACAACATTTAAAAAACACTTCATTTGGAAGTGTTTTAGGTCCTTGTATTGCTGAAAAGAGCTAAGTCTATTCACAACAAAACAAGAGTTAGAGAGCATTATAAAATGCAAAATGGATAATTTTGATTATATTAAATTGAAAAGCTTCTGTAGAAACAAAGCCAATGTTATCAAGATCAAAAGGGAAGTAGAAAATTGGGAAAGAATTTTTACAACCAAGGTCTCTGATAATGGCCTCATTTCTAAAATATACAAAATTGAGTCAAATCTATAAGAATACAAGCATCTCCCCAAATGATAAATGGTTAAAGGATATAAACAGGGAGTTTTCAGAAGATGAAATTAAAGATACCTATAAGCATATGGAAAAATGTTCCAAAATGCAAATCAAAACAACTCTGAGGTACCACATCTCTCTGGCCAGACTCTCTAAGATGACAAAACAGCAAAATGATAAATGCTGGAGAGGATGTGGAAAAATTGGAACACTAATGCATTGTTAGTGGAGCTGCAAACTGATCCAGCCATTCTGGAGAGCAATCTGGAACTATGCCCAAAGGGCTATAAATAAGTACATACCCTTTGACTCAGCAATACAAGTTCTAGGGTTATATCCCAAAGAGATCAGAGAAGTGGGAAGAGGACCCATATGTACAAAAATATGTACAACTCCAGAAGACTCAAGATTAAAAGAGATATCCACATCCAGAGAAGCAGATGCGGAGTCTGAGTGCAGATTGAAACAAACACCTTGCTCTGTTTCTTTTTCTTATTTTGTTTTGTTTCCTCTTTCCCACTGATCATTCCATCAGTTACAATCCTTCTTTACAACCTGTCTAATGATTAGTGGGAAGACATTTATAGATTCTATATCCGAGTACATGCCACCATGATGGGGGGGGGAGAGAGAAAGGGGAGGAAAATCTAAAACTCAAGAGATTGTGGAACTGAATGTTGTAAACTAAAGGTAAATTAACCAATTTAATTTAAAAAAAAAACCTTTTATTTGTTGAATTCTTTTATTCGTTAAATAATTATCTGTTGATAATCTGCTAGGGACACTATGGTCAAGTTCTGACACTGAGCTGTATTGTAGGAATAAATGGGTAGCACAGTGGTTGGAGTGCTGGGGCTGGAGTCAGGAAGACTCATCTTCCTGAGTTCAAATCTGGCTTACCAGCTCTGTGATCCTGGACAAGTCACTTCACCCTTTTTGCCTCAGTTTTCTTATGAGGTGAAAGGGGAAATGACAAATCACTATAATATCTCTGCCAAGAAAACCTTAGATGGGGTTAAGAAGAGTTGGACATGACTGAAAATGACTAAACAACAACCACAAGAATTTAAAAAAAAGGAGTGAGACAACATCTGTGGTAAAATGATAGAGAAATGGGAACATATAGACCAGGACTCCACTGACAAAGTGAAGTGGAAAATTAAGAGAAATTTCTTGAGATATTTAATTAGGTGAATCATTGTGGGTAAAGCCCTTACTGATGCAGATCTCAGTGCTCTGTTCCTCTGGGTCTATTCTACGTTTGTTGAGTCAATGTCAGTCGTGTCTGACTCTTCATGACCCCATTTGGGCCTTTCTTGGCAAAGGTACTAGAGTGGTTTGCCATTTCCTTCTCTAGCTCATTTGACAGATGAGGAAATTGTTAGTGGAGCCAACAAGGTTAAGTGACTTGCCCAGGGTCACTCAACTAGTAAGTGACTGAGGCCGGATTTGAACTCAGGAAGAGGAGTCTTCCTGACTCCTGGTCCAGCACTCTATCTGCTTCACACCTTGCTGCCCATTCTCCTACAGGTCCTTCTATAAATCATCTATAGAGAACCTGGCCTTAAGTGCTTAAAGCCTTCTTTTTATTTTAATATGCTGATATGGCTTTCTGTGCTCAACCTGTTCATCTGTTATCTTTCACTCTCACTGCAAGACTCACTCATCTGTTTTTTTAGGTCCTTGATTATGTCTTGTACAAGTTGTCATATAAGTCATCATTGGCAACTGTCTGAATAACTAAGGTACTGAGGTAAAAGAACCTCACTTTGATCTGAATTACCCTTGTTTCCAGGTCTATTTATTTTATTTAATTTAAATTTAATTTTATTTAATTTTATTATATTTTATTTTTTGAGAGTTGGGTGTTCTAATCTTGTTTTAGCTAGAGTTGTGGGGGCTGCTCTTGGGCCTGTCCTACTCATGATTTGCCAGGAATTTTGACCTCCTTAGCAGACCTGGGCAGGTCTGCTTCTCTTTAGGCAGCCTATTCCCCCTTTCCCCACCTCCTTTTCAATGTGGGACTTACTTTGACACTACCTTAACGTAGTGGTAGCTTGGAATCTGGAGCTCAAGCGATCCACTATCCTTAGCCTGTTGGGTAGTTCCAGGAATTTCAGGCCAGTGTGGCCACACCCGACTTAGACCTTACTCTAATCTGGCTACCCAAGCAATTGCTTTCTGTTTCTCACATGTAATGCTGTATCTCTTCACTTTGCTCTGGCTCTGTACACCCCCTGGTTGGGATGTTTCCCTTCCTCATCCCTGCCTTCTAACTCCATTGACTTTCATCAAGTCTGATTATCTTAAGTTCAACCTTCTTCAGGCCTTTCCCTATTTGTTTAACTGCTAGTTCTTTATACTTTCCATTTATACTGTATCTATTCTGTATGTACATGGTTATTTGCATGTTTTCTACCATACTATAATAAGAGCTCCTGGGGGCACGGACCATGTTTTCTACCTTTTTTTTGTGTCCCTAGCACAGTGGCTGGTATTTAGTATGTGTTTAATAAACGCTTGTTGACTGCCTGACTTATATCACTTTGGTTGAAGTGGCCTTCACAGTGAAAAATAGAAAAAAAAAGACAAAACCTTGTTTATTTTTAAAAGATAACTCCTGAGTTATGCGCAGCTGAAACATTCACAGTATCTTCCACAATGTCTTGCTCATAGGAAGCAGTTAATAAATGTTTGTTTTGTTGAAATATTATGAAAGAAACCAATTAATTTGGGGAGCCTAATCTTTTTAAAGCTTGTAAATGATTTTGGGGGGGGGTATAATTCAAGAGTATTTAGGTTTTTGTGCCCATAAAAATGCAGTTATTTCTCTGGTTGACTTAGGCTCTTCATAATGATTAATTTCACTGTAGTTGTACTTATTAGAACTCGCTGAAATATTAAAGGGGAGGAATTTATGTGGCTACAGCTTATGTTTTGAAAATGCAGTAGGTAGAAGCAGTTTTCAAATAGATTAGTTGTACATGTCTTAAAAAATGTTTCCTGCTTCAGGGACTCTTTATGTTTCTCCTTAAAAGTTGTTTAGCGTTAAACACATAAGGGAAAATTGAGCTTTGTGAATGACACAGCCTATTTTAGAGACACCTGAGTTGTATTTAATGCAGATATACATGCCTTCTGTGCCTCTTCTTTTTCTCTTAAATGTTCTCCCTCCCAACCTCCTCTCCTCTTTGTTTCTTTTCCAGTCTATTTTTCATTTTTATCTTTCTTTATCATAATCAATTATTCAACACTTATTAAGAACCTACTATGTGCTAAGCATTGTGTTAAGCATTGGGGGTACAAAAAGAGGCTAAAGATAGTCCCTGTCCTCAAGGAGCTTACCTTCTAATGGGGGAGACAAATTTGTACTATGCACTATTTATACATATACACACACATATAATTATTTACAGGATAAATAGGAAATAATTAGCAGAGAGAAGACACTAGCATTAAGAGGGGTTGGGAGAAGTTTCCTGTAGAAAGTGGGATTTTATTGGGACTTAAAGGAAGCCAAGGGAGGTCAGTAGTCAGAAGGGAGGAGAGAGAGCATTCCTGGCACCGTGAACAACTAGAGAAAATGCCTGGAGCTGAAAGATGAAGTATCTTGTTCTTTTTTTTTTCCTCACTTTTTTGGAGGGGGGAAGGCTGGGCAATTGGGGTTAAGTGACTTGCCTGAGGTCACACAGCTAGTGGTAAGTGTCTGAGGCCACATTTGAACTCAGGTCCTCCTGACTCCAGGGCCGGTACTCTATTCACTGAGCCACCTAGCTGCCCTGAGTGTCTTGTTCTTAAAACAGCCAGGAGACCAGTGTCACTGGATTGAAGAGATGTTGGGGAGTAAGGTGTAGGAAGACTAGAAAGGTAGGAAGGGGCTAGGTTGAATGATAACCAATATTTAAGCATCTCCTTTTCGAGGCTTTAGGAAGCCACTAGAATGGGAGGGGGAGGTTGACGTTTTAGGAAAATCACTTTGATGGCTGAATGGAGAATGGACTGGAATGAGGAGAGACTTGGAGCAGGCAGACCCATCAGCAGGTTATTAACAATAGACCAGGCATGAGGTGCCGGGGTCCTGTGATAGAATGGTGGCAATGTCAGAGGAGAGAAGGGGGCACATTGGAGACATGCTGAAAAGGTGAAGCTAACAGTTCTTGGCAACAGCTTGGATATGGGTGGTAGGGTGACAGTGAGGAATCCAGGATGACTCCTAGGTTGCGAACCCAAGGGACTGGGAGGATGGTGTTGCCCCCTACAGTAATAGGGAAGGTTGGAGGGGGGCAGTGCTTAGGGGGAAAGATAATCTGTTCTGTTTTGGACATATTGAATTTAAGAAGTCAGCTGGACATAGGGTTGGAGATGTCTGAAAGGCCATTGGAAAGTGACATTGGAGACCAGCAGAGAGACTGAGGCAGGATGGGCAGATCTGAGAATCGTCAGCACAGAGATGGTCAATAAAATCCATGGAAGTTGATGAGATCACCAAGTGAAGTTTGGGGAGGTGGGAAAGAGGAGAGGGTCTAAGGGCCAAACCCTGAGGGACACGTACAGAGAGAGGCCATGATCTGGAAGATAAAGGAGCCTGTGAAGCATCTGCCACACTGGGTGTGAAAAAAAACTACTGGGTAATCAGTTTGAGGTTTTTTACATGGTCTTTTCTCCAAGGCTGCCGCCACCAGTCCCTTCCCTAGATTTCTTCCACTTTTGCTCTCCATTCTCAAATACCAAATTGGATTTGACTGTTCTCCCTTCTTTTGTCCAAATAGCTTTGCATAGGATCCAAAGTGAAGCAGATCCAGCAGAGAAGACAGATTAGACCTTGCTCAGGAAGAGAGTAGATTTAAATCCCCATCTTTGCCACCCACTGACTGTGTCTTCTGAGGGCAATTCAGTGGGCCTAGGCAAATCTCTTTGGCTATGAATTTCAGTGTAGATCCTAATCTGCTTTGGTAGAGGGAATTTTCTGCACACCAGTGAAATCACAAATCTGAACTTTAAGAGAAGAGTAATTTTCTGCCTCGTGTTAAGTAAGGTGTACTTTTCATTCATCTACCAAATAGTAGTTTTTAAACTCCTTGAGGGTAGGGACCATCCCTTACTCATTTTTATATCTTACATAGATAGCATCCAGAACACTTCCATATACCTAGTAAGTACTCTAAATATTTGCTAAATACATTCTTTTTGATCAAGGCATGGTATTTAATATCAACAGTGATATAGTTGGTAAAGAGTTCCCTCTTTTTATCTTTGCGACCTGTGTTTAACAAAATGTTGAATCTATAGTAAGTGCTAATAAATGTTTTCTTGCTCGCTTAAAAAAAAAAAGTGAGTTCCCTATTGGAGTAAGAAGACTAAGACTTAAGTCCAGGGTCAATTGCTTACTGACCATATAACCCAAGCCAGAAGCTTGATGGAGGAAGCATCATGGGACAGTGGAGAAAGCTGGCCACTTGGATTTAAGGGACCTTTGTTTAATTCCTCTTTTTGCCATTTATTAGCCACGTGACTGTGGGGTAAGTCACTGGATTTCTCTTTGACTCAATTTCTTCTATAAAATGGAACCAGTAATATTTTTTTGCCTACCTCGTAAGGTCGATGGAAGAAAGTCATGTAAACCATCAAGCAGAGTTGTCAAATTCAGTGCCCCAAGCCCGCAAAACTCCCAAGAACTAGATTAAAAATGTCATTGGGAAATATTTAGCAAAATAAATAGAAACACAGCCCGACACCGACAATGTTAATATGTAGTTTTCTAAGTCAATTGGTGGCCCGCAGGGATATGTTTCTATTTGAATTTGATACGACTGCCTTAAAGCAAACGATAAATGTGAGTGCTGCTATTATTGAGTGGGTCATAACTTCCTGGAACCTCAGTTTCCTGATGTATAAATGGAGATAAAACTATCTGCCCCATTGGTAGTAATGAGATAATGTATCTAGAGTGCTTTGCAACTATAAAGTGCTATATAGTGAATTGTTATTATAAGTTGGTATATCCCTAGCCTGTAGTACCTGGCAGAGTACTTTTAGAGATAGAAGAGAATTTAGAAATCATTCAGTCCGATTCCCTCATTTTATGGCTTACAGCAGTTAAGACACTTGCCCAAGGACACTGCTAGTTAGTGGCAGAGCTGGGAATCTGAACCTAAGTCCTCTGATTCCAAATCCAATGTTATTTTCCCCAGCTCATATTACCTTCCTACTCTTTTTGTTGTTGTTCATTCCCTTCAGTAGTGCCCCACTCTTTGTGACCCCATCTGGCGTTTTCTTGGCAAAGATACAGGAGCGGCTTTCCATTTTCTTTTCCAACTCATTTTGTAGATGAGGAACAAACAGGATGAAGTGACTTGCCCAGGGTCACACAGCTGGTAAGTGTCTGAGGCCACATTTGAACTCAGGAAGATGAGTCTTTCTGACTCTAGGCTCAGCATTCTATCCACTGTGCCTAGCTCACACCACTTTTCTCTACTAAGTAGGTGCTTAATATTTTGTTTATTGATTTGAATACTTTTAATGAATACATTCTGGAGACAGGATTTTCCTGTTTCTCCCAGGCTAGAAGGGCAGCAGCTACTCTTGCATCTGAACGCATAGGATCTTTGACCTATTTTGTTTCTGATTTGGGTCAGTTCACCCCTCCTTAGGCAGCCTGGAGGTCCCCCCTTCCTTGGGGCTCCCTATATTGGTGACAAACATAGTGTAGACACTCCACCCACTTAAGCCTAGTACAACTCAGAATTCTCAAGCTCAACCTATCCACCATCCTCAGCTTCCCTAGCATCAAGCTTGGCTTCACTAACATTCCTGAAAAACATGAACTGAATATTCAACAAGCATTTATCATGTCACATAGAGATGCGAGCTCAACCCATGGGAGCTGATAGACTCATAGAGAGCCTAAAGTGGTAAGAGGGGGCACAAGACAACTCTAGGATATACTCATAGTTAAGGGAGGAAGGGTCAGGACCTGGATGATAACCTGACAAAGAAGACTGAGAAGGAGGAGGGACACAAGGAGGAAGAAAACCAGGAGAGACCTGCTGTCACAGAAATCCAAGGAGGAAAGAATGTATGAGAGGAGTGGCATCCAATGAGTGGCCACCCAGGGGAATGAGCAGTTCTCAGTGCTGCCAAAGCACTGAGAAGGGTGAGGATGGAGAAGAGGCTGTTGGCTTTGGTGATACTTGACATTACCTGTATTTTATACGATCTATCTTGGGTTGGAAGTTTCTTTATCTTCATGGGATTTGTCTTCCTTATCACTAGTAGTGAATTAAGTTTTCTAGATTTATTGTAATTGGAAGTCTGATGTGCCAGGGACATATATATTCCTCCTTTCAGGCTGCCACAGTCAGTTCTTTAGGATTCTCCAGGATATTTGTCAGCTGTCTCAGTAGAGAATGCACATATGGCAAAATTTAACTCACATGGGATTTTTTTTTTTCCTGAAAAAGGGGCTGACAGAAAGATTGAGAAGCCTTAAGTAGATCAGTTTTGGTTGTTCCAGTCATTTTTTCAGTTGTATCCACCTTTTCATGACCACATTTGGGATTTTCTGAGCAAGGATACTGGAGTGGTTTACCATTTCCTTTTCGAGCTCATTTTACAGATGAGGAAACTGAGGTAAACAGGGTTACATGACTTGCCCAGAGTCACATAGCTATTAAGTATCTGAGACTAGATTTGAACTCAGGAAGATTGAATCTTGCTAACTCCAGGCCTGGAGCCACCTAGTTGGCCCCAAAGTAGATCATCTTCCTATTAAATTTAGACATATTTGTAGGAAAATATGTACTCTAGTGTCTCTCACCCTTTTCTTTCAGGCTGAGGACCAGAGAACTTCTAAGGGACCTCTCCCTAAAGCGAATCTGAGACCACCTTGGGAAATTTCATAGAATTATAGATTTAGAGTTGGAAGGGACAGTAGACATTGAGTCCAACACCCTCATTTTATAGTTCAGTGGGTCAGGGATCCTACCTGGAAGTTTGTTTTCCATTTTTTCTTTTCTTAAGCAAATAACAGAGAGAGATTCAGCAGTATCTACTACTAACCTAGGGAGTAGGCTTTGAAGACCCCCTAGTTATGAGGGCAAGGTTATTAAGAAGTTACTGCAGGGGTGATTGTTCTCCTCTGATTCCCCTTGCTTACTCTGGTGCTTAGAAGTGTAGGGTGTCAATGCTTTTTTTAAGGGCCATGTTTATAGTTTTATTTAAAAATAGCATCATATAGGTTAGAACTGATTTAATGTTCCAAATAAAATCACAGAAGAGTATGAATCATTTTAATGCTATTATTGTTTTAATACTAAGCACGGAAACAAACTAGAGAAAGCATTTATTAAATGCTTTCAAAGTGCCACATGAGGCAGCTAGATGGCTCAGTGGATAGAGTGCTGGGTCTGGAATCAGGAAGAACTGAGTTCAAATCCTGCCTCAGACACTTAGTAGCTGTGTATCCTTGGGCAAGCCACTTAACCTCTGTTTGCCTCAATCTGCTGGCCAAGGAAATGGCAAACCAATCTAGTACACTTGCCAAGAAAATCCCAGGGACAGTATTGGCATGTTGTGGAACAACAACAATGTGCCAGACATTGTGCTAAATTCTTAGGATTTAAATAAAAGGAAGCAAGACAATTGCTGTCCTCAAAAAGCATACATTTTAAAAGGGGAAAACCATGTCTAGAAGAGAGCTGGCTAGGGGAGTGGTGGCTGGGGACACATACACATTGAGAGATGTTGGGGAAGCAGTGTTGAGGAAGCGGTGCTAAGGAAGTAGTAGGGAAGCCTCACTGGGCAAGATAAGAAGAAAACTCACTTGTCACAGTTGGGAAACTGGGGATGGATGGAGTTCAAGTTAGTGATAGAGAGATGAGAATGCTGGCTAGCGGTTAGGGAGCATGATGAAGGGATGTCAGGGATGACATCATAATGAAATGTCTTTCATATTTGAAAGAAACTTATAGGTCAGCGGTTCTCAACCTGTGGGTTATGTTCAATTTGTAACAATGAAAATATATCCTGCATATCAGATATTTATATTATGATTCATAATGGTAGCAAAATTACAGTTATGAAGTAGCAATGAAAATAATTTTATGGTTGGGGGGTCACCACAACATGAGGAACTGTATTAAAGGGTCGTGGCATTAGGAAGATTGAGAACCACTGTTATAGATAATAAGTTATTTTATGGTGAGCAGTGATATTTCCATTCTGAAAATTAGTCCTTTCTCCTTTATTTTGGGTTATTGCTATTATCTTATAGAAATGGTAAACCTTTTAGACTCCAGTGCCATTATACTGGGCAGCTTGGTAGAGCAGCTAGTGGATAGAGTTCTAGGCCTGGAGATAGTAAGGTTCATCTTTGTGATTTAAAATCTGACCTCAAACACTTACTAGCTGTGTGACCGTGGACAAGTCACTTTACCCTGTTTGCCTCAGTTTCCTTATTTGTAAAATGAACTGGAGAGGGAAACAGCAAATTACTTTATCTTTTGCCAAGAAACCCCCAACTGGAGTCAGTAATAGTCAGACATAACTGAGAAAATGACTGAACAACCAATATGCTATCACATTTCCTGCTCTGGAAAGAAAGGAACCTGAGATCATAGTCTGTAGAAGACGTCAAGAAGTATGCTTCAGTAGTAGATTTTATTAGATATTATGTTGCTTGGTCCATAATATTAAGTTGATCTGGCCATGTTGGATACTCTTAGTCCTTATATTAGTAATTTGAGCTGAGGTCTTCAAAAGAATAAGACTGATTAATTACAAAGAGACAGAAAACTTCCCCTACCCTTTTGTTGTGAAGATTCCCTCCTCATATGTTGTAAATTTATTTAAACATTAAGTGCCTACCATGTAATTTTAAGCATATAATAGGGGCAAAAGTGAGATGCAGAGAAAGTATTTTAAGAAAACTTGAGTAGAGAGACGAGAGTTTCATTTAGGGTGGATGTATGGGGTCGGTAGGGGTCAGGAAGTTCCAGAGTCTCAATTGTAAAAGACCTTAGACACCTCCGAGTACTGCCTATATCGGAACAAGTATCCTCTCTCTAATGTACCTAAGATAGCTACACCTAGTCTTTGCTGAAGGACCTCTGGTGAAGGGGAGGCCCCATTGTTTCCCATGACAGACCATTCCATTTCTAACTAATTGTTAAGGAGTTTTTCTTTACATCGAGCTTCTCTGTTATTTCTACCCATTGTTCTTTTAGGATTAAGAAGAACAAATCTAATCCCCTTTCCAAATGATAGATCTTCAGATGTTTGAAGATAGTTCCTATACTTTCCCTAATTAAATCTTTCTGTCTCTAGAAGAGTCTCTTCAGTTCTGTCTATGGTGCCATCTTTAGACCTTTTGAGTGACTTAACTTTTCATATTTGTATCCTCAGCACAAAGGACAGTGCTAAACATAGTGGGTACTTCATAAATGCTTGACAGATTGATTTTCCAGATATGTAAAATTAAAGTAAAAAATCATTATGCCATTTATCTTACTGAGTGTGACATAGGAAGTTACAGTAATATCAGACCTAGAACTTGAGTGTGGAATAGCAAACAATTAATAAACAATTGATTTATGTCGTGATTGACATATTGAGGCATTATCAGTGATGTTTGAAAGCACTCTTGTTCCCAAAATACCTCCTTTCTACTGGGGGATACAACATGTTCACAGATAAGCCAATGTAGGATATATACAAAATAAATGCAAAGTGATGGGGGTCGCTAATGATTTAGGAAATTAGAAAAGGCCTCTTGAAGAGGTAGTCCTTGAGCTGACCTTTGAAAGGATTCTAAGAAGTGAAGATGAGGAGGGAGAATAGTCCAGTTTATGCAGAGACATAGTGAGGGAGATGAAAGGTCACATATGGGGACCAGCTAGTCTGGCCGAAGTGAAGAGTTTGTGAGGGGGGATATTGTGTCATCTGCCTAGAAAGGGAGAGAGAGAGGTACTTGAAGTAACCAACAAAGCAGTATATATTTTATCCTAAAGGAAATGAAGAGCCTCTGACACTTCTTGATCAGATGGACTTTAGGAATATGAGTTGGGTAGCTGTCAAGGAAAGTTAAATGGCCTCTCCAAATTTACTAGAGGCATCTTGATTGCCATATAGGATGACTTTTCCTCAGTCCTGATGCATCTTGACCTTTCTGCAGCATTTGACACCATCACCTTCCAGATACACTTTCTTGTCTAGTTTTTCATTACATTGGTTTTCCTCATACATGACTTCACTTCTGTAATCACTGGTTGATGGCTTGGCTGGTCCTTCATCCATGTCATGCCTACTACCTCTGGCTGTCCCCTATGACTGTGTCTTAGCTCCCCTTCACTTTTTAGTTTACTATCTCACTTAGTAATCTCATCAGCTCCCAGAGGTTCAATGATCATCTCTATTCAGATGCTAACCAGAGCTATGTATCTAGCCCTAGTCTTTCCTGATTTATAGTCATGCTTCTCTGTTTCTTAGATATCTCAAATTGGATGTTTCATAAACATTTCAAACTCAGCATTTTCAAAACATTATATTCTTTCCAACCCTTTTCCCTTCTGAACTTCCCTGTTAATGCAGAGGGCACTGCCATCCACCCAGTTACTTAGGCTTATAACTTTGGTGTCTGCCTCAAATCCTTGCACTCACTCATCCTACATATCTAATCCATTGCTGAATCTTGTCATTTGTACTTTAACAGCATTTCTTATTTGCATTCCACCCCTCTCACCAGATACACCTTCCTCATTGAGACTCTCATTGCCTTCACTTTGACTACTACAGTAGCTTTCTGGTTGATCTCAGCCTGAAGCCTCTCTCTATTGTAGCTCATCCTTCATTCAGATGCCAAGGTGATTGATCTTTCTAAAGTGCAGGACTGTCATTCTTAACAGTTAATGAGGTTGATATAGGCAAGGAGTAGGGCAAGTCTTCCTGCTAGACGAGTGGTTCTCAACCTTCCTAATGCTGTGACCCCTTAATACAGTTCCTCATGTTGTGGTGACCCCCAACCATAAAATTATTTTTGTTGCTACTTCATAACTGTAATTTGCTACTGTTATGAATAGTAATGTAAATATCTGATATGCAGGATGTATTTTCATTGTTACAAATTGAACATAACCCATAGGTTGAAGACCGCTGTTCTAGACTGAGGCAAAGGAGGAGAGTATGGCAGCAGATGATGTTTGGGTGAAAAATGCAATTGAGGAGAAAAAGAAATTCTGATCAATTGGATGACCAACCACAATTATAGAGGACTCTTCAGGAAACATGCTACCAGACTCCTAATAGAGAGGTGACAGAGTACAGACTGAGACTTCTTTTTTGGATATGCCAGTTTAGAAATTTTTTTTCCTAAACTATACATGTTTGTACAAAGAATTTTGCATTTCTTTCTCAGTTCAGGGGGTAGGGAGGTGAAAGGAAGAGATGATGAATTTTTGATTGGAAAATAATTTCTAAATTATAATAAAATATGCAGAACGAGATACATTTTTAGACGTGGACAATGTAGGAACTTTTTATTAACTGTGCATATCAATTTTTTAAAAAAAGTTTTGTTTTATTTCTCAATGGAGGTGGGGTGAGGAAAGAAAAATGCATATTAATTTTTTTAAAAAGATCCAAAGTGATCCTTAGAATGATTCCTTGATTCATTCCCTTGCTGGAGGCTAAAACAGAAAGGACATAACAATTCTAAAGCATCTAACCATGCTATCCATTTGAAAAGTAGTTTTCTATTGATAGCATGGCTAAAATGGAAAAGGTTTGGGAGGAAATATAATTTTTGAATATGTCGAGTTTGAACTGCTTATGGAACTCTACTTGGATGGCATTCATTTTTCCCAGTGTAGTATAAACTGAAGTCAATTGGGGAGAGAGTTGCAGCAGTGCTGGAGGCCAGAAAAGAGAAGGTTTGGAACAGCTGCCAAGGGAACTGTAATAAGAGTTAGCCAGGGAAAAGTAGGAGGATTGTTGTGCAGAAGAAATGAGAGTTCACTGAGAGTGGATGGCCAGAACAAGAAGCAATTTACAGGGAAGCAAATTTAGGCTCATGTAAGGGGAAACTTCCTACCAGTGCTATCCAAAATTAGAATGGGCTCCCTCTGGAGTTAATGGATTTCTACCCTAACTGGAAGTCTTCAAGCAAAGGCTGGCTGATTGTTTTCTGAGATGTTGTAGAGGGGATTCGTGGTCAAGTACTGTTAGGACTACATGGCTATTGAATTCCCTTCCATTTCCGAAGTTTTGCGATTCTGTGATCTTCCTTAACTAAGTTCTCCAATTCTTAGTAGCACCACCGTTGTGCTTATAATCTTGGCGTTGTCTCCAAAAAAGAGTTGGACTCTTCTTTATTCTTCATTCTCTACAACCGGTCATGTTGACCAGCATGGAAGCCTTTGAAACTATTAGGCTGAATTTATTTTGAATTTGATAGGGCCTTTTTTTCTGATTTTAATATGTAATGCTTGATATGTGGGCAATATAAAAAGTGTGTCAACACATTGTTTTCTTGTGAAAGGCTGTGTTTACTCTAGCCATGCTTTCTCTTCCTTCCTATATATCACCCTTGCCCCTTTTACCTCCTCCATTGGCAAACACCCTTGCTGTATAGGATAGTTGTCCAACGAGTCATGCCCTAACTGGGAGGAGGGAGGAGAGTCTGGTATATTACCTAGGAGAAGATTTTGGAGGTCACCCTTTCAGGAGCTCATTAGTCTCCTGCTATGACCTGAAGTTCATAGGAACATAGATTTAGAGTTAGACCTTAGAGGTCATCAAATCCAATCCCTTCATTTTATAGATGAGGAAATGAAGGCTTTGAGAGGTTATCATGGGTCACTTAATAAGTGTTGGAAGCAAAATTTGTACCCAGGTCCTTCTGGCTCTTTGTCCCATACCCTGCCCATTACCTTCCAACCATCTTGCTCAAGGCAAGCACTCTTCCACTGAGCTGAGTGATCTGTGGATATATCTTACTTCTCTAGGGAATCTGGTAGCATACATGTCCCTCTGGTGACATGATCCAGATATATCCTTGCCCCCTTCTCTTACCCTCTAGAAGTCTCAATTTAAGCTGTGAACATTCCCTTTTATCTGTTAAAACACATCAAATAGAGACCTGTTTCTTTCAGCATTTAATGACTTGTATCTGTCTTTTTAAGACCCCAAAGCAGATGTTAATAGATTGGCTTACATATATATACTGGTAAAGACACCAGACTTTATGAAAAGTTGAACAGCAACATAGAATGTCTTCTATGTAATAAATATGATAGTTTATAATTAACACTATGTTCAGCCTCCTGATCAGGAAGATGACATCTAAGAGATGAAAAATGACTTCATATTGATAGCATGGCTAGGTGTTTTAGAATTGATATGTTCTTCCTACTTTATCCTCTAGTAAGGGAATGAATCAAGGAATCATTCTTAGGATAGCTTCAGATCTTTTTTTTTATTAACGAGTATTTTTCTTTTGTCACCCCACCTCCATTGAGAAATAAAACAAAACTTTTAAAAACCCAAATATGCAGTTAATAAAAAAATTCCCACATTGACTATATTTAAAAATTTTATCTCATTTTGTGTATTTTATTATTATTTAGAAATTATTTTCCAATCAGCAAAAATTCATCCTCTCTCCCACCTCCCCATCCCCTGAACTGAGAAAATAAAAGCAAAAGTCATTTTTTCAAACCTGTATAGTTAAACAAAACAAATTTCTCACGTTGGCCATGTCCAAAAAAAGTCTTAGTACTCTGTCACCTCTCCATCAGGAGTTAGGTACTGTGTTTCATAATGAGTCCTCTAGAATCATGGCTGGTCATTAACTTGATCAGAGTTCCTAAGTCTTTCATAGTTGTTTTTCTTTACAATGTTGTTATTGTTTTCATTGTTTTTCTAGTTCTGCTCACCTCACTGTGTATCAATTCATGAAAGTCTTCTCAGGTTTCTCTGAAACCTTTCCCTTTATCATGTCTTGCAGCACAATTTTGTCACCTTTATATACTTTAGCTTCTTTAGCCATTCCCCAACTGATAGGCGTGGGCTCCAAATTGGGCTGGGGTTTGGAAATGAAATCCTGCTCCACGCCTCCGAGTCAGAGCTGTATAATTGATGCCAGCTTCTGAACTTGCTCCTGTCTTATTGCTAAGCTTAGAGTTTGTGACCACTCTTACCCTTGAATGCCATTGCTAGGAACAGGTCCTCTCCTTAGTCCACCCTAAACCTGTGACCCTGAACTTGAGTGCCATTTGGCACATATCATTAATTATTTAATTAAATTTTAGTTTTCAATATTCACTTTTATAAGATTTTGAGTTCTAAATTTTCCACCCTTCCTCCCACCCCCCTCCCCAAGATGGCATGCAATGTGATATAGGTTATACATGTATAATCATATTAAACATATTTCTACATTAGTCACATTATGAAAGAAGAATAAGAACAAAAGGGAAAAACCACAAGAAAGAAAAAACAAAACAAAAAGAGAAAAATAGTATGCTTCAATCTGCATTCAGACTCCACAGTTCTTTCTCTGGATATGGATAGCATTTTGCCATCATGAGACTTTTGGAATTGTCTTAGACCATTGCATTGCTCAGAAGAGCTAAGTCTAACAAAGTCAATTATTGCATAATGTTGCTGTTACTGTGTACAGTGTTCTCCTGGTTCTGCTTCCTTCTCTCAGCATCAGTTCATGCAAATCTTTCCAGATTTTTCTAAAGTCCACCTGCTCGCCCTTTCTTATGGAACAATAGTATTCTCTTACATTCATATACTACAACTTGTTGAGTCATTCCCCAATTGATGGGCATCCCTTCAGTTTCCAGTTCTTAGGCATGTATTATTTTGTTGAACATAATGGTGAGCTCCCTTGGGTAGGTCTAATATCTTTTCTTGCCCTAAAAAAGCCTTGGCCCTCTTTTAGTTGCTGTGTTTGAATGTTCCTTATGGTGGTCTCCTGGCTAGACCCCATCTGACCCCAGTGCCTGTGGACTCCTATGCTGAACTGGTCTGGAAAATGTACTGATTTTTTTTTTCTTGGATTTTCCAATTAGGCCTCAATCTGGTGCTTTTTCCAAGATTTTTGTTGTCTTGCTTACTACTCTGTCATCTCTACCTCCTCTAGTCACTTTCTTAACATAATTCCATATTTCTCTCCAGAGTTATTGGACGACTTCATAGCTCCACCAACAGTTCATAGGATCATAAATTTAAAGGTGAAAGGGAAGCTACAGGTCATCTAGTCCTGCTCTCTCATTTTACAGAAGAGGAAATTAAGTCCCAAAGACATTAAGTCACCAAGTCACAATGATAATGAGTAGAAGAACCAGCATTTTGCCTCACAACCTTTGACTCCAAATACAACATGCTACCATGCCTGTCTTTGCCCAGAACCTCAAATGTTGACTATTCCCATCTTTTTTAGTTTTCTGGGTAGAAGTATCTCATCAAGTAATTCTTTTAAAGTGCAATATTCTTGTCTTTATTTAGAATATAAAGAAGAGAGCAAGCATTGGGAAAAAATAACGTAGATTGCTAATGTCTTTCTCTTTCAATGTTTCTCTACAGTGGAATGAAACAATTGAGCTTTTTCGTGATAAGATGCCATTACGGAAACATCGAAGTCATTTCAAAAGTTATGAACGTTGCTTTACTGCCTCAGAAGCTGTGGACTGGTTACATGATCTGCTCAGGCATAGCCAGAACTTTGGTCCAGAAGTGACTCGAAAACAAACAGTACAGCTGCTAAAAAAATTCCTAAAGAATCACGTTATTGAAGATGTCAAGGGAAGATGGGGTCAGGAGGATTTTGAAGACAACAGACATCTTTACAGGTACCTTGTCTCCTTTCAAGTCCAATTCTGTGCCTGCCCATCACACTAGTGGTTGTGGGGATGGTGATGGGGACAAACTGTTCATCCATCCATCCATCCATCCATCTACCTACCTATCTATCTATCTATCTATCTATCTATCTATCTATCTATCTTCTATCTATCTATTCAACCAACTATTTATTTATTTATGTGCCAAAAACTACACTAAACACTAGGGATACAAAGACAAAAATGAAATTGCCTTGAGAAGCTTACGTTCTCTTATATTTTCTGAAATGAGAATGTCTATCCTTTGTCTACTCTTTTTTCGTCTTTGACAGCATGGCTTTATATTTGAGGGTAGAGTAAATACTACATGTATTACAATGTCAGTTCTACTGTAGTCCTCCTGGGTTTCTCTCTTATACTGTTATATTCCATTTAAAAAAAAATTACATATTCTTTTATGTGAACTTAATCATAAATAAACACAAACTCGGCATGCAAGAAAGAGGATTTTATTGGAAACTGAGAACTGCTGTTAGGTATAGTTTGTTTTAAAGAAATATATATATACATATAACATATTTATGTGTATATATAATAGATATAATATATATAAAAGTTTATGAACATGGTCATAATTTGTGTATATGTATATATATATAGAGAGAGACATAAATTTATAGTGGTTAACATTTATATAACTCTCACTCTGTGTCAGGCACTGTGCTAAATACTTTATAATTCTTATCTCATTTGATCCTCACAACTCTAGGAGGTAAGAACTATTATGATCCCTATTGTATAGATGAGAAAATTGAGGTAGTGACTTGCCCAGGGTCCTACAGTTAGTGTCTGAGGCTAGTTTTGAACTCAAGTCTTCCTTGCTCCAAGTCTAGCATTCTATCCACTGTATCATATATATTATATCTAATTACATTTTCTTTTTTATGTGAACTTAATAATCAATAAACACAAATATCCCATGTACAAAAAACAAGAAAGAATTTTATTATGTAGTTTTTAAAGTGTAATTTTATTTATTAATATAATAAATAAGATTTGGAACTGCACTTTTTAAAAATAGTTTTTGCTTATCTATCATTTCTCTCCCCCCCGCCTTTGTTAGTTCTCTCTTGTAATAGTGTAGTTCAGCAAAAGAAATCAACATATTGGCCATGTCTGAAAATACAGATTTCATTCATGGAAGGGATCTTAGAGGTCATCCATATAGGACAATCCCCTTATTTAAATATGACAAAACTGAGGCCCAAAGAGTGTTGTGACTTAACCAAGGTCACACAGTAGTAGATGGAAAAGTTGGGATTCAAATTCGGAATGTCTGACTTCAGATCTAGCATTCTTTCCCAATACCACACTGACTCACATTCATATGTATTATGATTTGGTTAGCTGTTCGCCGATCGATTGGCACCTATTTTGTTTCCAAGTCTTTGTTATTACAAAAAGTGCTTTTATAAATACCGTGTAGTGGTATGCTGGGCCAGCTTGTATGGGTTAACAAGACCTGGTTGTTAAATTTTCATTGTGAGCTTTGCACCTTAGATATCTGCAAATGCTGCATGTTAGAGCTTGATTTATTATCCTGTTGATTGTCTAGACTTAAGAAAGTGATGAAGGAAATGCTAATAACAAACAAAACTTAAATGTGGTTTTGTGTGTGTGTGTGTGTGTGTGTGTGTGTGTGTGTGTGTACATATACATATACATATATATAGTATCTACCTATCTACAATTGTTAAACATTTTTAAGAACAACTCTGCTTGTGAGTTCTTTTTCTTTGTCTTCAGAGTTGTTTTCATTTTCATTTCTGGAATTATTAGTCATTTGGAACATTTTTTTTTCACGTGGTTGTTAATAATCTGCATTTCTGATTTTAAGAACTAACTATTCCTATCCTTTGACTACTTATCTATTGGGGAATAGGTTAAATATTCTTATATATTTAGAACAACTTTTTAAATATCTTGGATATTAGACATTTATTAGAGAATTTTGCCATGAGGATTCCCCTGCCCCCCAACTGTTTCCCTTCTAATTACATTTGTTTTCTTGTGCAAAAATTCTTTAGTTTTGCCTAACTGAAACTGGTCACCTTATCTTTGATGATCACCTTTGTTCCTTGTTGAGGTAAGAATTCTTCTCATAGTTGTATACTTATCTCTCTCCACATTTTTTAAAAAAGATATGACTTTTTATATTAAGGTCTTGCATCCTATATCCTATACCCTATATACCACATGTACTGGGGTATATAGTGTAAAATATTATTAATACCTTAGTATAAATTTAATTTTTCCTGTTGCTTTTTCGGTTTTCTCAGAGGGTTTTATTGAACTGGGAAGATTACTTTGCATTGTAGTTTGTATGCTTGGATTTACTGAATACAATGCTATTATGTTCAGTCTTTCCTGGGTTTTGTTTACCTAATCCCTTCCATTGATCAACTTTTCTGCTTTTTAAGCCAGAATCCAATGGTTTTGATGATGGCTGCTTTGTAGTACAGTTTGAGATTTGGTACTGCGGCCCTCTCCTTCCCCCCTTTATCTCTATCCTTTTTCATGATTTCCCTTGAGATTCTTGACCTTTTATTCTTCCCCTCTGTAGCATTCTGGAAATGTACTGTTTCTTCTGCACAGAGAGAAAACAAACACTCCAACTTTTTTTTTTTTTTTTTTTTGCTTATTGTACATCTTTCATAGAATCCGAAAAAGCGGATAGACTAGCTCAGGAAGGTTGTACTGAGCCCCTTTGAGCAATGCAGAGCTCTGATCTCAGCTGGTGGTTAATTTGGCCTTTGTGAAAAATACAGGGCCCATATCCAGGAATTTTGCCAAAATTTCATTTGTTCCTATTTAGCCCTGACAATGCAAATCTGCCCTTACCCTGTTCTCACAGTCTCCTGTCTTGATGCAAATTAGACAAATTATGTGGTCATTTTTATGATATGAACATTAGCAGGTGCTAAATAAGTCAGGGAAAATGGAGTCTTTTTTCCCTTCAATCCCCTTCCCTTTCCTCTGGCATTCTTGGCTGTTTATAGAGTAATGAGATTGGGAAGCAGGTGGAAGGACATACAGGGCATCTAAAAAGTCTTAGTGTGCTTTTATGGTTTAGTAGCTTGAAACTGCACTGAGACTTTTGGAACACACTATGTATAGATTTAAATGGAAAAAAGACTAAGCCTTAGAAGAATGAAGAAAAGAGAGGTGGATGTGTCTAGAGAAGAGCTGTGAGGGTTAGATACTACTGGCAGGGGAAAATAGAGAGAGTGAAGAATATGGGCAATTTCATACCAACTTCTTCATATTACTCATAGAATGGTATAGAGCAGCAGTTCTCAACCTGTGGGTCGTGACCCCTTTGGGGGTTGAACGACTCTTTCCCAGGGATCACCTAAGACCATGGGAAAACACATATTTCTGATGGTCTTAGGAACCGAGACACCGCTCCTCTATCCGTCTCCAGACGGGTCTGCCCACATGCAGATATGCCCACATATGAGTATTAAAGGGTTGCGGCATTAGGAAGGTTGAGAACCACTGATATAGAGGCTACCATCTTGCTATTGGAGATATACTGTCGTGGGCAGAAAAGCCTGTTACTTCACCTGGACTTGCAAGGACACGTAGGAGAATGATTAGTCAGGTGGCACAAAGGATAGAGTGCCAGCTGTGAATCAGGAAGACTCATCTTCCTGAGTGCAAATCTGGCCTCAGACACTTACTAGCTGCGTGCCCCTAAGCAAGTCATTTAACCCTGCTTGCCTCATTTTTCTTATCTGTAAAATGAACTGGAGGAGGAAATGATAAGTCACTCTAGTATCTTTGCCAAGAAAACCTCAAATAGAGTCACAAAGAGTTAGCTATGATTGAAAACGACTGAACAACAAAGCAACAACATCAGAAATAGAAATGATAAAAACGTATAAAAACTTCTAATTCGAAAGCTTAATTATTAAAATTATTGCAATATTGATATATTTCTTATTAAAATTCATCATAACCACCATTTTGTGCTATATATATATCACTCTAGTTGATTTTCAAACTTTGTAAACTTTGTAAAAGCTTTCATCAGCTGCTGTTCAGTGATTGAAAGGATTGCATTTGTAAGTCTAGCCTTAATTTCAACCAAGGAATGAGATTCTGATGCATACCTGACAATTTTGATGTGCACCCCGCAAGAAAAAGTCTCATGGAGATTTAAAGTCTCTTCCTCCAGTTGTGCAATATTAGATTTCACTTGCATTTGTTCATGTGGGTTTGTCCCTCATACCTCTATTCAACTGTCAAGACTTGAAGGACAGCATCATCTGTTTCAGCCCACCATTTTTGCTTTTCTTCTGTTCCCAGTACAGAGTTTTATTCACATTGACTGTCCTGAATAATACTATTGATTATGAATGTTTAGGGGGCCAAGCAAGGGGACCACCTCTACCCATTCAAAAGTCTGATAAAATGTCATCCTTTGCACATGCAATGCATTATTCAGATGTATTATTGAAAAGTGTTATTATTATTCAATGTATTACTCAAAATCCATAAAACCAAATAAATGCTAAAGACATTTAAATAATTAAACTTTCAAGTTATTTTTTGTAGGCTTATAGCATTTACACTTCTGAAGTTATTAAATCTTAAAATAGCACTAAGACTTTTGGGACACTAATTATCATAAGCTAATCTCTGGTTCAATTTGCTTCTTATGAGTGGACACCTTTAAGTGAGTGATAAACATTTTTT
Organism: Pseudochirops corinnae; assembly: GCA_028646515.1. Taxonomy (NCBI): domain Eukaryota; kingdom Metazoa; phylum Chordata; class Mammalia; order Diprotodontia; family Pseudocheiridae; genus Pseudochirops; species Pseudochirops corinnae. Next base: position 93,745,378 of record CM053587.1, on the reverse strand, counting down.
GGGGGATTTTTTCCAAGTCCTGTAAAAGTCCATATTAAATAACTAGTCCTTATCCTTGAAGATTAAGCTTATATAATAAAGTTATGAGCAAGAAAAAATATAGGAATATAAAAGGACAGGTCCAGGACTATGCCTCAGAATCAGAGACTAGGTATAACTTAATCAGACAAGGATTACTGAAGGGAATGAGTCTCAAGATGTGATTTGAGTGGAGAAAATTCACATGTGGTTGAATTCTAGAGTAATTTGTGAATGAATCCCTTAAGAATGTTCCAAACTCTGATTGATGGTCACATTAGTCTGACATTACCTGAATGCAAGTGAACTTCCTAGGAATCCATCAAAATAGTTCCCCTCTTCTTCCCTTCCTTCCCTTTTCCCTTTAAGGCATCTATGTAGCACAGTGGATAGAGTGCTGGGCCTGGAGTGAGGAAGATCTGAGTTCAGATCTGGGTTCAAACCCTTACAAGCTGTGTGACCTTGGGCAAGTCTCTTGTCTCAGTTTCCTCAACTGTGCAATGGAGATAATAGCATCATATCTCCCTGGGTTGTTATGAGTATCAAATGAGAAAATATTTGTAAAATGCTTGGCACGGTGCCTGCCACATTGTAGGTACTCTATAAAAACTTACTTCATTTCCTTCCCTCCTTCCCCATTCTTTCTCCATTTGTAGTTTTATTATGTATTGGAGGTCCCTCCACTGATGCATATGGCAATCCTTTTATGACTTATTAGATGATCTTTGAGAAAGTTGCTGTGGACAAAATGCTTATAAACTAATTTGATGATGAACCTCTCTGAACTTAGCTTGCCTAAGTTGGTTGTGTTTTTTTTTTTTTGAGGGGGGAAGGCAAGGCAATTGGGGTTAAGTGACCTGCCCAAGGTCACACAGCTAGTTAAATGTCAAGTGTCTGAGGCCAGATTTGAACTCAGGTCCTCCTGACTTCAGGGCAGGTACTACATTCACTGCACCACCTAGCTGCCCCTTACCTAATGTTTTAAAAAGGTACAGACAAACCTCAGAAATATTGCAGGTTTGGTTCCAAACCAATGCAATCAATCAAATCTTGCAGTAAAATCAGGCGCACAAATTTTTTTGGTTTTCTAGCACATATAAAAGCTATGTTTACCCTCTACTGTGGTCTGTTAAGTTGGCAATAGCACTATGTCTAAAAAACTATGTACATACTTTAATTAAAAATACTTTATTTCTTGAAATGCTAACCATCATCTGAGCCTTCAGTGAGTTGTAATCTTTTTGTGGGCAGAGGATCTGGCTCTCCATGTTGATGGCTGCTCTCTGATCAGGGTGGTAGTTGCTGAATTTCTTAAAATAAGACAGTAATGATGTTTGCCACATTGATGGATATTGATTTCACCTCGGTCTTGTCCAAAAGTCTCCATATCTTTCAATAAGTCTAGTCCTGGGGTGGGGCACCTGTGGCCTGGAGGCCACATGTGTCCCTCTAGGTCCTCAAGTGCCATCCTTTGACTGAACACCCCAGGTAGTTCATCACCTCTCTGCCAAGAGGTGGGAAACACCATCCATCTGGATTCTTCTGGAATCTTGATTGGCTATTGCCTTAATAAGCATTGTTAAGTACTTACAGATTGTTTTCCTTTCTATTATTGTAGCTATTATAGAAATTGTCCTTCTGATTAAATCCAATTCATTCAGCATTTGTAAATTCAGGTCTTTCAAGTTTCTCTGAATCCATCCTTTCTCTCTTTTCTTTTTTTTTTTTTAAATAATCAGTTGACAAGCAATTATTGGGTTGTAGGTACCGTAAATATTGAATAACAAATCTTTTCTATAACAAAAAAATATGGAATGCTTCATGAATTTGCGCGCCATCCTTGTGCAGAGGCCATGCTAATCTTCTCTGTGTCGTTCCAATTTTAGTATATGTGCTGCCAAAGGGAGCACCCTTTTGTCTTTTCTTATGAGCAAATACTATTGCATGACAAAATATCTTGTTTTGCTCTGCCATTCCTCAAGTGATGGGTGCCTACTTTGCCTGAAGTCATTTAATACAACAAAATATGCTGCTATAAATATTTTTGTTCTATGTGGGTCCTTTCCTTCTGTCTTTGATTTCTTTGCAATCTGTGGGGTACATGAACACTAGGTGAAAAGGAATGCACAACTTAGGACTTTAGGGCTGTGCTCCAAATTGTTTTTCCGAGGGGCTGGATCTTTTTACAGCCCCACCAATGGTATTAAGGGTATACTTGTCCTCCCATGGGCCCTCCCTTCCAACAATAGTCACTTTCCTTTTTTGTCTTTTTTGCCAGACTCATGAATGTAAGATGGAACCCTAGTTATTATAAATTTTCATTTCTTTTTTATTAATAATGATTTGGAGCATTTTTTCATGTGGTTGTTGAGAGCTTACATTTCTTTTGAAAACTACCAGTTCATATCCTTCAACCATTTGGCTTTTAGGAAACAGCATTTGTTACAAATTTGTATCAATTTCCTGGTTATTTTGGATATCAGACTTTTATCACAGAAATTTGCTGTAAAGATTTTCCCCCCAAGTTAACTTTCTGTTTTAATTATAATACTTGCTTTAGCTTATACAAAATCTTTTCAATTCTTTGCAGTCAAAATGTACATTTAATTTGTGATGCTCTCTATTCCTTTGGTCAAGAACTTTCTTTATATCTATAATTGTGAAACATTATCTACTTTCTTCCTCTGATTGGTTTATGATGTGATCTTTCATATCTAGGTAATTTTTTAGTCAATAAACATTTATTAAGTACCTACCATGTGCTGGGGATTCAACTAATTGGGGTTAGGGTGGAGTGGGAAAAAGAGTCTCTGTCTTTTAGGATCTTACAGTCTAGTGACACACAAAAGGAGGCACACATCCAGAGGTGGGGGGTATGGGAAGAAATGAAGAAGCGTTTGAGCTGAGTTTTCTCCTTAGATGGAGATCTTGTATCTTTACAGATTTTATTGTGTTATGTTGCTTATGATATGTTGATTCGCTTTCTAGTTTCCCAGCAGGTTTTAATCTAATAGTTAATCTAAGAATATATCCCTAGTACTTGAGCAACTAGGACCTAGAGTAGATAGGGCACTGGCCCTGGAGTTAGGAAAACGAGTCTTCCTGAGTTCAAATCTGGCCTCAGACAATCACTACCTGTGTGACCTTGGGAAAGTCACTTAACCTTGTCTACCTCAGTTCTTCATGTGTCAAATGAGCTGGAGAAGGAAATGGCAAACCACTCCAGTATCTTTGCCAAGAAAATCCCAAATGGGGTTGTGAAGAGTTGGATTTGAGTGAACAACAACGATAATAATACTTGATATCTTTTTATTTATCAGACAGTACTATTTAGTAATTACTTCTCGGCCGTTTACTTAATCTGTTCCTCCCATTAACCTTAAGAATTTTTTTTGCCAGTACCATATGATTTTGAGGACTACCGGTTTGTGATATAGTTTGAGAATCTTTTGAAACTTTGTGGTCATATGCATCATTCATTTCTTGCTGCTTTTAAAAATTAGCAAAATTTTAGACTTATTAATCCTGCAGATAAATTTTGTGGTTTTTTTTCCCCTTAGCTATAGATTGGAATCCTTTGGTAGTCATTTTTATTCTATGAGTAAGCCCATCCATGAATAATCAATATCTCTTCAATTATTTGAATTTTCTGTAAGTAGTATTTTATAGTCATATTCTTAATTTATGTGTGAATTTTGGTATGTGGATTCCCTGATATTTTTATAAATTATATAGTTTTTTTCTGGACATACGATTTCTTCTGTGTGTGGGGAATTCTTACTCCTCCTAGGGATAGAGTGATGTCTCTCCTTCTATCAGTGTTGCTGAGCACCTGGTCAGTAATTAATAGGCTTAGAGCATTAATAGGCTTTTTGTGTCCTGGACTCTTTAGGAAGTTGAGTAAAGCCTATGGACACTTTTTCAAAATAATAGTTTTAAATGAATGAAAGAAAATGCAAGGGATTTTTAAAAGGAAAACATTTTATCTGTCTATCTAAAAAAGTTCCTGGACCCCAGGTTAATAAACTGATTATGACAATTGATGGGGATAGTGAGGGGTTAAATGACTTGCCTAGGGCAACATATTAACAATCCATGTTAGAGGCAAGACTTGTACTCAGGACTTCAGTACCCTTTGAAGACATTGAAGTTCTAAGGGGACACTCCTTTCTACTCTCCCCAACCCCCCTTAACAACATTGCATGGCTCCTATCATTTGCTGTAACATTAAAAAAATTAAATAAATAAAAATAAATAAATAAAACAAATAAAATTTTTACCTTTTTAGGCTTCTCTGGACTCTTGTATTTCAGATTTCCTATTCAGCTTTGATATTTTCATCAGAAATACTTGAAAGTCTTCTATTCAATTAAAATTCCACCTCCCACCCATGAAAGCCACTTTGTTGTTACTCTTACTGCTGTTACTCATAAGTTGTTAGTCTTATTTGTCGGAATTAAAAAAAAAAACAAACCGAAACATTCCAGAGTTTCTGGTTGCTGGTACATTTTGGAGACTGTAGAATCTCTTATTTGGAACAGAAGATTTCAGTTGCATCTTTTGAAACTTTGTGGTCATATGCATCATTAATCAGTTCAATATAATGCTCCCTTTTTGGCATGAGACCCAAGGCTTCGATGCAAGGAATCCCTTCGAAAATTATTTATGTCTTTGATTTTTACAACTTTTTCATTTCCAAATGTATATCCTTCCATGCTTCCCTACTCAGTGAGCCATTCTTTGTGCAAATTGAGAAAGAAAACGACATTTTGGCAAAACCAACCAACACATCAACTGAGTTTTGACTGTTTATGCATTATCCCACAACCAAAGCTTCTTCCCCTCAATACCCAAAGAAGAAATTAGGTACGTTTTCTCCCCTCTTCTCTAAGGCCACACTGGATAATTATAATTATAAAGTATTCAGTTTCATGTCTTGTACTTTCTACTTATATGGTTGTAGACCAAATGAGATCATGTGGCTACACATTCTCTTACTTTGTGACTTCATCAGATCCTATGGCTTTAATCATCATCACCCTACACAGGATTCCTGAATCTATAGATTCAGTCTGAATCTCTCATAGTCACACATCTACTGTCTATTGAATAGATCAGACTGGATATCTTGTAAAGTCTTCATGTCCAAACATCAGCATGTCCCAAACTTAACCAATTATTTCCCCCCAATCCCACAGTACCACTTTTGAACTTCCCTATTTGTGTGGAGGGTACCATCATCCTTTCCATCCTTTCCACATTCACAATCTGAGGATTATCTTTGCCATTTTCACGTCATCCTCATTCCACATATCCAGCCACTTCTAAAAAAATTAATTTATTTTAAACTTAAATACACAATAAGAAAAGAAAAAGAAACATAAACTTAAATATTAAAACTTAAATGCAAAATAAGCAAAGAAAAAAAAGCATTGCCACATGCACAGCAAATTGTAACAGAGAATTCAAATTGTACCACAATAAATGTCCATTTCAAGAAAGCCTATATAATAAATACTACACACTGTGTTCAGAGCTATCTATCTTTTTGTTGCTTCCTTGTAGGTTTTCTTTTGTTCTCTGCTGCGCATTTTTTACTTTGTTCTTTTTTTCCCCTCCTTTCCTCCCCCCCCCACCAAAGGCTATAAATACACACGTGTGTATATATATTTTATATATATATTTAGATATCTGTAATCATTCTCATATATAAATGTGTACATTCATGTGCATCTGTGTAAGACCATACTATACTTATTTGTCCTCTGAGGGTGGACAACCTCATCCTTCTTAAGTCTGAGTCTTTCTATATTTTTCCAAGTCTACCCAACTCATCATTTCCTACACCACAGCAATATTGCAGCCTTATACTGTCCAGTTCAGGGGTGGGGACCTATAGCCTCAAGGCCACATGTGGTCCTCTAGGTCCTCAAGTGCAACCCTTTGACTGAATCCAAACTTCACAGAAAACAAATCCCCTTAATAGAAGGCTTTGTTCTGCATAACTTGGACTCAGTCAAAAGACTGCGCCCAAGGACCACATGTGGCCTTGAGGCCACAGGTTCCCCCCACTGCCCCCCAACTCTGGTTTAGTTGTTTTAAATAGTCTAAAACAATATTGATTAATATGGCTGTCATAAAGTATAATTTCCCTATTTTTCTCTTCTGATTAAATCTGTTTTAGCTTTAACTTTATCTGAGCTCATGATCACTACCTCTGCTTTTTTTCCCTAATAAATTTTGCTCTTGCTCTTTATGTTTTATGTATCTCTTATTTTCTATCCCTCCTGACTTTTCTACTTTACTTCTACCCACTACCTTGCCCTCCTATGACTTAACCAAACCTCCCTCCCCCACAAAGATCCCTTCCTTATGCTCCCATTCCTGTTAATCTAAACACCCTTCTATAGCCCCCTTTAACCTATCCCCTCACCTTCCCCTATAAAGATCCCTCCTTTAGGTGCTACAGGCTCTGTGGTCTAGGCAATCCAGAAAGACGATGACCGGGCGGTACCTCAAGATGAATGCCCTGACCGAGGTTAAGCTCCTCAGTGAGTTGAACAAGTGGGAGGCAGAGCTCTGGGTGTCCAAGAAGGTATCCTGGCATGCCGAGTACAAGGACAGTGCTCAGATCTTTCTGGGAGGGCTCCCACATGAACTAACTGAAGGGGATATCATCTGTGTGTTTTCTCAATATGGCAAAATTGTTAACATTAATCTCGTAGGCTATAAGGAGACTGGAAAATCCAAAGGATTCTGTTTTCTTTGCTATGAGGATCAGAGAAGTACAATTTTGGCCGTTGACAATTTTAATGGGATCAAGATAAGAGGAAGAACTATCTGAGTGGACCACGTGGCTAATTATAGGCCCCCAAGGATTCCAGGAATCTAGAAAAGGCAACCAGAATGCTCCAGGAGGAGAACTGTGACGTTAAAGCTGCACGTCCTCGTTCATCTGAATCCTCTGAAGATGAGATGCCTGTGAAAAAGAATAGAAAAGAAATGAAAAGGAAGAAAAAAGGCAGAGATGTTGGAATGAGTACAGACAAGCAGGGAATGCCTGCATCATCCTCCGCAGCATCCCGATACAAGACGAGAAAGGAAAAGGAAGGAGTTGGCTTTGGGAAATCTGCCACTGTAGACCTGGAGAAGGGTTCACATCTAGAGTGTCAGTTTAAGAAAGCAGAGACCTCACCTCAAGGAGGGATTCAAGGAAGGATAAGCCATGGTTTAAGAAGACCTGGCGAAGCTCCAGCAGGAAGGAAAAGAGCAGGCTTCCGGACAGAAGCTAAAGCTTGCACCACTGTGAAGAACATCCTGAAGGCAGTCTAAGAAGAGGCCCAAACACAAGTCCCAAAGCTCTGTGAAAGACTGTCATTCCAGGGATCAAGGACCTCCTGATTGCTGCCCACACAGGTCCCGTTAAATGTGTGGCTTAGCACAATTTCTGTCAACCTAGAAATAAAGATTCATTAAAAAAAAAAGGATCCCTCCTTTATCCTTTTCCCCCACCCTATCCCCTTATTATTTTGTTTCTGAATTTAGAAGACTTTTATATACTTCTAGATATATGTGTGTATGTGTGTTATGCATACATACATATATACACATACATACAAATACATATACATACACATATATACATGCATACATATATTGTCTGTATGCATATTCTATACATATATAATATTTCATCTTAAACCCATTCATGATGAGAGTAGGTTTCCAGAACCACCAGCCAGCCCTCTTCCCCCATCTCATTCCTGTGTCCATTCTTCCTCTCAGACCTCATCTATAGACGATAATTTCTCTTTTTACCTTTTTCTAAATGGTTTTACTTTTTAGAATCATGTCATACTCAGCATTTCTTTTGAACTGCCCAATCACTAATAATAGTTTTAGACATGCTTTTACATTTCATATAGAAAGCAAACATACTGTTCTTATTGAGTCCCTTGTAATTAGTTTTTGATATGTACCTTATATTTCTCTTGGATCTTATGTCAGATTTATTAAGTTCAGGTTTCTTTCTTTTTTTAACAAAATCCGGAAAGTCTGGCAATTCATTAAATGACCTTTTTTTTTTTCATTCCATGTTATGCTTAATTTTGCTGAGTGTGCTATTTTTGGCCAGAACCTCACTTCTTTTGCTCTCTGATGTATATAGTGTTCTAAGAACTGAATCTTTTAGTGTCACTGCTGCTAGGTCTTGTGTCATTCTAACTGTGGCACTGCCATATTTAAATTGTTTTTTTTTTTTTTCTTGTTGCTCATAATATTTTCTCTTTGAGCTAAGGGTTTCAGAATTTGACGATGATACTCCTGTTGGTTTTCCTCATAGGATCTCTTTCAGGTGGTGATTGGTGGACTTTTGTTTTTCTATTTCTACTTTCCCCTCTTGTTCTAATGCTTCAAGGACAGTTTTCTTTAATTATTTCTTGTAGCATCATATCAAGATTCTTTTTTTGATTGTGACTTTCAGGTAGTTTGATTATTCTGTTTTCTTTTGTTGATCTGTTCTCCAGATCAGTTTGTTTTTCTTTGAGAGGTTTCACATTCTCTTTCGTTTCATCTTTATATTTTATTTTATTTTTTGGTCTCTTATACTTTGCTGGCTTCCACTTGCCCAATTCTAATTTTCAAGGAGTCATTTTCTTCCTTAAGGTTCTAAATCTGCATTTCTAGTTGGTTGACTTTCCTTTTGTAGTCTTCTTGTCTTTCTTGGATTGTTCTTATCTTTTTAAAAAAAATTTCCTCAATTTTGAAAATTTATTTTTATTTTTTAAATTTTTATTTATTGCTTTTTGGAGGGCAATTGGGGTTAAATGACTTGCCCAAGGTCACGTGGCTAGTAAGTGTTAAGTGTTAAGTGTCTGAGGTCAGATTTGAACTCAGGTCCTCCTGACTCCAGGGCTGGTGCTCTTTTCACTGCACCACCTAGCCTCCCCTTTTAAATTTATTTTTAAAGTCTTTAAAGTTCTTTTATGAATTCTTTTTGGACAGGTGACCATTGGATGTTACTCTTTGGTGTAGGGGAGGCTTTTTTTGCTCCGGTATCCTCTGAAGACAAACTTCAGTCATCTCTATTCCCATAGTAATTTTCTGTGGTTGGATTCTTTCTCCTTTGCTTCTCTCTTTTATTTTTTGGTAGCAGCTTATTTTTTGTAATTACCTCTAGTCCTGGGATCTGGGGGCTGGTGCCTCTGGCCCCAGCTCTTCCTTCAGTTCTCCCCTCTGGCTTGGAACTGAAACCAAGAACTCCTGTAAGTGCCCCCAGCCAGTGGCATCCCTGCCCCACCGCTTCTGCACTCACTTGGTGAGAGCTCGTTCCTTATGGCCCAGAGCCGCATCTTGGCAGCACAGCTGGGTCTGGCATTCCTTTTCAGCAGAGGTTCCCTCAATCTTCCCTGGCTCAGATACCTGACTTCTTACACTGTCTGGGAGGTGAGAGTTCCTGTGGCTGGTGCTGAGGCTACCTCCCCACCCAGCTAGCCCCAGGGCTTGCCCCTTGCTGTTTCAGTGGAACTGTCCTGGAGGTGTTTACTCTTCTCAGGGACCAAACCTCAGTTCTGGGATTTATCCTTAGATCTGTGATTGCCCCAGGAGGATCACTATTCTGCCTCAACTCTTGTTTATTTTTACCACTCTATGTTCTTCCAGAGGAGCTATTTTATCTTGTTTATGGGCGGAAATCTGGAGAGCTTGGAATTTTCCGACCTACTCTGCCATCATTGCAGAATCCTCTCTCCACTTTCAAAATCTTGTCACTTCTCCCTACAAAATCACTCACCACTGTCCTCATCTCTTGACTCAGGCACCCCATTAGGTCAAGCCCTCATCGTTTTCTGCCTGAGTTACCATAATGTCCTCCTAACTGGCTTCTCTACCTCAAGTCTCTCTCCTTTCTGATCCATCCCCCCTGCACCTGCCGGAGATTTCTAAAGCACAAGGCTTACAATTTCATTCCCTTTACTCAGTAGCTTCCCTATTGCCTCCAGTATCAAAAAGAGGCACCGCTGCTTAGCTGTCAAAGTCCTTCCAAACCTGGCTCCTACCTGTCTTTTCCCACCTTGGTACCCATCACAATCCATAACTACAGAGCAAGCTAGCCTTCCACTGACCTTATAGATGACATTCCTTCTCACAGAGAACCTCTTGAGGAAAATGTTAGGTGGTTAAAAGGACCAGAAGCTAACCAAGGCACCTAGGAGGAGGGAGCAGATTAATTAACCTGAGGTGGGGGTGGACTATCAAATAAATTTAGAGGGTGAAAATTACATTTCTGTGAATTTTCCAGGTGAGGAAGCACCTTTCCCTGCCTCCTTCTAAGTACTAGCAATAATGTGGAACTGAAGTATGGCTTTAATATCTGTTGTACTTACCAAATAAAGATTGTTTTTTAACCCTTGCTCTTAATTTAAGAAGCAGACGAATTCAACGTTTTATGTTCTCTCCAAGGAAAAGAAAACTACATTTAAGTTGCATTTTTGTACATGATCACTGATGGGGAGGGGTGAAGGGAGAAGGGCTACTGCAGCGTGGGAAGCAAGCCTGACCTTGGAATAGGCACCCTGGCTCTCTGCTCTAAATTCAATGCTGACTTTGTTTTAGAAACCCCCTTTATGGTATTAATAGGTTCTGATCTCCCCCTAGTGGCCATCTTATGTCTTAGCTGTCAGTTCTTGGAGCTCACCACACCTGTAGGTGTGCTGTTGAATAAATAAGAGACTTTCTCGTTTCACTTTTGCCCCTCCTTAGGAAGGTCACTTGAGTCTGTGGGCCTCTGTTTCTTCATATACAAACCAAGATTGCTGGAAGCTCCAGCCAGCTCTGTCCTCTCGTTTTAAGTATTTATTCAATGTCCAACTAAATGTACCTACCCAGGGAGGGGAATAGAAAAAGAAGGATAAATCTTAATCTCTGTCCTCCAAGAGAGAAGATCTTGCAGGAGAGAAAAAAAAATGAAATGCTTAAGTAACAATGCAAAGCAACTGTGATTGAGTCAAATAAGTGGGTATAGAGAATGTTTATTCTAGGCATTTGAAGGAGAAGGAGACATGTCTGCAAGTTGGATTGATTAGGGGAGCACTTCAGTAGCTGGAGGCAGGGCTTACTTGAACTAGACTGAGGTCAGTTTGACTAGAGGAAAAACATTTCAGGAGAGAAAATTGCAGCAGGGAAGAATTGAGGAGAAATGAGGGGCAGTGGGATGCAGTGGACACAGGTGCTGGACCTGGAGGCCAGAAGACCTAGGTTTAAATCCTGCCTTTGGCCTTAACTGTGCTATTCTTGGAAAATCACTAAACTTCAGTTGGCTCAGTAACTTCATCTATAAAGTAAGAAGGTTGGACATGATGACCCCTAGGTCCCTTCTAACTCTCAGTCAATGATCCTGTGATGAAATGAAGTTATTTGGGAGTACAGGAGAAAACTGGCTTGGCTATAGAAGCGGGACCCATGATTTCATCAGTGTGAGTGTTTAGGGGTCACAGGCAGCTTCCTCCTGCACAGTGAACTGACTGGATTGACAGTGATTAGGGCTAAATCAATGACACAATGATATATCATGTACACAGACTGTTGCTTTTGCTTCCAAGCAATCCAATCAAACTGGTGTGTGGCAATCAGGGATGGGCAGCTTCATTTTAATCAAAATCAGCAAGCAGTGCATGTGAAGTGTCAGAGAACAGAGAGGGGGGAGGGCAGCTCCTGCAATGAATGACAAATGAGTGGATGGATATGCATGGACCCAGTGTGGAAAGAGTGAAGGTCATGCCTTGAACTGTTAAAGGCACCCTTTCTCCCACCAATGCAGCTCTACCATCAGCATTCTCCTCTTTGCAAACAAAAGATGATGATATATCTATGGGCGGGTGTGATTTGAAGTATTACAGGCACGTTCTTTGGAGCCAGGATTGCCATTCTGGGCAGCCAGTGACATTTTATTTCTTTTTCATCTTTTCCAGAGAGAGAGAGAGAGAGAGAGAGAGAGAGAGAGAGAGAGTGTGTGTGTGTGTGTGTGTGTTTTAGTATGTGTAAGTCATTATCCATTGTCTTTGCTTATTCTAAACCTAGGGTCTGCTTTTCTCTCCTGGTCTTTCCTCTGTGGTCCGAGGCCCTTTGTTTAATTCAATTTAAACAATGGGCTCTCTGGCTGCTGTCTGGTTTCTCTTTTGTGTGCCTCTTCATATTCAAATATCTAGTTGGTGGAGAAGCTTGAGCTAGGAACCAGCTCTTGCTCATTTATTCAAATACCACACTGGGTGGGTCTTTTTTTCTTTCTAAAAATTATTTTGAAAAGAAAAAAGCCTCTCTGTAGAATCTGGTTTAGGATGATTCCTGTTATACTCTGTTTGTTCCCTTCATTTCTTAATGTTTTCCTGATAGCTCCTCCTCCAACCACCCAAACTGTTAGTTTTTAGCCTGTTTGTATAGTAGACAAATTCAAAATTCCTCCATGGGCCCAGAGGCCAGAGAAGACTAAGTGAACTAAAAAGGAAATAAAGGAGAATTGAATTAGAACATGATGTCATATTATAATGACAACAACAGAGTCAGGCATTGGCCAAGGCAGCACTGGTGCTAAGCACTTTACAATTACCATCTCTTTGATCCTCAGAACAACCCTGGGTGCTGTTATTATACCCATTTTACAGATGAAGAAACCGAGGCAAACAAGTGAAGTTACTTGCCCAGGGTCATACAGCTAACAAATTTTCTGAGGTTGGATTTGAACTCAGTTCTTCCTGACTTTTGGCCCAGGGATCACTATTCCACTAGTTGTCCTTTACTCTTGCTTGTGTGAGTTTAATAATTCTTTTACTTTAGTTCCTTCAGACCTAAAAGTCTGTGGGTATGAGGGGAGGAGATAGTGTATAGTCTAGACCTGTGGTTTCACTAGTGTTACGGACTCCTGAATGAGGAAGTTAATTCTACCAGTGCAGATTAGCATCCACTTTGCAGGGGTGGGAAGGGGCGGGAGTTCTTAATTTGTAAATTTGTTTTTCTTTTATTTCTTTGATATCTCTGTTTCAATATTGGTTCACTAATTAGTTTCCTTTTTATTCCTATGTATTTTATTCTATACAAATGTTTAAAAAATGTTTTACTTTATTCTGAACTTCAATAAAACAAGCATATCCATAACATAGTAGAATAGAAAAAAGATGATCGTATATGGAACTGCAAATTTATTATGTACAACTTGTTATTCCTCTTAAATATATAATAAAATTATCATGTAACTTTCTCTTTCTTTTTTCTTCCCTCTTCCTCTCCTCCCTCACCCTAGAGACAACTACCATTAGACACAAATATGGATATTTATGTAAAATCATGCTGTATGTACTGATATTTGTCAGTTCTTTCTCTGGATGAAGATTAGCTAGTGTCTTCCTTCATAGTTCCTTTATAATTCAATTTGGATATTTATAATAGTTAAAATGCCTCAGTTGCTTAAAGTTGCTCTTAAAACAGTATTGACTTTTATCTGTGATCAGTGAGACAGGATGCATAAACAAATTTGCCAATGACTATGTTGCCTTTACTTTAAATTTTGTTTTCAGAAGGGATGCTTGTTTTTGACAGCTTGATCGTAGAAGAGGCTTGTATGAAAAATGCCAAGATATGCAAACTCATGAAATGGCCTTTGTTTTCATCATTCCTGAAATGTGCCAAGATGTTTTTGAGTCATGTATCACTCCTATATCATGCATCCCAAAATAAAATGGAACATTTAAAAAAACAAACAAACCAATATGGGTGTTACTGTATACAACATACTCTTGGTTCTGCATATTTTGCTCTTCATTATTTTGTGCAAGTCTATCTGTGTTTTTCTAAGATCATCAGATTCATCATTTCTAATAGCACAGTAGTATTCCATCACAGTGATAGCTTATAATATTTTAAAATATTTTTATTTTATTTCTATGTATTTTATTTTATTGATGGAAGGGGTCCATCCATAAGTATCACCAGACTGCCAAAGGGGGTAGAGGACACACAAAAAATGTAAAGATTCCCCCCCCAACTTAGAGAGTTGCCTGAAGAAAAGGTGTCAAATGTGTCCTGTGTGCTGAATTGCCTGCATCAGAGTAAAATATAATTGGAAAATATTTAACAAATAAAAATACAGTAGAACTTGGTCATGGTAATATGTATGTTATGTATATTTAGTAGCCCTCATTTCTGCTTGAGTTTGACATCACTGGCCAGGATCACTGAGAAATGATTAGCTCAGGGTCACAAAGCAGTGTGGGTCAGAGGAGGGACTTAAACCCAGACTTTCCCAATTCCTGGTCAGCTCTCCATCCATTAAACCACACTGTCTCTCAACATGAAAGATTCTGGCCATGTACATTGCATTTTTCCCCCCTTCCTTTTATTGCATTCTGTCTTTTCCCAGAAAGGATTTGAGATAATATACAAATACTATATATACTTAGCACATAGTATGTATTTTTACAACAGATCAATTAAACGTAAAACCAAGGTGTTTGGGGGGACCAGAAGAAAGAAGGAGATTGACCAGGTGTGTGTGTTGGGTATTGCAGGGGGGCCACTGAATCTAGTTCAGTTTCTAGCATGTGTGGCAAAAAGGGAAATATACAGGGTTATTTATATAGCTCAGGTCACCTGATGAAAGAAAGCAGACAGGTTGTGGAGAGTTTTTCCTAGCAGTGAAATCCAGTTGGAGTTTATTTTGTAGATATACGAGAAAATAGTGCCTTCAGTTGTGATTTTACAAAAACTAAAGAGATGTTCTACAAGTAGGTACTTCTAACATCTAACCTCTATAAAACTTGACAGCGTGAGATTAAACCTTAAATCAGGAAAGGCATTTTTGTGGAGAAGCTGAGATGCTAAAAGTCTGTATCTGAAACTTTCTAGACTCAAGTTCCTGGGTTCAGCTCTGGCCTCAGACATTGCCTAGCTACAAGTCACTTAACCCTGTTGCCCTCAGTTTCCTCATCTGTAAAATGAGCTGGAGAAGGAAATGACAAACCACTCCAGAATTTTTGCCGAGAAAACCCCAAATGAGGTCACAAAGAGTCAAACATTACTGAAAATGACTGAACAACAGTAACGACATCACCACCATAATTTTCTAGAGGCAGAGTAGCATAGTGAATAGAGACAGCTGACCTCAGGATCAGAAAGACCAAGACACAGGTCCATACTCTGACAAATACTGGCTGTGTGCAACTATAATTTATGTCACTTAATTTCTCAAGTGCATCATATTCTAAATCTCTAAGTCACAGGGATGGGGAACCTGTGGCCTTAGGTGTGGCCTTTTGACTGAGTTCAGGTTTTACAGAACAAATCCTTTTATTAAGGGGATTTATTCTATGAAGCTTAGATTCAGTTGTAGGGCTGCACTTGAGGACTTCAAAGTCCTAGGGTCCTCACCCTAGTTCTAAGACTATCAGTTACAGAGCAATTGCCAGTCAGAATTGGCTCAGGTTTCCTCATTCCAGAGCTCAAATGTCTAGACAGAAGAAGATATCTTTTTAATCATCCAACTTAGTCTAGAGAAAGGAGAGCTGAGGTTCTTAATGGTTTTTTCGTATTATGAATCACTTTGATCCCTTCTTAGAATAATGTTTAAAATTAAATAAAATTAAATACATGGGATTACAAAGGAACCCAATTCTTCTGAAATAGTTATCAAAACACTTTTTAAAAAGTTCCCAGATCCCAGATTAAGAATGGTTCATAGAAGAATGTTAACTCGGCTGTTTGGCGGTCTCTCTCAGATTTCAAATATCACAGTCAAGCTTCTGAAGGATGCTGGATCACACTCAATTGATGGTTGAATTCTTCAGCAAGTGCCAATATTCTGTACTTGTTATTAAAATGGGGTCCATATGCTTTAGAAAGTAGATACATGAGAGACAGCTGACATTCTGTGGTGAAAATGTGGAGAAGCCTGTCTTATATATTCAGCCAAAGGGAGAGTTAAGTCATAGAGGTGGATGAGGTTAATATTGTTTAAAAAAAGATAGCTTTGAATCTGTATAAGTACTTGAAAAGGTATTCTCTGTCGGGCTTCTTTAAATTGTCGCTATTCTTCCTAAAATAGGATATCCAGAACTTAGCATAATGGTTTGAGTGTGGGCTGACCTTAGGTGAGTACATACCTACCATCACTATGTCTTCTAACCTTCCAGATACTGTATTGCTATAAATGCAGCCTCGTGTTGCATCATCTACCTTATCACACAGATTATGATTTTATAAAAGCTGAAAAAGTGTTCTGCAAGTAGATCCTTCTAATAGCTAGCCTTTATAAATGTTTAAAAAAATAATCTAGGGGGGCGGAGCCAAGATGGCGGCGTAGCAACAGCAACATATCACAGCTCTCACATAGCCACCCCAAAATACCCATAAAATAGGACTCTAAACCAATCCTAGAACTCCAAAACGCACACAAAGATACTTCCCACTAAAGTCAGCTTGGCTAGGAGGAACCACATCAGCACTGCAAACTGCCTGGCCTGAAGCCGCGGCTGTGCCCCGGGGGCGGCTGGGTGGGAGGAGCTGAGGAGCCTCTCAGGTAAGCGGATTAGCGGCAGCTGCAAGTGGGGATTGCGAAAGGGGGAGATAAGCAGTCCGGCCGAAAGGCCTCCAGAGTGGAAAAGCGAAAGGCAGAGGTTTTGCACCCGCCTCCGCGTTGCAGCTTCCCGCCCACAGCCTGCAGACAGCAGGGGGACTGAGCGATTGTTCTCAGGCCAAGAGCTCTCGTGTTGAGCGGCCTGGATCCGGATCACCATCTTGGGCCTCGGTCTTGGAGTCTTCACTATCCAGTCAGCCGGAAGTAAATAGGAAGAGTCCCAGCATCTTCCTGAGAGCTATGGCAGCCGGGAGGACTCCAGCGATTTGGGACAGAGCTTTCCCTTCTGGAAACAGAGCCCCACAGAGATTTAAAAAAAAAATCACGGACTGAA
>CM053587.1:93705959-93727908 GCA_028646515.1 Pseudochirops corinnae | reverse complement strand
AAGTGACATAGGAGAGAATAGACTGGGGGAGGGGGGACACACTGGGATGGCTGTTTTGGGGTGGTGGGTGGGGCAAACAGGGGGAGAAAATATGTAACTCAAAATCTTGTGGAAATGAATGATGCCAACTATAATAAAATTTAAAATAAAAAAAATAATAATCTATAAAACATAACCTCTGTGTTTTATAAAAACCTTAGAGCAATGAAAATGTGAACTCATTCACTAAAATGACAAGATCTTTCTTCATATGATTTGATATCTAACTCTTTCATTGTACCTTGTACTTGTATGTGTATATATGTGTGTGTGTGTGTGTGTGTGTGTGTGTGTGTATATATATATATACATATATATATTTTAATTTCAATTAAAGGATTTTTATTTCTGTTTTGTTGTGTTCAATTCTTTGTGACCCTGTGGGGCATACTGCCCAGAGAGTTTTCTTGGCAAAGATAATGGAGTGGTTTGCCATTTCCTTCTACAGTGGATTAAGGCAAACAGAGGTTAAGTGACTTGCCCAGGATCACATAGCTAGTAAGTGTCTGAGGCTGGATTTGAACTCAGATCTTCTGCCTCCAGGCCCAGCACTCCATCCACTGAGCCACTTTATTATATTTAGTTTTTATTCCTCTAGTTCAGGGGTCTGCAAACTACCTCTAGCCAATACCTGATTTTTTTTTTGACAGCCAGCTATGAATGTTTTTTACATTTTTTTTCTTTTTTGAGGGCAATTGGGGTTAAGTGACTTGCCCAAAAACTTAACAGTTTTTGTGTTAAGTGTCTGAGGGCAGATTTGAACTCAGGTCCTCCAAGACTCTAAGGCTGGTGTGCTATTCACTGTGCCGCCTAGCTGACCCTACATTTTAAAATTGCATTTGAAAATGTGAAAAACATTTGAGTTGGGGCTATGCTAGGGTCCTGGGCCTTACTTTGCTGATTCCTGCTCCACTCTGTCAAGATGTTTCTTGTCCTAGACCTGCCATTCAGCATATTCGTTATTGCACCCAGCTTTGTGTCATTTACACATTTCAAAAGCATGTCTTTATTTTCCTGTCTGGAAGAACCAAATTCCTATCTTACCTCTGACATTTTCCGGCCAGATGACCAAAGGCGTCATTTAACCTCTCAGTCTTTTTTTCTCTTTCTTTTTTTCTTGCTTGCTTGCTTTTGGGGGGCATAATGGGGTTAAGCGACTTGCCCAAGGTCACACAGCTAGCAAGTGTTAAGTGTCTGAGGCTGGATTTGAATTCAGATCCTCCTGACTCCAGGGCCAGTGCTCTATTGACTGTGCCACCTAGCTGTTCTGGAATCTGCTTTCTTTCTCTTCCCCTCTTTTAAGTTTTTGAAATTGGGACTTTATCCATCTCTAGGTATAGCTGGCCATAGAAAAGTCTCTTAGCCCTGTTTGCCTCAGTTTCCTCATCTGTAAAATGAACTGGAGAAGCAAATGACAAACCACTCCAGTATCTTTGCCAAGAATACTCTCAAAGGGGTCACAAAGAGTCAGACACAGCTGAAAACAATTAAATAACAAGTTATAGGATTATGGGATTTAGACTGGGGAGAGATCTTAGAGATTCCAACCTCTTCACTTTAGAGATGAGAAAATGGAGACTTGAAAAAAATAAAGTGACTTTCCCAAAGTCTTACAATAATTAATGATAATAATAATAATAATAACAATGACAATAGTAATAGCTAGCAAACAACATTTTAAGTTTTACAAAGTGCTTTACAAATATCTCATCTGATCCTCCCAACAACCCTGGGAGGTCGATGCTCTTTTGAACCTCATTTTATGGATGAGGAAACTGAATCAGATATAGGTTAATTGACTTGCCCAGTGTCACACAACTAGTAAATATGGGAGGCAGGATTTGAACTGAGGTTTTCTGATTACAAGTCAGAGCTCTCTAATTTGTTTCACCTAGCAGAATCTGGCTTTTCTGACCCAATTTATTGCTCTTTTCACTCCCTCATATTGCCTCTAACAAGTCTTTTGTTTTCTAGAATTCTTCAAGGGTCTCCACTTGTGGGTCAGCTGTCACATCCATAGTCTTGCATCCTGAGACCCCAGTGATCTGAATTAGTTCAGGACAGCTAAGTAATCTCTTCCTCCAGCCTTCTTTAGTTCAGGTCCTTTGTCTCTTGAGCTTTTTTATCCTATCCTGAAAGTCATTCGTCTTGTTCAAAAACAACAGCAACAAAACCCAACTCTTGTTTTGAAAAACCATTGATTAGCACTTAACACCCCCCCCCCCCACCCCACTAATACTTTCTGATATCTCTCTCCACAACGTTACCAGAGCCCTCTTGGAATGAAGAAATGCGGTTAAATAAATCAGTCTCTGTCATTTGTTGGCACCAATCATTCCTTCTGCTGCCAGTGCTCGCCCTCCAGCTGTTATACTGGTGCTGCTGATTTCCCTCACGCCTGGGAGCTCCTGGTCTGTGGCATCCCTCAGCGATATATTTTCTTGTGGTGAGACTATAAGGAATTTGCAAAATGATAAATGATATAAGATAAAAATCTAATTAATAACTGCTTTTCATTTTTCCTCCCTATATTAGTATCATTTCTGCCTCCATTTTTTCTTCTGAACTCAGCAGGGAGTAGTATCAGCTTTTACTACCATAGCTCACCATAGCTCAGAACTCTGAAGCTCAAGAAATCTACTCGCTTCCCTGGTAATAAGGATTACAAGTGTATACCAAACTCTAAACGTTTTCTTCCAGTTACCTGATTCCCTTCTAATTTTAACTGTATTGATTTTGTTTGTGGAAAACTTTTAAATTTTGTATAATTAAAATAGTCCATTTTCTCTTTTGTGATCCCCTTTATCCCTTGTTTAGTTGTTAACTCTTCCCTGTCCACAGATCTGACACAAATAATTTCTTCCTTGGTCCTCTGATTTGTTAATGCTGCCACCATTTATGTTTTAAGTCAGGGGTCTGTTTTGAGCTTATCTTGGTACAAATCTAGTTTCTGCCTGGTTGCTGTTCAGTTTTTCCTACAAGTTTTTGTTGAATTAGTTCCCCTCCAGTAACTGGGGTCTATGGATTTATTAAATAGCACATATATGTATGTGTATGTGTATGTGTGTGTGTGTGTGTGTGTATAAAGTACATATATACACATGCATACATGCATAAAATCAGTTCTGCTATGACACTTGTTTTGACATGTGAATTTGTTCTAGATTGTTGTGTCCATTTGCTTCTGTTTTGAAATCCTAATCTGTTTCACTAATTGATCTTTCTGTTTTTTAACCAGTACCCAATCATTTTGATGATTACTGTTTTGTAGTATGGTTTGAGATCTGGTATTTCTAAGCCCCCTTATTTCTCATTTATTTTGTTATTTCCTTTGAGATTCCCGACCTTTTGTTCCTTCAGATGAATTTTGTTATTATTTATTCTAGATCTTTAAGGTAATCTTTTGGCAGGTTGATTGCTATTGCATTGAATAAGTAAATTAACTTGTGTAGTATTGTCATTTTTATTGCATTGGCTCTGCCTACAGATGAGCAATTTCTTCAGTTATTTAGATTTGTCTTTATTTCTGCAAAGAGTGTTTTGTGGGCAGAAAATTTATATATTTCTCTTGTGTAGCTTGGTGTATAATTTCTCAAGTATTTGTATATTATATAATTGTCTTCTTTGGAATTTCTCTTTCTAGGGGATTTTGTTAGTAACATATGGAAATGCAGTTGATGTGAACGATTTTTATATTTGCTGATATTATTAATTGTTTCAATTAGTTTTTAGTTGACTTCCTGGGATTCTGTAAATAGACCATCATATCATCTGTAAAAAATGATAATTTTTGTTTCCTTCTTCCCTATGTTTATTTCCTTGATTTTTTCCCCTGTATTATTGCTTATGGCTGGTATTTCTAGTACTATATTGAATAGTTCTAGTGATATGGTACACTTGTTTTGCCTTAATCTTATTAGAAAATCCTTTAGCCTTTTCCCACTGTATATGTTTGCTCTTGCTTTTACTTACCGTGTTAAAGAAAAGTTCATTTATTCTTATGATTTCTGTTGTTTTAGTAGAAATTAGTTTTGTATTCTTTAAAATTTTAGCATTTGCTAATATAATAAAGTGACTTTGAAAATAAATTATTATTAATAGGTTCTGTTTTCTTTAGTTTTCTTTATATTGAATCAACCCTGCAATTCTGGTATAAATCCAACCTAGTTATAGTATATAACCTTTTCAGTTATGTTGGGATAGACTATTTGCTAATATTTTACTTAATTTTTTTTTTAAATCTGCTTTAGGGATATTGGTCTATAGTTTTCATTCTCTGCTTTGTTGCTCCCTGATTTAGATATGAAGACCATATTTGTATTGCAATAAGAATTTGAAGTGGTCTCTATTCTTTTTTGTAACTGTTTATATAATATTGGAATTAATTGTTCTTTGATAGCATTCACTTGTAAATCCATCTGGTCCCAAAGTGTCCTCTCCTCCTTCCCCCAGTTTATTTAAAGGCTATTTGATTTCTTTTTCTGATGTTGGGTGATTTAAATAATCTATTTCTTGTTCTGTCAATCTGGATATTTTGTGTTTTTATAAATAATCTTCTATTTCATCTAAGTTAGCAGTCTTATGGGAATGTAATTGGGCAAAATTATTTCTTTTAATTTCTTCTTTATTTGTTTTGAATTGTCCTTTTTCATTTTTTTTAATATGAGCCATTTGGTTTTCTTCTCCCTTTTGAAAAATAAGAACTAATATTTTGTCTATTTTATTATTTTTTTTAAAGAAGCTCCTCATTTTATCTATTGATTAAGTTAATTTTTATTTTGTAAATCTTTTTTTTATTTTCAGATTTTTCTGTTATGGTGTTAATTAGGATATTTTTGGATGTGGTGTTTTTCTACTTGTTATTGTTTTTAGTTGCATGGCCAATTCATCAATTTATTCTTTTCCTCTTTTGTTAATTAAAGTGTTCAGTGATGTATTTTCCACAGACTGCTTTAACTGTGTCCCATAAGTTTTAGTATCTTCTCTCATTGTTGTGATATCATTTAATAAAATGTTTTACTGTTTGTGTGATTTTTGTCCCACCAATTATTTAGGATTAAGTTAGTCTCCAAATAATTTTTAATTCTCTCTTCAAAGGTTCTTTCTTCACTATAATTTTGTCACTAAGGGTTGCATTTAGTATTTCTGCATGTTTGTGAGATTTTCATGCCGCAATATATGGTTAGTTTTTGAAGAGGTGTTATGTTTGGCTGAGAAATATACAAACTCTTTTCTCTTTCCATTCAGTAATTGTTAGAGATTTATCATCTCTAATTTCTCCAATGTTCTGTTCAGATCTTTAGCTTCTTTCTTGTTTATATTTTTCTTAGTTTTCTCTAATCTCCACTAATATAGATTTACTATTTCTCCCAGTTTGTGTAACTTTTCTTTTAAGTATTTAGATGCTTTAACTGTTCTTTTACACACACACACACACACACACACACACACACACACACACACACACACACACACACAGAGTGTTGATAACCAGAGGGTAGGTAAACTCTGACCCAAGGAATAAATCTGCCAACAGCCTGTTATTATAAAGTCCCTGGAACAAAAGATGATTTTTACATTTTTTAAAAATACACTTTACAAAAACAGGCAGAGGACTGACTTGGCTTCCTGGTCATAGTTTGCTGAACCCTGATATAAATTCATTATTTATGGTGCCTTTAAACTAAATATGCTTTACCTACTTGTTTCTTTTTTTTTTAAGTGTCTATTTTTTTATTGCAGTCATGTCTGAAATCATGGTTTTTAATTGTTTTTGTAATTTAATTTTTTTTAGTTAACAAAAATTTATTTTCTCTTTCTCTCACCATCCTTATTTATCCCTGCTTTCTGAGTTCACCTGAACTGGAATGGGCTGTGTTAAACCCCATTTTAACTTTATGTGAATCATTGTTTCAAGTGTTTTTTTTTTCCCCTACACTACATCTAAGCATGGGGAAAAAAAAAGTTCAGTGGTCTTTTTTTTTTTTTAAGCATCACTTTCTCTCCTCAAAAATGAAAGGGGGAAAAACAGTAACAAATGACGATAATCAAGTAAAATGAATCCACAAAGTAGCCTTGTCAACAATATGTCTCTTTCAGTACCTTATGTCTAATACCTCTCTGTAGGGAGGTGAGTAATATGCTTCATCCTTTGGAAGCATGGTTGGTCATTGTGTTGCTCAAAGACTTAAGAACTTGTAGTAGTAACTATAGATAGTAACTATATTACTATCCTTATATTAGTTGTTCTGGTTTTCATTTCATTTAATATTTTTTTTCTTCATTTTGTTGAGAGGCCTCTATGTGCTTCAGTGGATAGAGCCCTGGGCTTACATTTATAAAACTCTTAGCCCAGTGCCTGGCACAGAGGGTCTTAAAAAGTGCTTGTTTTCTTCCTTCCTTTCTACTCAGGATTCTCTAAAATTGTTCATTTGTCACTTCTTATAGTATAACAATATTCTATTGCCATATTCATATGCCCCAATTTGTTCAGTCATTCCCCAGGTGTTTCTCCCATGTCCTATTCAGATCTTTAACTTCTTTCTTGTTTATGTTTTTGTTATTTTCTCTAATCTTCACTGTTTTAGATTTACTATTTCTCCCAATTTGTGTAACTTTTCTTTTAAGTATTTAGATGCTTTACTGTTCTTTTTAGATTCCAGCTCTTTACATTTCTTTTAAATCTCCCCTTCACAGTCAGGAACTATTTTTTTTTCTTTTTGCTTGTGGCTATCCCCTCCCTGGCATTATCCCCCTTAACTACTTTCCTCCCCATCTCTTCTTTTTTCTTTTGAGTTGGAAACATTTTTACACTAAATTGTTTGCATGCATTTTATGTGTTCTACCCTCTTTAGTCTGGTTCAAATGAGAGGTTCGTCTGTTTTCCAGATTGAATGTTTTTATGTCAGATACCTTACTTTTTCCTTCCTAATTTTTCAGTCTTGATTTTGTTATAATGTTTCTTGCTGTCTCATAAAATCATTGATTTCTCTCTGGTTTCTTCTAGTTTTCTGGTAGTTTGTTACTTGGGTAAAGTTTACCACCTTCCCTTCTAAGACATTTCTTCTAATTCTTTCCTCCATAGCTTTTATTTCATTTCTTTTTACAATTTACTTCAAGTCTTCTAGTTTTTCATGGAAAATCCTTATTGGAAAATCTACTTTTTCCCTTTGAGTTTCTGCTTGAAGCTATTATGGAGTGACTCTCTTTTTTTAAGGATCTCTAGATCTGTAACCTTTCTTATGTTGATCAGAGTATTCTTTAATTTACTCATTTCTCCATCATTAGTTTCTGGATTGGGGCTTTGTGCCAGAGCCAAGCTTTCTCTCTTGCTGCACTTTGGGGGAAGGATTGACCCTACTTGGTCTCTTCTCTTAGTCCTTCCCATTGGTGCCTTTGCAACCCTTCATCATTTTGGGTTAGAACCCTCTGGATCTTTTGAGGTTCAAAGCTCTGGATCCTCAAGTTCTTCTATGATATCTAAGGACCAAGTCAAGGAGACCTTGGCGCCTCTGGCTTTGGGGTAGCTCAGTTGAATGTTGCCATGACTTGCTCATCTTTATAGCTCTTTGGGGCTTCCAAGATTCCCTTTCTGTGGTTTTCCCAGGAATCACCTCTTTTCTCACTGCCTTTGGACACAGAACCCCGTAAACTACACATGCTGACCTATCTGTGGTTGTGCAGGGAGTTTATAGGGGTATTTGCTCCTTTTGCTCAGTACCTCATTTCCTGTTGCCCTTGGGCTTTGATATATTTTGTAGTTCTACAGTGGAAGAAGCCACTTATTGTAGTTTCTCACTGATTTCTTTGTCATTATTTTTGAGTTTCTGCTGGCAGTTAGAACTTTCGGGTTTTTGCTGGAGTAGATATGGAGGAACTTGTCAGTCTTTTGTTCAGGCAGCCATCTTAGCTGAAATTCCTGTTTTGTTTTGTTTTAACAGCACACTACTATTTCATTATATTTATGTATCACAGCTCGTTTAGCTATTCTGCAGTTGATGGGTATAGACATTGTTTCCAGGTCTTTACTTCTACAAGTGCTACTATGAGTATTTTTTGGCTCTATGGTACTTTTTTTTTTTTATCATCAGTCTCTTCAGGACATATGCCTAGCAGAGGAATGGCTGAGTCAAATGACATGGTCATCTGAGTCACTTTCTTCTCATAATTCCAAATTGCTTTCCAGAATAACATCAATCACAACTCCACCAAGAATGGATTAGTATACCTAATGCGCTACTGATTGTCTTTCCATAATCCCTCCAACATTGACTACTTTGCCACTTTATTGGGGGTGAATTAAAACCTCAGAATTGTTTTTATTTGTGGTTCTTTTATGTATGTTAATAATTTGCAATCCTTTTGGAAACTGTTCATATCCCTTGGCTACTTATCTATCGGTAATGACTTTTGGTCTTATGTATATCTGCTAGTTGCCTGTGTTTATTTCTTGATTATCATTTGTTTATCAGAGGTATTAACTTATAGTCTTAGAGAGCTGCCCAGCAGCACACAATTAATAGTTGTAAGAGTAGGGACTAAGAACTACTATCTGTAAAGTGAAGGGAATGGATATGATTTCAAAGATTTCCTCAAGATCTAAATGTCTGTGATTTTAAAGGAAGGGGATTGGATAGAATCAAAAGTTCTGTTGTTGTTGTTAAATTTGAGTTCTAAGCTGTTTCCCTCTCTCCCTCCCAACATCATACTAGAGAAAACCAACATTTGACTCAGATTTATATATATAATATATACACACATATATGCATAGGTGTGTACATATATATATATATATATATATATATATATATATATATATATATATATATATATATATATGAAACTGTACAATATATAGTTCCATGTATCAGGTTTTTTTTTCTGTGGGTAGATAGATAGGATCTTCCCACATAGGTCCTTTG
Organism: Pseudochirops corinnae; assembly: GCA_028646515.1. Taxonomy (NCBI): domain Eukaryota; kingdom Metazoa; phylum Chordata; class Mammalia; order Diprotodontia; family Pseudocheiridae; genus Pseudochirops; species Pseudochirops corinnae. The sequence goes on along the minus strand of CM053587.1, from coordinate 93,718,948 downwards.
TAGTTGATTTGAATATTCACATAACTCAGAATAGCTTAATCATTTACATTTACTCTTCAAACAATGTTGCTGTTATCGTATACAACATTCTCTTGGTTCTGCTTGTTTCACTCTTCATTATTTCATGGAAGTCTTTCCATGATTACTAAAGTCAACCTGCTCATCATTTCTTATAGCATAGTAGTATTCCATCACAATCAAGTACCACAACTTAATCAGCCATTTCCCAATCAATGGCATCCCTTCAATTTCTGAATAGGAAGCTGTGTGTGTGTGTGTGTGTGTGTGTGTGTGTGTGTGTGTGTGTGTGAGAGAGAGAGAGAGAGACAGACAGACAGACAAAGAGAGACCAAGACACAGAGATAGAGACAGAATATGGCAGGAATGGGGGGCTAGGAATGGTTCAGGAGCTATAAATAGCTACTCTAACTGAAAACCAAAGGGCATTCTGAGTATCTGAAACTCCCTTTGCCAGTGCAAGTCATGACTGTTTTTGCAGCCTAAAGTTTTAGAGCATTCCCTAGAACACTGAAAAGATATGTGACTTGCCCAGGATCATACAGCCTTTGTGTGTCAGAAGTGGGACTTGGACCAAGTCTTTCTGACTTTGAGATGAACTCTATTCATGTCACCACATTACCTCTGTTAACGTTTATATACCATGAAAAGACTGCAGGTCAGGTTTCCATTATTTGGGCACAATATTTGTGAAGATTTAAAGCTTATTTTCCCTGCAAAAATAACTTGGAAGCTGGTGAATGCCATCTTTGTTTCTTCCTGCAGTGTCTAGTACATTGCATACTATGATGCTTAATAAATGGTTATTGAATAAAATGGGTGAGTGAATTCTCATTGATTGATTGTGTTGTGGCGGTCCCTAAGAATGCTGAGTCAATTTTTTGGTCTATCTCCCCACTGCCTTGCCACAGGTGTATATAATTTGATTCAGTGCATTGCACAAAGTCAATGTTTAAAAGTTTGTTGAATGCATTATTCTCTTTTTATCCACTCTGGCCAAACAGGCTTCTTGGCTGTTCCCCGAATATGGCGTTCTATCTCCTGACTAAGTGACTCAGTGATTTTACTCAGACTCTCTGTCCTCCTGCCTAGAATGCATTGTCTGTTCAGCTCAGCTCTTTGAAATCCTTAACTTTCTTCAAGATTCAGCAGTTGTGATACATGCTATGAGAGGAAGCCTTTCCTATTTTGACTAGTAGTTAGTATTCCTTCTCTCCTAAAATTACTACATTTATACTTATTTATATGCATCTTGCCCACTCACCTCCATCCCACCAGTTGACTTGCAAAGCTACTGGAACACCAAGATTGTTTTCGAGTGTGTTGTCTTTGGTATTCTCCAGTGCTTAGCATGGTGTCTTATACATAGTAGGTGTTTTACAAATGACTTTAAGATTGGATTGGAAGAATGAATAGATGGGTGTTGGGAAGCTAGATGGCCTGCTAGACCTGGAGTTGTGAAGACTTTTAAGTTCAGGTTTTGCCTCAGCCACTTACTAATTGTGTCATCCTGGGTAGGTCATTGTTATGAGGATCAAATGAGGTAACGTTCCGAGCACTTTGCAAACCTTGAAGCACTATGCAGATGCTACCTATGATGATGATGAATAAAGTGTCCTGAAACCAGAATTAGGAGACCTAGGTTCTAGTCTCAGCTATATTGATAGCTAGTTCTGTGACTTTAGATATATCACTTGACCCCTCTTGGCCTTAGTCTCTTGTCTTCAAAATGAGGGGGTTAAATTAGTTCTATGAAGCCACTTCCAGTTCTAAAATTCTATGATTCTAATCAGATTCGGGGCAATTTATAATGTAAGATGTAAAACTAAAAGCAGCCCACTAGAGGGAGCTCTTCTCTAGTTAATCACTCACAAAATTGACAGATTTTATTATCACCTGTTTCTCTGGAGTGGTTAGAACCCCTTGCATTCATGACTGTATCTTTTTATTCCTGGGACACAGGATATTTTCTCATTGTGGAGCAGACTGCTAAGTCCACTGGTAGGCACTTTGGAAACACAAAAGGTCATACTATAAGCAATGTTAAAATTTTGAATGTGGAAGATGTGAGTAGCATGCTGGCGATTATGTAACGCGTGTGCAGAAGTCCTTCTATCCCTGTAAAAAAGAAACAAAAAACCCACAACGTTTTGTGAAAGCCCCTGAAACCAGATTTAACAGAGCAGAAGGGTTGAGGTGCTAAGGAGGGAGAGGAGGAGCCTCCCTTAATTTACTAAGGAAATAATCTTCCTTGTCCATTTTATACTTGCAGAAGTGTACACAAATGGGACCAGGAGGGAAGAATGACTAAATAGCCTGGGGCCTTGAATGAGAACTGGAAACCTGTGGAGGTTTGGATGTAGAGTATTTCCATCTCTAATTCAATCAGTTAACATTCTAATTGAGTGAGGTCCCCCTGGAATATTGTAATCTTCTACTGGTTTCCCTACTTTTAAGTCTCTCTTCCCTCCAATCCATTCAGTAGATTTCCAAAAAATTAATGTTTTTTATTTTTTGAAGAGAGAAGCCAGGGCAATTGGGGTTAAGTGACTTGCCCAAGGCCACACAGCTAGTGTTAAGTGTCTGAGGTAGGATTTGAACTCCTTCCTTCAGGACCAGTCAGTGCTCTATTCACTGTGCCACCTAGCCGCCCCCCAAGATGAATCTTTTTAAAGTTATTTCTTCTTTGAGCAGAACATTCAGTGGCTTCAACTCTGTTTAAAGTTGTAACTCACAATCCGACCTCTTCCAACCTTATTTTTCATTGTTGGTCTCTTCTTCTGCCACGCTGATCCTTTTACTGTTCCTGCTTCCTTTCCTTTACAGTGTTTTTTTAATCTATCCTGGAATATCTTCATACTCTTAATCCTACCTAGATCCAACTTAAATTTTACCTTTACCTGAAATCTTTCCTGGACTACTTTAGTTCACAGTTATCTCTCATTTTTTCAAAATTCTATAGCAGGCACCCTCTATTCTGCTCATTAGGCACTAATTAATAGAATATGGTATATTATTATGTATTATTAGATACAGGGGTGCATTAGAGTTCCCATGAGCTGATCGTTAAATTTCCAACATGAGCATTCAAACCTTGGAAATTTGCAAATGGTACAAATCAAGACTTAGTTTACTGTTTTGTTTATGTCTAGGCTTAAAAAAAGTGATGGACAAAAATTTTAATAGAGCAGATTAAATTTGAAAGCATTAGTTTTTCGGGGGAGGATGGGAGAAAGCTGATTGTTAAACATTTACAAACATATCCCAATTAGATATCCATATGTTTGTGTAGCACCCAGGCCCACCACACTCCTTTCTTTGGTCCCTCAAAAAGCTTTCCAAGTTTGAAATGCTCTGAGGGTCCATGCCCATTCAAATAAATAACTTACAAGCCCCCATCAGTAGCCACCTTTTATTTAGACAACTAGAAAGGAACACTGGTTCAAAGCATTTAATCAAACAACTTAGCAAATTAAAAAAAGTGATACAAAAAGATTACAGAAGCACCTTTGCCTCCCCCCATCCAGAGGTGTACTTTCCTACAGGTTACCTTACCATCAGAAGTACACACCTATGACCAGGCTGGGGTACACACGAAGGAAACACTGGTCAAATGTCCTATGCTCTGGAGCACATGTGGCAAAGGCTAATATTTGGCAAGGCCACTCAGGCTCCTCACACTGAAGAGCCCCTCCCGTTCTCTGCTGATTCCCTATTGCTCTCTGTTGGATATCAGATCTGCTGAGAAATTGAGTTTTTCCTGAAAATCATCCCCACCACTCCTGAAAGGCATGTCTTAGTCAATTCTCCTGTGACTCCTGTCACTGTCCCTGTTAAATTCCCTGTCTAAAGCACTTTTACTTGGTCTTCACTCCCCTATATATTATGCTTCTCCTCCATACCCCAATTAAAATGTAAGCTCTTTGAGGATGGTATTATCTTGCTTATACTTGTACCCCCAGCACCTGTCACAGTATCGGGCCCATAGTAAGTGCTTATCAATACATGCTTTTTCATTCATTCATTCGCTCATTCGTTCTTTCTCTCTTTCCTTCCTTCCTTCCTCCCTCCCCCATCTTTCTTTCCTTCCTTCCTTCCTTCTCTCTCTGTCTCTGTCTCTCTCTCTGTCTCTCTCTTTCTCTGTCTCTGTCTGTCTCTGTCTCTGTCTCTCTCCCACTCTCCCTCTCTCTCTCTGTCTGTCTCTCTGTCTCTGTCTCTCTGTCTCTGTCTGTCTCTCTCTTCCTTTCTGTCTTTTCCTTCTTTTCTCTCTTTCTCTTGGTTTTTATCTGTTGTTTGCTGAGTTGCTCTCTGCTACCATCTGCTGGTCTTCAGAATTTTTACACTAGTAAGCCTCTTTCTTACAAGGAAGGACCAAAGCCCCAGGCTTATGATAGCAGCATCCACCAGCCAGGGAGCAGAAGTCATTTAGTATTCACCCTTGGGATAAGAATGAGTCTGTTCTTTAACTTCTGTGAGATCTCTGGTTATCTGTGTCTTCAAACAAATTTGGGGACTTCATCCAACCACATATCCAAGGAGCAATGTAAGGCAAGAGCACAGAGGTATTGTTCTCCCTTCTCCCCCTAAAATTCCTGGTTAGCCTGTAAATAAATAAATGTGGAGACAAGAACATCCCTACATTCTTCATTCCTACCTTTATTGTTCATATCTGTTAGTAACAAAAATTGCTGGTTGTTAGAAGGAAGGGCAGCTAAGAGGTGCTGTGGATAGTGTCATGCCTGGAGTCAGAAAGACTCATCTTCCTCAGTTCAAATCTGGCTATGTGACCCTGGGCAAGTCACTTAATCCTGTTTGCCTCAGTTTCCTCATCTGGAAAATGAGTTGAAGAAGGAAATGGCAAACCACTCCAGTATCTTTGCCAATATAATCTGCAAAGAGATCACCAACAGACAGACAGGACTGAAATATGATTAAAAACAACAAAAAGCTAAAAGGAACTATCCTCTTATGTTCCTTTGTACCTCTCACAGCAGTCATATTTGGTGTTTTGTATGCTATTAAAATTACTCAGCATTTTCATATCCTTATTCATTAACAAATATTATATAAGACACTGAGTACTATAGGGAATATAATGAGGATTAAGTCTTGGTCTCTGTTCTCAAGGGACCTTTAATTTGGGGCTAGATAAGACAGAATAGAGGCAAGTCACTTAACTCCAATTGCCTTGTCTTCTCCCTCCAAAAAAAATCTTAAAAAATTATATACACACACACACACACACACATACACACACGCATACACATGCATACACACACACATTTCATAGATTTGTTTTTTGATTGCCGAGAAGCCAGAGAAACCTGATGATCTGATGATTGGAGGAAAGACACCAAGCATCTCACCTTTTTCCCCCCTCCTAACCTGCCCTTTAACACCTCATATTTGAAGCAGTAACAGCTGAGAGTCCTCAGAATTAGAAGAGAGGAGGTCTGTATTCAGAACAAGTAGACCATAATTTAAATAAGATGGTGGCTTAAGCATTTATGGGGAGTCGATTTTGCAAGCTCAGTCTGATGCCTTATGCTAAGAGGAGGGCTTTATTTTGTACTTTAATTACAGATTTTTTTTCTGCCTTCATATATAATTTTTCTTTTTCTATCACTAACAAATCATTGTAACTGTTATTATTGCAACCAGGAAGAATAATTCAGTCACTGGTCTTGCTTTGGATATCTCTGATGTTCCACATAACCAATCATATCTCCTCGCATTTCTGAACTAAAATAAAATGGTTCAGAAATTTTTGAAGTTCTCCTGTCTTCCCTTAAGAACTGTTATGTTTCATTGTTTTTGTTGCACCTTTTGGAAATATGATCCTCTGACTTCATCATTTTGAGGCAGGCCTTTCAGTGTTTGGCTAACTGTATTTTGCCTGGCAGTACTACAATGAAGTGTTAATAAATTTCTTTGTGCTAGTTTTCAGTCCAATGTGATGAAACTATCATGCAGTAGATCACAAAGAAGGATAACTTTGACAGTCCCAACAGAAGTTTAATTTGTGTTGTTAGATGCTCTCTTTAACACTTTCCTAGAAACTTGATTGTCCAAAATTTCATTTATTAATCTTTCACCTTAAGTTTTTACCTTGAGAGATGTCAGGAAAATCTTCAATCATTTCCTAACAGTTCAAGACTGATTTCTCAAATGATATACAAATACTAAGTATTCTCTTCAGAGAGCACATATTGGGTGAGAAAAATGCCATTCCATTGATCACTCCCCTTTCTATATCTCATCCTTTTCCAAATTTATTGCAACTCTTTGAGATGCATTTAGAAAAAATAACACTCACCTTTTACTTCTTTGTCCTTCCAGGTCTCTGCTTTTTATACTATATTGCATTACCTTCTTTCTGAGGAGTAATGTTGCCTATTCCAAGCATGGAGTAGGATACAGAGGACTGAGGTGGTAGGCAGGGGGTGATGGAGGTGAGGGAAATGGAGTATGGGACTGGTAGTTTTCTACCTCCTTCACAATGAATCTTTCAGATCAAAGAAAGGAAATAGAAGAACCATATGAACGAACAGATAAATAGAACAATAGCTAACAAATGGATGGTGGTACCCATTAATTGGGAAATAGCTTTTTCAGTGGGTGAGAAGTGAGAGAGAGAAAATCAGTGCTCATTGAAAAAGGCCAAATTTTAGAGAACTCAGATGAATATTTATAATGTAGTTTTCTTGTTTTGAACTCTTGTAAATTCCAAGCATATCAGACACATCCTTATTAAAATGCAATTCCAAAAACATCTTTCAAACTAAATGTCTGTATTTTGTGTTATCTGTGGCAGCAGAGAGAAGGCACAAGATGAATGACCATTTGTTGCGGATCATGTAGATAAAATACTTAGTCAGGTCCAAGCTGGACTAATCATCTTCTGAGGCCTCTTCCAAACCAGAGAATCAGATTCTGTGAAAATAATTGATGGTCCATCATTGCTCTAGGCTGTCCTTTTGTTTCCAATTTTAGATACATTAGAAGTTATGAGCTAATAAGGATTTGGAATTGGGTTAGAGATATGCTTTCTTTTTCCATGTCCTGTTAGGGAAAGACATAAGAGCCAGATTTCATAGGTAGAGAACTCTTGGGATGAATTCCTTCTATCAGTAGAAGTTCACTCCTTCTCTGCAACTTATAGCCTTAGACATTTGCTTAGAGCACTAAATAGTTAGCTGACTTGCCCAGGGTGACACAGTCAGTATATGTCAATTGTGGGTTTTATATCCATGTCCCTCAGGGCTTCAAGGCCAGCTCTATCTACTACACTATGGGTGCTTGTCCTCGTACTGCAAATATTTTAAAATTTGAAATTCATATTGGGTAAGAAAGTGTTTTCTTGGAAGAGTTCAGTATTTTGTATTTTTTTTTCTCTCTGTCAAGATATATGTTCTCTGTACGTATGATGCAGGGACCTTCTATTCAATTATGTTAGTTGATAGCCTGCTTGGACATATGCATATCACTAATTGGCTGAGAAATGTAATTTATCAGTTAAAATGTAGAATTTCTTTATAAATTCCCTTGAGGAACAATTGATAGGGTCTTTGTGAAAATGTCTTTTTCTCCTAAAAACTGAAAAGGTGGGATCATTTTCTCTCTCATTTTAGGTTTCCTCCTTCTTCACCCCTGAAACCATATCCAAAGAGATCGCCCTACCAAACAAGCATTATCAAATTCCCAGACTGGACTGATCAACCACCAGGCACTACCCAAGAAAATATACCCGTGAGGCCTATTGTTATGGTAAGTACAATTACAGAAAGTCGGGGAATGGCAGCAGGTGGCAGATACTATTGAGTCATCTGACCTAGTCCCACTTCTCCCACCCATTGCTCTACTGATGTATATCATTCATCTAAATACGTTCTGAAACTAAGTCCCTGCCAACAGTAGAAGGGCCTGCTATGAGGAGCTCTCTAATGCAAGTTCTAATATTGACAGAAATATAGGGTGGAAATTTTGTGGCTTTTTTTCTTTTTGCTACCGGACAGAGTTCTCCATTTATCCTCCCTCGATTCTTACTAGTTATCACTTTTTATTCTCTAATCTGTAGCATCCTTTATTCCTTTTCTCCTTCTTCTCATAATTACATATTTAGGTTCTCAGTTGCTAGTGGAGAGAGAACAGATTAAGAGAGGGATTGAGAGAGAAATTGCCTAGGCTCTTACCCAGTATGAAATACTCATTCTCTATGTTCTCTTTTCCCTACTGTTAAATTTCTTCAGTGGGAGCCTATTGAGACTGAGATAATTTAGAATTGAAAAATGGAGCATAGTGATTTTAAAAATAATAATAATAGCTAACATTTGTATTGTACTATAAAGTCCTTTATATATACTATCTCATGTATTCTCACAATAACCTTGGGAGTTATAAGGCTGAGAAGGTTTAAGTGAGTTGCCTAGAGTCACAATGCTGGTAAATATCTAAGATAGGATTCTAATTCAGGTTTTCTTGACTCTAAGTCCAATGCTCTGTCCACTATACCACTAGCTGATTTGAGAATGAATATGTGTGTGTGTTTGTATATGTATGTATTATGTTTATATATATATATATGTATATATATATTGTGTGTATGTATATATACATATATATGTCACACACTAACCTATTTTTTAATCAGACTTATAGCTGTGTTTTTAAAGATTAAAAAAAAATTTATTAAGCCAATTAGCTTTCTATTGAATATGAATAATAGGCATTAAAAATACTTAGGAAGTTCATGGAGAAACATTAGCAAGGCTAATATATCTTTATTGTTGTAGGTTAGCTAACTTGTATGGTTTGAGGGAAGAAAATCATATTTCTTAGCTCAATTCTCTTGCTTATCTTCCTTTTCAGCTCTGTTTCTACCTGTGATTTAGAATTAATTCGTTCTTTGAAAAAATATTTGTTGAGCATAGCATTGTGCTGAGGAGATGCCAATATAACTAAGCATTCCCTGGCCTTGAGGAGCTTATAATCTAATCTATTTGGGAAAATAAAATATATGCACATAAAATTTAATTTCATTCTAATTACTCTAAAAATATTGAATGATATGGGTAATGGATAGTATAGGATTTCATGGGAGAGAGAGATCCTCAAGTATATGGGGAGGGGTGATTTGCATGGAAGAGATATAAGATTTGAGCTGGGTCTTTTGAAGAGGAGGAAACATTTAGATCAATAGGCACCTGCTTCTATCTTAGCTTATCACATGCATAATTACTGAAAAAATGATAAATATTTATTTTTTAAAAAATACTACAATTTCATTAATTTGGACAGGTTTTCTCATTCTTTATTCCACGTGATTCTAAATCATTGTCTAAGTCAGAAAAAAGAATGCCACATACAGTCAGCATCCTCAATATTAAGTGCTAAGATGGAGTTCATGGGAGCTGTTGGATCCCTGTGCACTGTTGTGACCCAAATACCTAGACTACCTACATGTTACTATAACTACCATCACCACCCCCTACCCTTACATCTGAATTGTCAGGGTAGTTAGCACTTACTTAAAGTTGTTCCTTTAAAATCAAGTTTAGGCTTCAGCCTAATCTTCAGAACATAATTTGCAGGGAAAGAATTTCATTCTTATATTGAAATATTTTATATTAACTTTTTTTCTTTGGGGGGGTGATGGTGTGGGGGCGAGTAGAATTCTGAATCGTGGTACAAGCGTCACAGTATCGCCATTGGAGAAGTGCCTGCCTGCCGCCTTGTCTACCGGAGACAGCTGACAGAGGCCAATGTGGAGGAGATCTGGAAGTCTATGACATTATCACAGTAAGTCTATTTGGCTTTCTCTAAATGTGGCTATTGATTAAAAGGCTCAGGAACATCCCTCTGCTCTAATTGCTACACAGATTTTCCCATGGTTTATTTTCTGCAGTTGGAAAATTAAATCCATGTTGTTTGTACTAATTAGGCTTGTTTACTATTAAGCTTTAGTTTCAACTTTTGTTTGCTCTATTTTGCTGCTTTGATGCATAGAGAAAAGATTTCACCGAAGCTTGGGAGTTTTCCATTTTCCCTTCATATACCAATTTTTTTTTTTTGCAGGATAGTTAAGATCAGGGAGCTTTTCTAAGCCCAGGGAATTCTGTACACTTGCCAATAACAGTTAAGTGTTTAGCTTAATGAGGCACGGAATGGAAAATCTGGTCTCCTTCTTATATGAAATACTGTAGGTAATGAAAGTTAATATTATGAGTAGAGCAGCACTTCTCCTACGAAAAAATACTTGTGGCAGTTTCTAATTGCTAACTAAACTGGGTCATCTGTAGTTCTCATATGTTTACTTGTAAAGTGATGTCTTTGGCATTCAGGGATTTATATTGCCATAAGAGTGAAGCATGAGTGTTAATAACTAAAGGATATCTTATAAGTCAGTCTCCACCCTCTGTGTCCCCATGAAATCACAGAAGTAATAAATATATGAGGAATGTATCATATATTCTCATCATGCCAGATTTTAAGATATTTTTCATGTTTTTAAAAAGAATTAAGCTATTATAAATTGTTATTTTTATCAGTTTACAGAAAATCCTCGAACTGGACTCTCTGGAGGAAGTTTTGGATACCAAACTGGTCAACTCCAAGTTTATCATCCACAATGTATACAGTGTTAGTAAGCAGGGAGTTGTCATCCTGGCAGATAAATCAAGTAAGCACATAATAAATAAGCTTTGTTCTAGAATGACTTTTTTGGTAGCGTGGTACTGTGTCAACTTTGATAGCTTACAATCTGTTACTCAACATCTTCGTCTTACTACGTGGCACCAAGGCTGGAGCATTAGGCTTGGAGAAGAAAGACCTGTATTAGAATCCTGCCTTAGACACTTGTTAGGCCATTTTAGTTGTGTCTGACTCTTTTATGACCTCATTTGGGTTTTCTTGGCAAAGGTACTGGAGTGGTTTACCATTTTCTTTTCTAGCTTATTTTACAGATGAGGAAACTGAGGCAAACCGGGTTAAGTGTCTAACCCAGGATCACACAGCAAGAAATTTCTAAAGCAGATTTGAAATCAGGTCTTCCTGACTTCAGACCTGGTGCTCTATCCACTGTGCCACCTAACTGTCAGTCTCAGGTTTCTCATCTCTAAAATGGGGATAATAATAGCAAGTACCTCAAAAGGTTACTGGGAAATTCAAAAAAAGATAATGTATCTAAAATGCCTTGCAATGCATAAAACCCTAAATAATAAAATAATACCATATATAATAACATCTGGTATACATCATGTTATGGCATAATACTAGCCATGTGTATTTATGTACATGTTAGATATTATTATTCTACATGAAGGAAGAGCCTTCTCTAATTTACTTTTTATTTTCCTAATTAAAGATTCATACTAACCGTAATATCTTTCTCTCTCCCTCTCCATCTCCCCCATCTCTCTCTCTCTCTCTCTCTCTCTCTCCCTCTCTCTCTCTCTCCCTTTCTCTCTCTCTCTTTCTCTCTCTCTCTCTCTTTCTCTCTCCCTCTCCATCTCCCTCTCTCGCTCTCCCTCTCCTTCTCTCTCTCTCTCTTTCTCTCTCCCTCTCCATCTCCCTCTCTCTCTCTCTCTCTCTCTCTCTCTCCCCCTCTCATTCTCCCTCTCTCTCTTTCCCTCTCTTTCTCTCTCACTCTCACTTCTTTTCCCTTTGTTCTTCCAAATCTTTCTACTAGTTCTTTAAATCCAGAAAATGCCCTAGAGCAAAATAACAAAGAGCCCAACTAACTTCTTCCCACATCAAAGCTTTTGTTTTTGAAAATAGGCCAAATCTAGTCTAGGTTTATTGTGTAAAGGTTGTCCTCATAAGGGTCCTTGAAGTGGATAAGTTTGAGACCCCTCAGGGAGTCAATTTTCAAGTTGTCAGATTCCATCTAAGGCCATGGAGGGTGCCCGGGCCCTTCCCTAAAGTAGATTTGAGCCCCAGTATGCATCTAGAATTCTTTCACCTTCTCTTTGCTGGACCATAGATGAACTAATCCTTGGGGAGGAGTTAGAGCTGGTGTGGCCCCTTTCTTCATTCTCATTCTCCTTTTTTAGTCCAAACCCTCTCTGTTAGCATTGGGTGAGATGAGATAGTATTTTCTGGGGTTTTGTTGAATAATGTTAAATTCAGAATACAGCTGATAGGACTGGATTGAGGGTAGTTCCGTGGTAGTAATGGGACAGTGTGAGACTGTGTAGGTTTTATTTTCTGTTAGGAATGCAGGATACCAGGGGCGGAGCCAAGATGGTGGCGTAGCAGCAGTAACACATCGCAGCTCTCACATAGCCACCCCAAAATACCCATAAAATAGGACTCTAAACCAAACCTACAACTCCAAAACGCACACAAGGTTACTTCCCACTAAAGTCAGCTCGGCTACGAGGAACCATATCAGCACTGCGAACCTGAAACCAGCCTGGCCTGAAGCCACGGCTGTGCCCCGGGGGCGGCCGGGCGGGAGGTGCAGAGAAAGCTCTCAGGTGAGCGGATTAGCACCGTGAGTGGGGATTGTGAAAGAGGGAGATAAGCATCCACGGAAAGGTCTCCAGAACGGAAAAGTGAAAGGCAGAGGTTTTGCACCCGCCTCTGCATTGTAGCTTCCCGCCTGCAGCCTGCAGACAGCAGGGAGACTGAGCAATTGTTTTCAGGCCAGGGCTCTCGCGTTGAGCGGCCTGGATCCGGATCGTCGTCTTGGGCCTCGGTCTTGGAGTCTTCATTATCCAGTCAGCCGGAAGTCTACGGCAGCCGGGAGGACCCCAGCGATTTGGGACAGAGCTTTCCCTTCTGGAAGCAGAGCCCCACAGAGATTTTAATAAAAAAAAAAAAACTCACGGTCTGAACAACCATGAGTAAGAATAAACATAAGAAGCCAAGTAAGAACAACTCCCAAACCCTAGATTCCGTCTTTGGGGAAAAGAAAGATCATGGGAGAGAGAGGGAGGAGGAGAGCGCAGCCAGAGCGCCCCCACCAGAGG
>CM053587.1:93685115-93705459 GCA_028646515.1 Pseudochirops corinnae | reverse complement strand
TTGTCCTTCCAGTGGGGATGGGTGGTGAGGGAGGAGGAGAAAGAATCTAGAATCTGGAGTTCCATAATCAAATGTTATGAATGTGTATCTATCTATCTATCTCTCTATATATATGCAATTATTATTAATATTATTGATTACATCCAACTGGAACTTGAGATACACAGGCACTGCGGTTGGGAGATCCATCCTGCCCTAGCGAAAAGTGACATAGGAGAGAATAGACTGGGGGTGGGGGGGGATACACACTGGGATGGCTGTTTTGGGGCGGTGGGTGGGGGAAAGAGGGGGAGAAAATATGTAAATCAAAATCTTGTGGAAATGAATAATGTAAACTATAATAAAATTTAATTTAAATAAAAAATAAATAAAAAAGGAATGCAGGATACCTCTCTGAAGCCTTCTGATTTCTAGCATCTTCTTTCTGTAGTAGAAGATTACTGAGGAAAGAAGAATATAAAAAAAATAATTGATTAGTATTTTCATAACAAAATGGTCGAACTAATAGGAATATGAATTTAGATATTCTAGTGCTTCGTATCAGGTGTGGAGTTTGAAACATTCCTTACAACTCTATACCATATCTTCCCCCAAAGGACTTGTGGTTTTTTAAAAATTTATTTTTATTCTGAACAAATAAAATTTTGAGCATTAACACGTACATGGTAAATCAGAAAAAGAGGACTGGATACAAAATATAGATCTTTTTCATGTGCAATTTATATTTTTTATCTTTTTTTTTTGGAGGGGGGAAGGCAGGGCAATTGGGGTTAAGTGACTTGCCCAAGGTCACATGGTTGGTAAGTGTTAAGTGTCTGAGGCCAGATTTGAACTCAGGTCCTCTTAAATCCAGGATTGGTGCTCTATTCACTGTGCCATCTAGCTGTCCCCTTTATGTGCAATTTATGTTTCTCTTGAAGTATCTAATAAGTTCATCCTTTTGCTTTCAAAGGTATAGTTCTTGTCTGTGCTTTTTTTTCTGGCTCTCCTTTTGTTCTTTGAATTTTTAAAAAGATGTCTGAATGTCCCTCCTTCCTTCCCTCCCCTTCTTCCTTCCCTTCCTCTTTCCTTCTTTCCTTCCTCTCTCCCTCTCTACCTCTCTTTCTCTTCTTCCTTTTTTCCTTTATGCTCCAATTGCCACACCTCCCCAAATTGGGAAAATAAAAAGGAAGGGGGAGACTATTATTTTTCTTAATTTATGAATTTTATTAATTTTTATTCTGAATTTTCTAATCACCAAAAGAATGATCATCTGCTTTTGCATAGTAGGATAGATTGTACACAAAATTGCGGGTCTTTATGGTATCCAATTTGCTTTTCTTTTTAAATTTTTGATCAGCTTAGTTTCAAAGCTATCTTGCATATCTGGCATTTCTGTTCTTCTGTCCTTTTCTTTCCATTTTTCAAAGAAATGTCTCAATTAGGACCCTTTCCCCCACCCCCACTTTTCTTTTACTCTATCTCTATCGTCCCTCACATCCCATTCTTCCCATTGCAAAATGAAAAACAAAGAAGGACCAATAGATAAAGAGTATTGTTTATAAGTGAGAGAACCACTCATCCTTCCTTTCAGAAATTAAGTGTTTCAGAAGGGCATCGAGCAGTGATTCTCAACCTTCCTAATGCTGTGATCCTTTAATACAGTTCCTCATGTTGTGGTGACCCCCAACCATATTTTCGTTGCTACTTCATAACTGTAATTTTACTACTGTTATGAATCGTAATGTAAATATCTGATAGGCAGGATGTATTTTCATTGTTACAAATTGAACATAACCCATAGGTTGAGAACTGCTGGCACTGAGGATGTTCTACAAATATTAGGCACTGAATAGCTAAGTCACAAACCAACCTGTAAGAATCACTAAAATGGAACCTACTGTGTGTGTCCACTAACTTGATGGAACTTTATTTTGGTCTCTTTATTGCTCAGGCAGAAAGAAGCCCAGATCCCTAAAACAGGAAAGGTTGTAGATAAAGGAGTCACGAGGGCCTGTTTGGCTCTTGTGAGATTCCGAGAGGGGGGAGAGAGAGGAAAGAAAGTCCTGTCACAGTGGTGCACCAAGACTGATCTGAGCTTTGATAGCCATGCTTTACGTTAGTAGTTTTAAGGCTTCTGTAATTGTAACAACAACCATAATCATGACAGTAATAGTAATCACAGATGACATTTATATCATACTTAGTATGTTCCAGATGCTTTTTAAGCACTTTTCAATAAATGCATTTGATCCTCCCAACAATCCTGGGAGGTAAGTGCTATTATTATCTGCATTTTATAGACGAGTAAACAGATGCAAACTGCCATTAAGTGACTTCCCAGGGTCGCACAGTCAGTAAGTGTCTGATTGTGTACTTGAACTCAGGTCTTCCTCACTCCAGGTCCTGTGCTTGATCCCCTGTGCCTTCTAGCTAACATTAACATCATGGCTCCAGGGACAGATAGAGGCTGCTTGGGCTAAATGGAGGAATACTAAGTAGAACAGTAACTCTGTGACTTCAGTGGCATAGGGAGCTCTAACGTGAGGAAGTTCCTTCTACGAAGACAACTTAGGCCAATGAAGAGAGGCCTAGAGCCATGATTCTCAAATTTTTGGTCTCAGGACCCCTTTACACTCTTAAAAATTATTGAAGACCCCCCACACACACTTCCACCCTCCCAACAAGAGCTCTTGTTTACATCAATTATATCCATTAATATTTACCATATCAAAAATGAAAGCATCTTAATATTATTATGAAAATATTTTTGACCTCAAAGATCTCCTTTGAAAACTGATAGCCTCGGCCGGGATGGGGAACCTGCAGCCTCAAGGCCACATGTGGCCTTCTAGGTCCTTGGGTGTGGCCTTTTGACTGAGTCCAAGTTTTACAGAACAAATCCTTCTATTAAGGGGATTTGTTCTGTGAAGTTTGGATTTAGTCAAAGGGCTACACTTGAGGACTGAGAGGGCCACATGTGATCTCAAGGCCCCAGATTCCTCACCCCTGACCTAGAGTATTGAAAAGTTAAGTGACTTGCCCAGGCTTACCCAGCCAGTCTATGGCAGAAGCAGAATTTAAATCCAGGACTTCCTAGATTAAAAAAAGCCCAATTTTTTTTATCCGTTCTACATGGTCCTTCTCCGCCCCCCCCCCTTCCCCCCCCACTTTGAAAATAGAAATAGACAGGTGAGTAATACTTGCATGCTGAGTTTGTGGATTTTAGCATTAATTAGGTGATTTAAGTAATCCATTTCATGGGACCTACTTGATACTAAATTCTGTCAGCCCCTTTGTTTCTCTTCATTTCATGAACTGCTGAAACTGCTAGAACTAAATGTACGGTGTGTACTTTGCCAAAAAGCTTGGAAGGTCAAATGGCTGAAGAAACTTGGGATAATTTGCTTTCCAAAATAATAATCCATCGATTTGTGCAAATGTACTTTCCTCTTGTAAAATGCATTAATAGACTATTTTAATATTTCTTATATACTCATATTGAATTAATACAGTATATAAAATTCATAGTTTGTACACATAAAGTATATCAGCATTGGGCTCTTGCCATGTATATAATGTCTTTAATTATTTGGGATTCACTAAAGTAACATTTTTATTCATTTTCCTGCAGAAGAGCTTCCTCATTGGGTACTGTCAGCTATGAAATGCTTAGCAAATTGTAAGTATACTTTTACCACTGACTCTTCCAGTTTAGCCAAAGCCTTTGGCCTAAATAGAAAAATGTGACTCTGTCTAGCAAGCTTCATTTTGAGAGTCCTTGGCACTATGCCTGACCTATAGTGAGGGCATAATAAATGTTACTGATTGATAATGCTTAGAGTTGTCATCTTTCTCCTCTCCTCTCCCGTTCACCATCCCCCACCAAATTATCATATGTCCCATTAGCCAGTTTGGACTTTTTGAACACTTAATGTGCATGGAATCCTGAGCCAAGCCTGGTGGGGGGAGACAAAACATAGATAAAACTGTCATTTAGTCTAACTGAGTCATACACAATTACTTCTTTGGGCCTGGGGAGTTATTTAAAAAAGCATCTCACCAGGGAAATATTATCATGTTTGTGTCCTCCATTTTAGCAACACCTAGACCTATACCAGCTCTGAATTATCTCCACTGGTAGTCAGTGACCTTCTTGAGAGCAGGGACTATCTTTTACCTTTCTCTGTATCCTTACCCCTTAGCGACATGTTGGACACTTATAGGCATTTAATGAGTGCTTTGTTTTATTTAATTTATTTTTAAATAAATGATATCTTTAATTTTAAAAATTAAAATAAAAATATTTTGATAAATTTGATAAATTTTATTGACTGAATTTTTATTGTTCATAGATTTTTAGTCATGTCCAACTCTTTGTGACCACATTTTGAGGTTTTGTTGGCAAAAATATTGCTGTGGTTTGCGATTTCCTTCTCTAGTTCATTTTACAGATAAGGAAACAAAGACAAACAGGGTTAAGTGACTTGCCCCAGCATCACACAGCTAGGAAGTATCTGAAGCGAGATTTGAACTCAGGAAGATGAATCTTCCTGACTTCAGTCCTGGGGCTCTATCCAAGGTGCTACCTAGCTGTCCAGGCTGACTTATGTTTCCTTATTATTGTTGTTACTTTTTTTTGTTAGAGTTCATTCTGTTATGTAATATCTTGCTTTTTCTCCTCAGTCTTTACTCCACCAATGGATCATGGTATGGAAGGAGCCCTAACTTCTCAGTACCAGTAGAGCATAAACTCTAGTAGGTGCTCCTAATCTGGAAAGGCCAAACTCCAAACTCATTAACGAACTGTATATCTGTTCTCTGAGGAATGAATGGCCTTACCAGATTTGGAGAGGTTCATCACAAGAGGTGTGGCTCCCAGATGGTGAATATTTCTTTTGCCCTCAGTACCTCACTACATGGTTTACTAAAGCTTGGAAGTGTCACAGTCTACTCTGGTGGAAGGAGGAGCCACACAGACAGTCATGGGCACTGTAGTTTTGAATTAATGTCTTATCTAATTGACTTAATTAGCAAGAAAGTCATTCTGACTCAAAGGTCTGAGTTATGGAACATTTTAAAATAAATGCAGCCTTTTTTAACTTTAAAATGAATATTTCTGTATTTATTAAGTTCTCATTCACTCTAGGCAGAACACTATTATACTAACTTCTGGGTAACAGTTAGATAAACCAGTGATACCTCATATAGCTTATATAATTTACCAAAATTGCTATAATTAAATTAAAAATAATACGTGCAATTGAGTAGTATATGATCAAAGTTCAATCACAGTTCAATATATGGTCTGAGAGGGGAAAGGCCATTCCTTTTCAAGGCATATGAAGGATGGTTGAGAGAACATAGAGGAGAAGGCCTGTCAGTAGGTGTTGAAATAGTCCAAGGTAATTTGGTAATTTGGGCCTATCCTAGAGTGGTAGCAGTATGAGTGGAGAGCAAGGGATGGATTTAAGACAGGTTTTGGTTAAAAGACTGAATTTAGTTATTGGATATGAGAGTTGAGAGAAAGAGAAGAGTAAGAGAAAACTCTAAGACAGAAAGTAATGTTCATAAGAAAAGGAAAGGAAGAAAGTTATACTTTTCTGGGCTCTAATCTGTGAGAATTATTTGTAATTAGCATATACATTCTTGCATACAAGGTGCTTCCAAAGTGATATCTGAAAACAATATAAAGACCTCTACTGCTAAGAAGGCTGCATTTTCTTCTTTTTGACACTATTGGACATCTTTTTCTCTGTAGTACAGAGAACCAAGGTAGAACTGTGAAGTATTTCTCCTCCCAGTATCTTCTCATCCATTTTTGTCACCCATCGGCACCTTGGACTAAGAGTTAGAAGCTCGGCTTTGCTGTGGACACGACACTTGACCACTGAGCTTCTATTTCCCCATTTCTAAAATGAAGAAGTTGGAACGGATTCTAAGATTCCATGGAACAGATTCCATGCTGTTCCATTCTATGATTCTGTGTTATATTTCAGCTACTCAGGACCCTTTCTGTCATTTCTTTTCTTTACCAGCTCACCTGCCTTCCAACCCTTCTCATATTCTGGTTTTTCTTCTCTTCTACTTCCTCCCCACAAAAAACCATTTGCCTGTGTTATGTTGCCTCAGAAACACATTCTCTGGGTTTTAATGAGTGCCAATTAAATAAATATATATTGAATTCCTGCTGTGGGCTATGCTAGGGATTCTGGGAGTTACAGAGAGTTATAAAGACAGAGTCTCTGCCCTCATAGAGCTTACAGTTTCGTTGGTGAGGCAGGACTTAGATATAAGAGAAAACTAGAGAATAATACAAGATGGCATTAGAATACAGTGCCCAAATGGAGAGTTTTCTATGAGTTTAAGTAGTAAGGGAAGGTTTTTTTGGGCAAGGTTGGCTTTGGTTGGAATGAGTAGAAAGAACAGTGGTGTGTGAATTCCAGGCAGAGGTGAGTGACCCAAGTGAAGAAAAATTTACTGTAAGGGTTCAGAATGCAGGGTTTTTTTCATTTTTATATCCCTCGTGCCTCATACTCAGAACCTAGAAGGTAGTAGATACTTAATAAATGTTTGTTATATTAAAGAATGATCATGGCATATTCAAGGGACAAGAAAGAGACTGGCTCGGATGGAATGAAATGTTTGAGTGGACAGTAGTGGTACCCAATGTTGGATGGTAAAGGAGGAGCTATAATATTTATATATTAGATATAATATAAGGATGAAGGACCTTCAATGCTAAGCTGAGAAGTTTGAATATTATCAAATGAGATAATATCTGTATAAAGTATTCAGCCCAGTGCCAGGCACCAAGTGCTAGATAAATGTTTATTCCCTTCGTTTTCCTCTCCCTATGTAATCCTGTAGTTAGGGGGTTCTTAATCATTATTGTTATCATGGATTCCTTTGGCAGTTTGGTGAAACCTATAGATCTCTTCTCAAAATAATGTTGTTATAGGAGTAAAATAAGTAGGATTAAAAAGGAAATAAATTTTAAAAAATAGTTATCAATATAATTCTCCATCAAATTAGATAAACCTAGAAAACCATTAAAATGATAACTAAAGGCTCAGAAATGAGATCTCTTAAAAAGCCTTAAAAAAACTAGAATTTTCTCTCCACGGAAAAGAAAAAGCTGATGAATGATTAAATAATGACCATTAAATGTATTAAGTATAATTATATTAGATTGTAAGCTTCTGGAGTCCTAGATTTCCATATATATTTGGCCTACACCCTCAGTGCGTTATAGACAACATTTACTAAGTAAATATTTGTTAAGTTTTCAATTGTGCATATTCAACTAAAGTCAGTACAATAGGAAAAGGCCTTAAACAGTGCTTTTGAATCCACTTCACAGAATCAGTAAGCTTACCAGGATTCCATTTGGCCAGAAAAATATCTTTTGACCTCTTTCAAAGTCATTTTACCTACAAACCCAGGTCCCCATGAAAACTTTAAAGAGAGTAACTAATTAGTTAGGTAGTTTATCTTGTATTTTTAAGCCCATTGCCTCATGCTCTTTGGTTGCTCCCTCCTTTTCAATATTTTTCCCTATGTCTTCTGCATATAAGCATTTGTTTTTTCCCTTCATAAAATCATTATACTCTCTGAGCTGGAAGGGACCTTAGAGCTTGTATAGTTTAGCCTTCTCTCTCTCTCTCTCTCTTTTTTTAACAGATGAAACTAAGGTCAAGGGACTCATGGCTGTCTTAATTACCAGGAGAATTTCATGCTGCTGCTAGTAGAAGTTATTCAAATAGATCTATGATCTCGCTAATTTAGGCATTTCCTCCAGTATTGATCACAACCTATCATGCCTGTCAGCCCAACCTGTGCCACTCTTGTCCTTCTCTCCCCAAAAGTTTGTCATGGAAGGTCCAACCAGTGTGTTGAGGCCCTTCTTGTTTTCTCCTGACATCACAGTGTTGGCCGTCACAATTGTATTGCTTCCAGTGCAAATCTCTCTATAGACTTATTACAAGTTGCTGGTTCTTCCCTTCATTTTCTTCAGTGCTTCTTTTCCCTCTTTGATAATACCTCAGAGACTGTGGTGTTAGGGTCCAGGTGTGGTGATTCCTTGATAACTATCTTTAATGAAGAAAAAATTTCTAAATTTTTTTTACAAATCTTTTCCATTCTTCTTTTGTTCATAGTTCTTTCCTCCCATTTTTATCCTCAGATGTCCTTAGGATGATTTCATTTAATTGGTTATTTTGCCAAGCTTTCTTAAAAATGGTTTTTACCCTTCACTGCTTTTCTTTCTACTTAATCAATCTTGCACCTTTTTTCATAAGGTTTTAGAGTTGGGCTCTTTTGATCTGCATGTTGGAACAATTAACTTGCATTGGGTTAACTTCTCAATTACATTACAATAGTTGTTGTTGATGTCATTTCTGGTATCCATTTCCCATTTTAAATTTTTGATAATATTTAAGCAATCAAGGTCAAATCTTTCTAGTTATATGCCATGTCTTTTTTTCCCCCTCATTACCTTTCCTTTTTAAAAAAAATACAAATTCTGATCTTTATTCTCACAAATTGGTGGTCTAACTGCACCCAGATAATTAACTTAGGAATAACTTCCACATCGATATGATGTCTCTTCTTGTTTGCTAAAATATAGTCACTGAAAAAATTTTTTTTATGCTGCTGTTTATTGTTTTCCATGACCTAGCAGTTTTTTTTTTTTAAAAGAAAGTGTTCATGATAAAGAGGCATTAGTCTTCTGCATAATTTTTAGGTGTTTGGCCTCTCTCATTTCTTTCTTCTAAGCCATACTTTCTCATTTATTTCTCCCTATACTTACATTTTCCATCTTTTCAATGAAGTCACCAAGTGTCAGAGTAGAGGTCCTGATTAGTGAGAACAATGTATCCCATTAAGGGGTCACATTATTCAGATCTGAACTTTTATGTTTCTCTGGAGCTGGAACCAATGACCATATTTTATACAATTATAATTTCAGATAGTATGAATTTAAAAACGTGTGATACTTCATGGGATTAATGATTTATACTAGTCAGGACCTGACTGATTTGATTTGAAGAGTTTTGCCAA
The DNA here is from genome assembly GCA_028646515.1 of Pseudochirops corinnae. Classification (NCBI taxonomy): domain Eukaryota; kingdom Metazoa; phylum Chordata; class Mammalia; order Diprotodontia; family Pseudocheiridae; genus Pseudochirops; species Pseudochirops corinnae. Next base: position 93,696,417 of record CM053587.1, on the reverse strand, counting down.
GTCAAATTCTTGATAAACTTTCTCTGCCATTTTGTCCTCAGCAACTGACGTTGGTGAGTAAGCAACATTAATTTTCATGGTGGTCTTTTTATAAATAGTCATATTATTGCTATATGATGAAAAAATATCCCATGGAGTAATATTTCTTTTAGCATTTAGATATATAAAACTCACTCCTACAAGCTTATTTCTTTGCCTCTTCATGGAGAGCTTGTGGGCCATCCTTCTATTTCCCTGCAACTTTCTTCTTTCATTCTGATTCATTTTATATTATCAAGAATGTCAAGACTAATATGATTTAGCTCCCTGAATAGTATGGCTACTCTTTGGTCGTTGTACAAAGACTTTTCATTTAGTTTTTGTTGTTGTTGTTGTGTAGTTAGTTTTCAAGCAGTGTCTGACTCTTTGTGACCCCATTTGGGGTTTTCTTGGCAAAGATACTAGGATGGTTTGCCATTTCCTTCTCCAGCTCATTTTACAGATGTGGAAACTGAGGTAAACAGGGTTAAATGACTTGACCCAGGTAACACAATTAGTAAGTGTGCCAGAGGTTGGGTTTGAACTCACAGAGATGCATCTTCCTGATTCCAGACCCAGCATGTATCACCAATAGGCAAATTGAAGCTTGTTGACAATGTAGACATTGTGGTTCACACTTTCTGCCCCCTTTCCTGCTATTCTTGCTGCTCTGCCACCGTCACTACAGACATAAAAAGGGGCTATACTTGACTGACACAATTTTTCATTTTTCTTCGAGTTTTTTTGGTTGCTATGGACAGAAATTTTTTTTTTCTATCACTAAATGGCTAGCCTACTAGTGATGTGTCTATCTGTGATTACTTAGGTTGGTCCTTGGAAAACAAACTCAGTTTGTTGGCAGTGCTATGTCCAAAGAATTTTCCTTAATGGTAGGAGTTCTACAGGCTATGTACTCTCTGGCCTAGTCTTTGAAAAGCCATGCTATGAGGAGGACTTTGTGAAGGTAGAACAAGTTACTGAAACAAATTGTAAAATCTCCTTTTCTTGATGTTTTTAAAAACAGGATTGAATCGTTTATCCAGATACAAGGGAATAGATAACCTTATTGCACCAAATGATTTCTTGTGATTTCATGGTATAGAAAAGATAGGAATAGTTGTCTTTTTCATGTGGTCCCTATCAAAATGGGATATTCTTTAAAAAACTGCATCAAGTGAAATGATTTCTCAGTTTCCCTAGGAATTATGTTTTTTTCAGTATCTCAACAAAACTGTTTCATGGCCAAGAAAAAATTGAGAATATCTGAAAGCTGCTGAAAGTTTTTGTTTTTTAAAAAGATTTTTTTGGAAAGGCACAAAGAAAATAGGAGTATTCATTTAAAAACAGATTAAGCTATAGTCTAATTCTTCTTGCTTTTTTATAATATATGTTAAATTATCCATAGCACTCTGCCACTAATTCACTGGGTAGCCTTTGGTAACTCTCTTCCCCTTTCTGTTCTTTAGCTTCCTTATCTGTAAAATAAAGAAGGTGGACTAGCCAATCTTTGAGCACTTTCCCGGTGTTCATATCCTGATTCTCTGAAATATGTAGTCAGCCCACGTTAAGGTTCTATGTTTCTTTGTTGTAACCATTTATGTTCATAACATTAGTTTTCTTTATGAAGCATGTTTTATCTTTCCCAAAATTATTTACCGAGCTTAATTGTGCTAATGAAATTCATTTTTTTCTTTTCTTTTCTTTTTTTTTTTTAACAGGGCCTAATTGTTCAGACTTGAAGCAGCCTATGTATTCAGGGTTTGAAAAAGATGTCTTTAAAACTATAGCAGATTACTATGGTCACTTGAAAGAACCTCTGCTCACATTTCAGCTTTTTGATGCCTTTGTCAGTGTACTGGGTAAGTTGCAATATAATGAATAGAAGAATACTGCATTGTAGGTATGGAGCCATTTCTTCTTGCATTATCTTAAGGCTTTTATCTGCTACAGCTGGCAGCATTCCAGGGAATTAAAATTTATTGTCCAAAGAAGAGTGTTTGATTCAGTTTGAGCTCTTCTATGAGAATACTCTAAGGCAAGAAGACATTTAAGACAAGTATGAGACTCTAGGCAAAAGGACTATTGGTTTAAATTTTATGAAGAATAATAATATACTGGAGTGTCATCTTCTTATGAAAAAGTCTAACATCACTGCTGAAGTAGCAAGTGAGTTTGGCATTTATGGTCCTTTATTAAATCTGCTACACAGGATATGACTTTATTAACATCCAAGTGTGGGAGCTTTATTTTTATCCAGGAGACCAAACTTTTGTTTTATTAAAGAAATAGATGTTTACATTGATGGCAATATTTCAGTCTTACGTATTTATCTTCCTGACAAATAATCCCTATCCAAGAAGTTACATAGTAGGGTGACTAAAGTTCTCATTTTGGTTGTAGGTTCTCCAAAATTTGTTACTTTCTGCAGGAAAGAACATTCTCAGCCACCCATTTGGATGTTCTGTTTAGTAATCATTCTTGTTTTGACACTAAAGAGTTTGATTAAAAGTCTAAATCACATGATGTAATATAAAAAGGAGAGAATTAGCATATCCTTGGTCTTGAATGTTCTTGATGTTTTAACAAGAGACATAATCTCTCTGCCTAGAGCTGTACTATTAACGGCTATTGCTATGGTGCCTAAGAAACAGGAAAATTGTCAGCTTTATGAATACAAATTATTGTTCTGTGAATGAGAAAGCTGATATTTTAACATGGTAATTTGGAGCCTAGAATATTGTCAGAACTCATAATATTAAGCAATAACAAATCGTAATTATAAGGCATGCACCAGGAAGTAGATTTGTGTTTTCAAAACAAGGCAACACTGAAGGAAAGAATCCAGAAACAGTTGTTTGCTACCTGAATTTTACTCTCTTTCTGCATTGTGCTGAGTTTTTAAAAACAGAACCTTAGGGTAAGAGGGACCCTTGGGCACCACTGAATGCAACTCCTACCCAGGTTATTAGTCCTATGTATAATTTGTCTAATAAGTAGTCATAGAGCTTGCTCTTAAATACCTCCAGTGATGAGGAATTTACTATTTTATGAGGCAATTCATTTTATTATTACACCATTATAATTGTTAGGAAGCTTTTTCTTATGTTGAAACAAAATCTATCCTATTTCTAATTCCCCTGCTACCATAATACCATCTCTCCTTCCTCTCCACCCCCCCCCCCCTACCCCAGGCATCTTCTACCTACTGATATTAGTTCTGCTTTCAGAAGGTGGGGGGGGGAGCAAGGTGCATGTATATGGGGGAACAGAACAAATCACTATAATGAGTTTGTTACATTTTTTTAAAAAATAAGGTTATATTAATATTTTCTGTTTCTTGCATTACTCTAATATTCCATGAATCCCTCCTCCTCTGCCTACCAGAGAACCAACCCATATGACAAACAATATTTTTTGGAGATGGGGAAAAAAAAGCACAACCAGAGGCATTGAAGAAGTCTGAAAACTTGTGTAATAGGTAACACCTATGGACCTACCACCTCCACCAAGGAGTAGATTAGGGATGTCTTCTCATATTCTTTATTTGAATCACATGTGATCTTTATAATTTTGTTGCATATACTTTTATTTTTTTTTTTTTGGCGTGTATTTGTTCTTTCCATCGTTCTTTAATTGTTATAGTCTTTCTGTATATTGTTTTCTTGGCCCTACTTGCTTCATGGTGCATCAGTTTGTATAGATTTTCCATGCTTCTCTGTGTTCATGACATACCTCATTTCTTACAGCACAGTAATATTCCATTACATGCATATACCACAGTTATTTAGCTGTTCCCAAACTGATAGGCATTTCCTTTGTTTCCACTTCTTAGCTATAACAAAAAGTGCTGCCATGAGTATTTTGGAATGTATGGGGACTTTTTTCTTATTGATGGTTTATTTAGACTATAAGGAGTTTCTGATTCAAAGGTTATGATCATTTTAGTCACTTTATTTTCATGGTCCCAAATTGCTTTCCAAAACGGTTATGTAATTTCACAATTTCACCAACAAATAATTAGAATTAGAGTTCCCATATTTCCATAGCCCCTCCAATATTGACTGTTGCCATTTTTTCATCATTTTTGCCCATCTGTAGGATATTGAGGTGAAACCCTGGGGTTGTTTTGATTTGCATTTCTCTTATTATTAGTGATTCATTTGATGTTAATTTTAAAATGCAGGAAGAAGCCCCTTAAAGAAGCTTCATAGAAAGGATAATGGAATATTATGATTTATCAGAGGAGGTTATAGTTTGTGTAACCATATGGTTTGAAGTCTTTACAGAGAAAATTAAAACTGGAGACTTAAACATAACGTTTGAAATCTCAATAGTATCGATTTAATCCTTAATCTTTTTGCATTAGGCAAATTTAGAGTCACATAGTTTACCCTTGAACATTGACTTCAAGTCTTTAAAAAGAACAGTCATTGGCTATTCTTATTCCTTCACTTTATTTTTCTTATCACCATAGCTAGCATTTTTCATATAATTTTAAATGCTAGTGTTGATAATGGACATCCTTGCTTCACTCCTAATCTTATTGGGAAGGATTCCAGTTTATCTCCATTGCAGATGTTTCCTCTTGGTTTTAGATAGATACTACTTGTCATTTTAAGAAAGGCTCTATTTATTCTTATGTTTTCTAGTGTTGTTATATGAATGAGTTGTATTTTGTCAAAAGCTTTTTCTGCATCTATTGAGATAATCAGATGATTTTTATTGGTTTTGTTACTGATATGGTCAATTATGCTGATAGTTTTCCTAATATTGAACCAATCCTGTATTCCTGTTATAAATCCCACTTGGTCATAGTCATAAAGATTATAAACAGTCCTTTGTGATATATTGCTGTAATCTTCTTGATGGTATTTCATTTAAATTTTTTTCATCACTATTCATTAGGGAAATTGTCCTATAATTTTCTTTCTATTTTTACTCTCCCTGGTTTAGATATCAAAACTATATTTGTGTCATAAAAGGAATTTGGTAGGACTCTTTTAATTGCTTTTTTTTCCTAGACAGTTTATACAGTATTGGAATGCATTATGCTTTAAATCTTTAGTAGAATTTACTTGTAAATTCATCTGGTCCTGGGGATTTTTTCTTAGACAGCTCATTTGTGGCTTGTTAAATTTCTTTTTCTAAGAGTTATTTAAGTATTCTATTTCCCCTTCTATTAATCTGGGTAATTTATCTTTTTTTGGTAAATACTCATTCATTTCACTTAGATTGTCAGTTTTATTGGCATGTAATTGGGCAAAATAGCTCTCAATAATTGCTTTCGTTTCATCTTCATTGGTGGTGTGTTCAGCCTTTTCATTTTTGATACCGATAGTTTGGTTTTCTTTCCTTTTTTTAAATCAAACTAACCAATTGGTTTTCTCATAAAACCAGTTCCTAGTATTATTTATTAGTTTAATTTTTTTAACTTTTAATTTTTTATTAATCTGTCCTTAGATTTTTTTTATTTCCATTTTGATGTTTAATTAGGAATTTTTAATTTGTTCTTTTTCTAGTTTTTGTATTGTTGCATACCCAATTCATTTGTCTGTTCTCTCTGTGTCTCTTTGTATCTATCTCTCTGTCTTTCTCTGTCTCTGTGCAAGATGACTAATATGGAAATATGTTTTACATGACTTCATATATATGATTGATATATTGCTTGCCTTCTCAATAGGTGTAATGGCAACCACACTGGCATACCTAGAATGACTGCTAGCACAGGTTCTTAGATTTGCTTTACCAGGAAAGATCGCTGTTTAAAGGGTCAAGTCTTTTTTAATTACATTCACTAGTTTAGGGGAAAAGTCAGCACCCTGAACTACAGAGCGAATACAAATGGAGAAAATACAAGCAGAGAAATGAAGACCAACAGACAGAGCTCTGACTGTCTGAATCAACTGTACCCTTTACATACATCCCTGGATTGAGAGTGCCTTTATATCTGAGCAGTCAGGGAGTTCTGAACATACAGTCATTCGGAATCTCGACCAGGGAATCACAAGATCCTTCTCATAAGCGAGCCCCCAAAGCAAAATTCCAACTCAGAGTATATAAACACTTCTCAGAGCCAGAAGGCATCACAACCCTCCTGACTCATTGACTAATTAGAAATTAGCAAAAGGTATGAAAGCCTTCGCCCAAGCAAACCTCCCCTAAGCAAGCTTCCCTTAATGGCCTCCATGGTGAGGCCTAAGGAAGATCTTATATCCTATTAACATTACAGTGACTGAGGGAGGAACTGGAGTGAGGCAGAGAATTTGGAACTAAAATTTATAAAAAATTATTTTTAAAAATAAATGAAAAATAGTTTTTAAAAAAGAAAAGAGTTACTCCATCCACTTTGTTTTTTGGTTCAAACTGAGTTTTTATTTGAGTGAAGGACATTTTCCTTTGTGTTTATAGCATAGTTGGACTTAATGCCAAAGATGATAACCTTGGAAATAGTTAGTGACTGTTGAGGTTTTTGAGGTATGAAATAGGATTTCTTTGAGTTCTTTTAAAACATTGTACTCTTTTTAAACAAAACCACTTAACTTCGCCAAATAAATCTGAGAACAACCTCCTAGTGCCTTTAAATTTTTATAGTCCTTCATTTCCAAAAACTGTTTCTTTTCGTGAAAGTTGGCTGTCCAAGTTGTGAGAACTTGAACTGCCCCACTCATCTGTGAAGACAGCATGGTAGAATATGAATATCTCAGTTAGATATACATTATAAATGGTTCTGTTATTTTCTCACATTTGATTTAAAACAATCCATGAATAAAATAAGCATTTTCAGTGTTTATTATATTTTAGTTTTGGGGGGATGGATAGTATGGTGAGTGAAAGATGAAATGACTAAGGAAACAAAGGTTTGATCTTCCAAGCATATTGATTTATTCAACAGTGCATGCCAATTGTCCTGGACCTCAAATACAAGAGGAGACAAACTTTCATAATTAAAAATAATTCATAAAGTAAGGATAATTAACTAAAAGGAAACAATGCAACATTAGGTAATCTCATTTCCAACTGGATCGAAGATTAGGGACTGAGAGCCAACAGGTACAATTCCCTAAAATCAGAAAAAGAGATGTTCTACTTCCCCAAGTGTTTGTAAACAATCATAACAAACAAGAAAACAATAACTAATTGATCAGTATGGAGCCAGTTTTCAGATAAGACTTGTGAGTTGCCTGAGATATATAATTGGAAACAAACTCCTTGCTTTAGTCTTTGGGCCTGACTGGGTTTCTGGTCAGCATAAGTGAAGTCATTAGTTAAGGGTCTCTAAGCAAAAGGTGGAGGTGGTCCAAGTTTCCCAGCCACTCAGGGCTAGGCTTCAAACAATGCAACAAGGCTTTCCCCCAGTTCCCACAATTGAATAAAGTTTTCTTACAGGACAGAAATTGGACTATATCCATAACTGAATAGATACTAAGCAAGCTCCAGAATTGAATCATAAGATGAAGCTAGGGTGGTTCACTCAGTTCCCACAATTAACCACTTGCTGTTCTAATCCCCTCAGTTTCCTCAGTAGAGGGGTATGCTACTACAATATGGATTGCTACTTTCCTAAGTGCCCTGGGAAGGGAGGGGTGGGTGATACAAAAATGGATTAAGACATGATTCCTGTTCTCAGTGAACTTTGAGTTTAGTAGGAGACAAGACAAATAGAGACACTTATCACAAGGCAGAATGGGACAGGTGCTCCAAAAGAGATATGTAATAACACTGGAACACAGAAGGAGAGATCCCTTTAGGCAAAGCCCATCAGAGGAGGAGGGGATAATGTTCTGTGGCCCAGAAGTTAGCAACCTATGACCCTATTGCCATGTGTAGGCTTCAAAGCTTCATCCGTGGTTCTTGAAATAAACCTGAGGGCCAAATAAGTAATTTAATTAAATGAAATACTTATAAAGCACTTAGCTGGACCATAGCAGGCACTTAATAAATGTTTATTCCATTCTATTCTATTATGTTGCATTTAGTCAGAGATCTTGGGTTCAGATTTTGGCTATGTTACTTATTATCTGTGGAATCTTCAGCAAGCCACTATGGGCCTCCGTTCTCTTGTCTATGAAATGAGATTGGATTCCCTGGCCTCTAAGGCTCCTTTCAGCTGTAAATCTGTGATCTCATGATCTTCACGAGAACAGAGTTCAAGTGATTTATGTGAAGTGGAGTAGGTCAAGTGGCAGCCACTCTTTTTCTTTAGACCCACCCAGAAATGATAAGCCATTTGTCCATAATTAGATATAATTTGAGAAGATGAAGAAATTATTATAGAAGGGCATATAAAGAAGAACAGGAAATATGTGAAAGGATAGGGTGACTACTAGATTTTATATATTGGTGGCTGCCAGTCTGAAACTTAGAGTTTCTTTTCCCCTCATTTTTCATTTTTCTGGGGTTTTTTTTTGCTTTTTAGAGGGCAATTGGGGTTAAGTGACTTGCCCAAGGTCACATAGCTAGTAAGTGTGTCAAGTGTCTGAGGTCGGATTTGAACTGAGGTCCTCCTGACTCCAGGGCCGGTGCTCTATTCACTGTGCCACCTAGCTGCACCTCCCCTCATTTTTCTGTCCCCATCTCATCGTATAGGTATAATAGAACTGTACAGGTCCAACATAGCTTAGAAGAAGGCACATTTTTCTTAGACAGCCTCAGTGCCTTGAGTTTCATAAAACTAAGGGCCCCTCCCCAAGTTGCTGCAATGACCTCGTTGGGTCCATCCACTCTTTATGGTATAGAGGGAAGGTGCTAATAGTATATATAGACTGTTGAGGACAATTTCCCAGACCCCAGGTTAAGAACTCCTGGACTAAATGGTCTCTGGGATCCTTTCCACCTCTACCTCAATGATCCTCTGATCTGATGTGTGATGGTTTGACCTCCCTCCAAGTTAACCTGGAGCCCCACTAATTATTACCTTTTCGGTTTCATCAATCATTTCTGAATCTACTTGTCTTTAGATCATATTTTTTTTACATCTCTTAAAAATGTATTATTTATTTTTAATATTCTTTTCTTTTTAAATTTTGAGTTCCGAATTCCCTCCCTCCCACCCGTTCCCCACCCACTGAGAAGACAAGCAATATGATATCAATTATACATATGAAATCATGCAAAGCATTTTTCTATATTAGCCACATTTTTAAAAAAGCAAGCAAAATAAGGGAAATGAGAAAATTATGCTGCTTCAGTTTGCACTCAGAGTTCATCTCTCTAGAGGTAGATAGCATTTTTTTTCATCATAGATCCTTTGGAATTGTCTTTGTATGGATCAGAGTAGCCAAGTCTTTCACCGTTGTAAATCATATTTCTTCATCTTATCTGAGAGCACAGTATGAGAGACCTTTATCAAATGCTTTGCTAAAAATCTGAGTATACCCATCCCAATAGCAGTTCCCTCATCTACCAGTCTAGTTTCTATTGCAAAAAGAAAAAAAAGCGAGATGTGACACTGCTTCTCTTCCTTTAATCATGTATTCTAAAACTCGACTGGGAATAAAATTCAGACTCATTGTTCTATGGTTCTCAGTGGCGATTTGCAGTCCCTCATCCTCTTTGTGATTTTGGAAAATCAGGACAACGTTTCCCTTAAATGGCTTTCCAAGGTCTTTCTAAAATCACCCTCTTTGGCTCATTGCTCACACCTACCACTTCCTTCAGACTCCAGGGTATAATTCGTTAATAACTTCTATTCAAGGAGGGCAATTAGATGCTGCCTGACCTCAGTCACTTCTCTTTGGTTTCTATTCACTGCTAATCATTTTTGTTCCACCTCTTCCCAGATCAGGGATCATTTTCCCTGGAGGAGAAAACAGAAACAAAATAAGTTGAGTCCTACCTTTTCATTGGCCTCTCTCTAGCAAGCAACCACACTATCCCTTCTTTGATGCTACTCTTGCCCCATCGTAGCTAAACAATATGTATGGAATTATTTCCAACCTCATTTCATTCAGAGCTGCATGTAAACCTTAAATTCTTTTAATCATTGCCAATATTAGTAGGATAATAATTAGCACCCGAATGACATCTAACTCCCAGATTTACTTGTTAAAAAAAAGACATTATCTAGTTCATAAGAATTTGACATTTAAATTCTGATAATAATCTGAAGGATTGGTAGAGATAGAACAAAACCACTTTCCCATTGAGGCTAACCACATCCATGGTCAGTATGTCCAACCTGAGGAGTAAGCTTTAACAAGAAAGTTACACACTTTGATATCTTTTGTTTTTAATTCTTGTCTTAGGTAGTCACTGAATTTACTGGTGCACTAAATTATAATGCTTCCTTTTTTTAAAAAAAATTGATTTGTTTATTTACCTTTAGTTTACAAGATTTAGTTCCAGAGTCCCCTGAGTTTCAAGTTTTCTCCCCTCCCTCTGCCCTACCCCCACCCATGGTGGCATGCAGTCAAGTATAGAAACTGCAAATACTTTCACATTGTACAACAGTCTGGTTGTATAGAAGGGTTGTAACCAATGGAGTAAACAATGGGAAAAAGGAAACAAAACCAAACATGGAAAAGAGCAATAGCATGTAGGTTGCTTCAGTCTCCATTTAAACTCTGTTCTTTCTAGATCTTTCTCTGAATGTAGGTATCTCCTTCCATCTTGAGACCTGTAGAGTTGTCTTATAACTGCGCATTGCTGAGAAGAGTCTGATTTATCAAAGTTGGTCGTCACACATATGATGCGTCTGTGATTGTGTACACATTTTTCCTGGTTTTGCTCTTCTCACTTAGCATCAATTTGTATATACCTCTCCAGGTAAATATGAAGTCCATCTCCTCCCCATTTCTTATAGCACAATATTATTCCATTACATTCATATACCACAACTTGTTTAGCCATTCCCCAATTGATGGGCATCCCCTTAATTTCCAGTTTTTTGCCACCACAAAGAGAGCTGCAATAAATATTTTTGTACATATGGGTCTTTCTCCTGTTTCTATTATCTCTTTGAGATACAACCCCAGAAGTGGTATTACTGGGTCAAAATGTATGTAATTATTTATAGCCCTTTGGACATGGTTCCAGATTGCTCTCCAGAATGGTTGTATCAGTTCACAGCTCCACCAACAATGCATTAGTGTTCCAATTTTTCCATATCCTCTCCAGCATTTGTCATTTTCCTGTTTTGTCATCTTAGCCAACCTGGCTGGTGAGATGTGGTACCTCAAAGTTGTTTTGATTTGCATTTCTCGAATCAGTAGTGATTTAGAGCATTTTTTCATATGCTTATAGATATCTTCAATTTCTGCCTCTGAGAATTGCCTGTTCATATCCT
>CM053587.1:93658613-93684615 GCA_028646515.1 Pseudochirops corinnae | reverse complement strand
TATAAATGCTACCTACTCCCTTCTTACCCTGCTGATTTGTATTTACTCTGTATATCTTACATGTATATGTATATGTATATACACACATTGTTTTCCCCCAATAGTGTCATATAAGCTCCTTGAGGGCACCCAGCCTGGGACCTAGAACATGGCCAGTCCTCAGATTGCTAGTTGAATTATTTGTACATACAGGGGGTGAGCTGATGTAATATTTTTTGTCAATGCAGGAATGAAGGCTCCTGGCCTTAGTTATAATGAAGAGTGTTTAACAGCACTATGGAATGTGTTAATTAAGCATTAATTCTATTAAGTAGTATCAATTCATTAGAGGAAACAATTGAAACTTATACATAAATCTCATATAGAATTCACCATGCAAAAGGACTAGTGAAATCTACTAAAAAGAACAGGGAACTAGTGAATTGGGAGGCCAGAATGGTGCTAAGAAGCTGTGGGACGCTTTACCAACAACTTCATCTCCCTGAGTTTCAGTTTCCTCATTTGTAAAAGGGGTTTGGGGTGTGGAAATTATACATTATTGTTGTTTCTGAAACTGTTTTTACAGAACCCCATGATGCTGTGAAGAAAGGAAGTTGTCATGACAAAGAGAAACACCCACAGCTAACCCTACCTGCCCACTTGGCTGCTTGTGCTGGGCAGTATAACCGAGGACCATGGGAAATCAATCAAAATCTGGTGTTAAATGAAAAAGGGCTTTTTATTGACCTAGAATCAATCCCTGAACATACCTAATGATATAATTTAATTACGTTAGTGAAGAGAATGCAAATAAAATAATCAAGTGTTCATTTATACACATATACACACCCTACTTTTTATATGGGGGCACCAAAACCAGTTAGGGAAAATTCAGTGAAACTAACATGACTTTAGCAACAAGGAAGCCAAAATACCAAACTAAAATACAGGAAAAAAGGCAAGGAGGAAGACAGCTATCATTAATTTGGCCTCATTTCCAGTGATAGAAAGTACAGATTATGTTATCAAATTTTTTTAAAGTTCTTCTGTAATTCTAGTAAAATTACAGAAGCATTTATAAACAAAGTTCAGTGAATTTAAAAACAAAACAAAGCTCTTAACATTTTCTTTAAGCGGAAAGGTGATTAACTGAAACAATCCCTCAAAATGCTGGCTTATTACAGTAATGATGAAGATGAAAATTGCCGTGAAGCATCTCATAGGATGAGCTAACTCATCCAATATGGGAGCCCATTATAAAACACTTATTGAGAGCAATCATATCATTCTCACTGAGTAAGCTATTTGTATAATATAGCTGGAAAAAAAATTTATCAGTGAGGTTGTTTTTGTTTTTAAATTTGCCTTTTGTTATTTAGTTACTGCAAAGGTCGTGTCTAAGTTTGGTTCAAAGTAAAAAATTCCATCAGTATAAAAAAAATAGACTCAATACCTTAAGGATTTGTGCTCAAACACAAAGATCCCAACTACCAGTGGTACACAACCAAGGAACTTCAAATAGGAAAGTGGTATTACTGTAATGCGGAAACTTTGCACTGCCACCCAGATTGATTAGTTAGAAGGGGAAGAAGCTCACCTCTTTATTCATCACTTGAACATAACCAATTTCTGCCACCTCTCTCCTAAGTGGAAGAAAATGAGATTTTTCTCTTCCTTACTGTTCCCCTTGCTCCAGACAGGCATACCTTGTTTTATTGTACTTTGCTTTATTGCACTTCACAGATATTGCATTTTTTACAAATTAGAGGTCTGTGGCAACCCTATATTGAATGAATCTATTGGCCTCATTTTTCCAACAGCATGTGCTCACATTGTGTCTCTGTGTTACATTTTGATAATTCTCTGAATATTTCAAACTTTTTCATTATTAGTATATCTGTTACAGTGATCTGTGATCAGCAATCTTTGATGTTACTATTGTAATTGTTTCCATGCCCATACAAGATGATAAATATAGTGTGTGTTCTGACTGTTCCACCAACCAGTCATTTCCATCTCTCTCCCTCTCCTTGGGACTCTGTATTCCCTGAGAAACAACAATATTGAAATTTGGCCAGTTAATAACCCTACAAAGACTTCTGAGTGTTCAAGTGAAAGGAAGAGTTCCATATTCCTCACTTCAAATCAAAAGCTAGAAATGATTAAGCTTAGTGAGGAAGGCATGTCAAAAGCAGAGATAGGTTGAAAACTGGTTGATCACCTTGATAATTAACAGACAACAACATCAAGGCATGACCATCCACCAGCAAAAAATTATGAGTCGCTGACATCTCAGATGGTGGTTAGCATTTTTTAGCAATAAAGTACTTTTTAAATAAGATACATACATTGTATTTTTAGACAAAATTCTATTGCCCTTAATACACTTAATAGACTATAGTATAGTGTAAATATACCTTTTACATCCACTGGGAAACCAAAAAAGTCATGTGACTCCCTTTGCTGCAGTGGTCTAATACCAAACTCACCCTATCTCCAAGGTATGCCTGTCCTTATTTCATCACTCCATCATTCGTCATCCATCCATCCATCCATCCATCCACCCATCTATCCATTCACTCATGTATGCATCAAAGATAGATCATAAAGCATCTATCTCAGTCAATGTATTATGCTAGGTACCTAGAGAACTAAAAGATGGTGCATAAGACACATTAACACTTCTACATTATTCATGGTTTGATTTTGGATTTCGATCCATTGTCATCCTAAAACTCTACAAATCCTCTTCAACAAAATCCACATTGATGTTTATAACCCACTGTCCTCACTCTTCCTAAAGCTATTCTGTATCTTCACCACAGTCTCCAGCCCCTCCAGCCCTGCTTGTTCTTTTACTAATTAAACACCTGTTCTCCTGCCCTTTCATCACTACTACTTTGGCTTCATTTCTTCTCTTTGCAATCCTGATCCTATGGTTGGCCAGGTCAGCTATACACTGCCTTCTACCCTTGACTCCTGGGCTTCACTGACATACTGCTCTTTATGCCCTGCTAATCCTCAACCTTGGGTCACCCTAAATATGGCTCTTCTCTTCTCCTACCCATGAGCTGCTGAACAGCCACTGAAAGACCACGCTCAGAACCACTATAAATGTACGTTCTCTAAGTTCAACTGGACACTCCCAGCTGCAAAGCAAAACTTTAACTCTTCTTCAGTTACCTTTACCAATGACCAAATGCTCTCTTTTCAAATTTCCAAAGTCTTTCCCATCCTTTCGGTAAATATCCTTGCCTCCTACTTTACTGAGAAAATAAGAGGACCATCAGTCATGAGATCCCTCTTCTACTCAAAAACCCACTACCATCTTCCCCATCCTCTCCTCCTTTGTTGCAGTGTCTGAGTAATAGTTGGCCCCTCTCCTTTCCAGGACCAACCCTTATACCACTGTCTTCCATTCCATTACTTTCCTGTCTCCTCCAGAAGCTTCTCATCAATCATCTTCACATTCCCTTAACTAATGGACCTCTCCCTGATTATTACAAAAAAATCTCAGATCTGCCCCATCTTTTAAAAACCTTGACTGAATATTGCTGCCCCATTAAGCTACCATCCTATTTCCCACTCCTAACTGGCACTGCCAAATTCATCCAAAGAGTCATCCACACTATTGTCTCCATTTCCCTACCACTCACTCATTTCTTGCAATTTGGCTCCCAAGCCCATCACTCAACTCGAGCTGCTCTTCCAGAGTTACCAATAATTTCTTACTTGTTATATGCAATGGCCTGTTCTCAGTCCTCTTCCTTCCTGACCACTTTGTAATTTTTAATACCACTCTCTCCTCCTAGGCATCTCTAGTATCTTGGCTTCTGTAACACTTCCCTCTCCTAGTTCTCTTTCTATCTGTCTGACGTTTTCTTTGCCCTAAAGTAAACACATCTTTCAAACTTTCAAATGCTGCCCTCTTTCCCCAAGGAGGATAAAAGATCCTTCCAAAGGACTGGACTTCACTGGATGTTTTTGTTTATTCCCAGCATCTGGCACATTCTAGGTATAGATTAAGCATTTACTGATTGATTGTTCTTTCTCAGTCCCCTTTGCTAGATAATTATCCTCTCACGCCCTCTTACATTAAGTGTTCCTCAGGACTTCATCCCTGTTCAATTAGCTCTGTATTCTTTCTTAGTGATTTCATCAGGTCCCATTAGCTGAAATCTCACTTTATAAGGATGACTCCCAAATCTATAGTCTAAAGGATATATATAGTAGGAGCTAGGGAATGCCATGGATAGAGTACTCGGCCTGGAGTCCGGAAGCTCCGAGCTCAAATCTGAACTCAGATGCTTACAAATTGTGTCATCTTGAGCAAGTCATTTTACCTCTGCCTCAGTTTCCCCAGCTGCAAAATGATGATAACAATAGCACCTATTTCCTAGGGTTGTTGCGAAGATCAATGAGATAATATTTGCTAAGCATTTAGCACAGTGTTTGGCACATAGTAGGTGGTATATAAAAATGCTAGCTATTATATTGGAGTCAGTAAGACCTGTTCAAATCCTCACTCTCATGCTTACTAACTATGGGAACTTTGGCAAGTGAATCAGTCTTCTGCCTCAGCTTCCTCATCTGCAAAATGAAGGGAATAAAAGCATCTATCCCAGAGGGCCATAGTGCAGATCAAACAAAATAATATAAAGCATTTGATAAACCTTCAAGGGCTACACCAATGCTAGCTGTTATCATTGTTCATTAGCTTTACCTGGACCCTTCGCAGATGGGCTACTCGCTCCTCTATTGCATTCTGCAAGGAAGAGGGAGCCTGCAAGATCTCCTGGTGATTGTCCATTAGAAATGTCACCAGCCTGGCAGCCAACAGCTCGTCCAAGTCGACTTCATCCTTGGAGCACAGGATGCAACGGGAAAACATCTGAACCATCTGGAAGAGGAAGAAAAGAAGGTTGTAAAAGAAAGAAAACAGATAAAGTGTCTGTTCAAGGCTGAACCACTGGCGCTGAACACAGATGAAACAATCCAGAGGCTTTGTGTCTGTCTCCCTTACCAAGTTCATGATAACTCATGACATACACTTTAACAGAAGTGGATGGTTTCATGTACAGTCCTCCTTTTTGTCCTTATCTACTAAAATGTGTTTGTGTCTGTTGATGACTGTCAGGTTCATAATTAAAATGAAAATTGTATAAAAGCATGAACAAAAAGGCATATCCCTGAACACTGTACACTTCTGGCCAGACATATTTCAAATCCAGAGGGGCCGCTCCTCATGTTCCAGCTTGCCTGAGATGAGCATCTCATTTGCCTCAAGAAGGAAAAAAAGGCATTTCATAAAAGACAGAGCTTATAAAAGGCACTTCTTAAAAGCCCCCTCTCATAAACTGTTTCAGGCTGCCTGTTAACAAATCTGAGAAATCACAACCACCATCATGACCTGTATTTATGTAACGGTTTTCCTTGAGTAGTTCAAGCTGCTTTAGAGACATTAGCGAAATGACAGGGCATCCTTATGACATCAGGAAAAAGCTGCTTAGCCTGGTCCGAGTGCCCCAACAGTCACATTTCTGGGCACTTACTTTATTTCCTCTAAGAG
This sequence comes from Pseudochirops corinnae, assembly GCA_028646515.1. Lineage (NCBI taxonomy): Eukaryota > Metazoa > Chordata > Mammalia > Diprotodontia > Pseudocheiridae > Pseudochirops > Pseudochirops corinnae. The sequence goes on along the minus strand of CM053587.1, from coordinate 93,679,067 downwards.
CATTGCAATACATTCTGGATTCTCACTTGGCAAATCCCCACTTAACGTAACTGTGGGCAGTTTATGAAAAGCACATTGGGTGATGAAATGCTCCCTTTCAGCAGGGCTGGAAGATAGAATTACTATAATACTGAGTACTGACCTGTGCAGTAGAAAAATCTACTCTTCCTGAGCTGCTCTTTTCCCAAGATACTTTAATCTCTACTGGGTCCCTTGGGAAGGTACAGATGGTTGATTAAAGGGGTGTGTGTGTGTGTGTGTGCGCGCACACGTGTGTGTGTGAGAGTATGTGTGTGTATTTGTGTGAGTGTGTGTGTGTCAGGTGCAAGGAAGAAGTTAGGAAAAGGAAGGTATCGAATACTTAACACAAATGCCTGACACGCCCTGGGTGCCTAATAAACATTTGTTGATCATTTGGTCCATTACCTCATATGCGTATGACTCCTTTTGAAGTTCCACAGAAAAGCACCACAACTATCCAGGTCATCCAATGGGACTGGTAGAATTTCCTCAGATGCTCATGAGGAATAACAGGAGTCCTCAAGAGTCTCTCCATAGTACCTGCACCACCTCTATGTTTCACCCTCTAGGAAGCAGCTGCATGGAGCAGTGGACAGAGTGCCAGGCCTGGAGTCAGAGAGACTTGTCTTCCTGAGTTCAAATCTGGCATCAGACACTTCCTAGCTGTGTGACCCTGGGCAAGTCACTTCACCCTGTTTGTCTCAGTTTCTTTATCAGTAAAATGAAGGAGTTGGACTAGATGGTCTCTGAATTCCCTGGTATCTCTAATTCAATAATTATATGTGCTGAGGGAAAAGGATTTAAAAAGAAGAAAGAAGGAAAGGAAGGAAGGAAGAAAGAAAGAGAGAGAGAGAAAGAGAAAGAGAGAGAAAGGAAGGAAGAAAGGAAGAAAGGGAGGAAGGAAGGAAGGAAGAAAGGAAGAAATAAAGAGGAAGAGAGGGAAGGAGGGAAGGAAGGAAGAAAGGAAGGAAGGAAGGAAGAAAGAAAGAAAGAGAAAGAAAGAGAGAGAGACAGAGGAAGGAAGGAAGAAAGGAACGGAGGAAGGAAGGAAGAAAGAAAGAGGGAGGGAGGGAAGGAGGAAAGGAAGGAAGAAAGGAAGGAAGGAAGGAAGGAAGGAAGGACGGAAGGACGGAAGGAAGGAAGGAAGGAAAAATAGTTTTTCCAAATGAGCAGAGAGCATGGAGTCAGTGATTTATCCAAGGCAGCCTAAACCCACATCCTGATCTGTGATTTGGAGCTAAGTCCAATACATAATTCTCCTAGACAGACTACTTGAACTAAGGAGGAGTGAGAGACCAGAATGGAAAAAACAACAACAACAACTATGACTCAAAATAGTGAAGGGAAATACAGGAAAAAGAAGGTAAGTAATTCTCAGAATGATGTGGAACTTGGTTCTTTTCTCCAGCTCTCAGAAGAGCTAAGAAAAAGAGAAAGGATAATGCAATTGAAGTAGGGTGGGAGGGGACAGAAAAAAAAACCTCATCAGCGGTCATGCAGACAGGTGGAAAAACAAGGAGAAGAGCTTCCTAGACGTTGTAATAACGGGACAAGCCCTATGGTTTTTCACAAGAGAGATGAGAGAGAAGAAGGGAAGACATCTGTCATGGAGGGGACCAGGAGGAATATTGCCATGGGAACTGGTGGGAAGAACAATAGACATGAAATCAGATGAGTTGGGTTTGAATCTCGGCTCTTTCACATACTTGTGTGACCCTGGGTACATCACTTAAGGCGCACATCACTAGGCCTACTATCCACATACGTAAAATAAGGTCTTCTTCTTGTTCAGTCATTTCAGTCACGTCCATCTCTTCATGATCCCATTTGGGGTTTTCTTGGAAAATATACTGGAGTGGTTCACCATTTCCTTCTCCAGCACAGATGAGGAACTGAGACAGAGTTAAATGACTTGCCCAGGGTCACACAGCTGCTAAGTGTCTGAGGCCAGATTTGAACTAAGGAAGATGAATCTTCCTGACTCCAGGCCTGGCACTCTATCCACTTGAACCACTTAGCTATAAAATGTAAAATGAGGGGACTCTATCAATTATGAAATGGATGAACAAATAAAAAATAATAAGATGAAGGGACTAGCCTCAGAGATCTCTAAAGTGTAAAATGATTTAATCTAACATCTTCATAATCTGCCCTAGAACAGAAAAAGGAAAGACTGGTTTGCATGCAGTAGCTAAGATCAGGTTCAGCAGGTAGTATCAAAGATAAGGTGGTTCTCTTTCCTGTTTCTTTCCTCTTTCCTGTGTTCAGTGTCGCTAAGGGTTTTTGTGGTTCTCAAGTTGCTGAAAGAAGAAAATTATTTCTGAAGGAGAAGCAGGACAAGACAGAATATCTGTAGGGGAATCGAACGGCTCCAGAAATCTCATTCGTATGCTTGTGAAAGACACAAAGTTGTCTAGTGTGAAGCCATAATTCTGTATGATACAACTTCCTATCTGACACTTTGAAAATCATGTCTTATCGTAAGAGATGTTTGTGTGTAGGAGAAAGACAATAGGGAGAGATAGCCGGGTCTGCTTCTGTCTCTTTGATGGAGGTAAAGGAAAATTAAAACTGATAAAATGCCTTTTTTTTTTGTTGGGGGAATGGGGATGGGGGTGGTAGTGTGTCTGGTAGGCCAATCCAATCCTGTATTCTCTGTCTTTCCCCTTCAATCCAGCCTCCATGCCACATCTCTCAAATCCATTATACCTGGTAAGAGATAGAGTACTATCAGTTCTCTATGCAACCCTTTCTGTTGATCCAGGGAAGGGAGAGAATTTTTCTTACAGAACCTCACCTACCCTTTCCAAGAGAGCTCTTTATGTTTCAAAGTAAGAAGTGGTTCTGCTAAATGGAAAGCAGCTACTAACACTGATAAGCTAAATGTACTCCTAGACCCCACTTTCCCTTAATTGAGTCCCTTACAGAAGAAAAACAGCAATAATCTGATTCACTTCTGCTTGACAGTGGAGTGCATTGAGGAGGAGGAAGAAAGGGAGCTGGGGAGTGTGCAAAGTATTCTAAGCAAGCCTGCTTTGTCTATGTAGCTTCATTTCCTTGCTTAACTTAATAGGTCCTCGTCATTTGCACATAATTAAAAATATGCAGATTGTTAGGCCTGAGAGACCAACATACCAGAGTGCGGGTGCCGAGGCCATCACAGAGCGGTGGGATTTCCTTGTTCAAGCAGATCTTCGCCATCATCCTAATCAACAGCTGTAACTTTCTCCGATTTTCAGGAGGCAGGAGGAGACAGCAAATCTGAAATGCTTCAATAGCAATTTTCTCTTTCTGTAACAAACCTGGTTTTAAAGAATAATAACTCTTAAACACCTAAGACCCATTTGGCTCTGCTACTTTTACACGTGTATAAGATACAGTATATTTTTAAAATGACACAAAACCTTACTTTCTTCAGTCTTCGTGCCCTGTTATTTAGCTGGATTTCCTATTGCCATCTGAAACTCAACATGGCAGACATCCTGCCACCTGCTCTGCTCCCATACCCAGAATATTGGTAGTAACACCTGATACATCCTCACCCTTTACATTCTGTATCCAATAACACCCTTTTTTTGGACTGAGATCCATGAGTTTATTTATGTAGGGAATTGGCTATATGGAAACTCCTTCCACTAAAGCAAATGGGCCACTCTTTGGTAACATGCATCTTCAAGAGTCTCCTGGTGGTACACTAACAGTCAATAAATCACCTACGGTGTGCCAAGCATTATGCTAAGCCCTGAGAATACAAAGAAAAGCAGAAGATAGTCCTTCCTCTCAAGCAGTTCACAGTCTACTGGGGCAAACAATGTGAAAATAACTATGTACAAACAAGATATAATGCAAGATAAATTGGAGATAGTCAACAGGGGGAAGGCATTAGCATTGGGGGAAACCTGGAAAGCATTCTTGCAGAAGGTGGGATTTTAGCTGGGACTTGAAGGAAGCCTGGCAAGCCTGGAGGCAGAGATGAGGAGATTGCATCCCAGGCAAGGGGATCAATCAGAGAAGATGCTCAGGGTCTAGAGATGGAGGCCAGTTTTACTAGATCACATACTATGTGGTAGGGTATAAAGTATAAGACTGGAAAGAGGGTAGAAGGAGAGGTTAATGAGAGGCTGAATGTCAAACACAGAACTTGATAATTGATACTGGAAGTGATAGGAAACAAGTGGAGTTTTCCTATCTTGGAAAAACATGGATAGACTTGCACAAAATAACGAAGAGCAAAATGGGCAGAACCAAGGGAACTTTGTATACGGTAACAGCAATATTGTTTTAAGAACAACTTAGAATGAATAAGTCATTTTGACTATTATAAATACTCAAAGTCACTACAAAGGACATATAAAGGAAGAGGCTAACTACAATCCAGAGAAAGAACTGATAAATAGAAGTATGTTTACAATTGTCTTAAAAAATTCTGTCTGCTGAGGCTGGGAGTGGAGAGGGGGAAAAAAGGAAAAGGGAAGAAATGTACGTGATAATTTTGTTATATATTTAAAAGGAATAGCAAGTTGTACATAACAGATTTGCAGTTTCACGTGTAATCATCTTGTTTTATTATATTATGTTATGGAAATGCTTGTTTCATTCCATAAATTAGAAATAAAATAAACAAACGGGACAAAAAAAACCTTAAGTGATTTGTCCACAGTAGCAGGGACTCAGGTCTTCCTGACTCTAAAGCTGACCCCTCCACCCACTATTGCTCTACTCCCTACATATCAACTTCTTTAATTTCTTCATAAATAACATGTCTGAAATACAGATTCATTTCTATTTGTAAAGTTATTTTTTCTAACACTGTGTATACTAATTTAATATATCCCAGTGTCTCCTTAAATCAGGTATAAAGTCTTCCATTAGACTACAGCTCTGTGAGAGCAAGGATTTTTTTTCTGCCTTTCTTTATATCCCTAAGTGCACAGTGCCTGGCATATGGTAGGTGCTTTAAGAAAAGTTAGTTCATTCCCATCAGGTTGCTGTTCATCCTTCATTTTGTTGTATCCTTCTGTTCCCCTCCCTTTTCCCTCTCAATCTTTCCATCAGCTACAAGACGCAGAACAGAAGTCACCACTTCAGTCAATGCAAAAAATTAACTTTATATAAAAGTACAAAATGTACAGTTAAACAGATTGTCTGAAAAAAGACCCAGGGATCTTAGTGAACTGCAGAGCTTTCTATGAGTCATTAGTGTGATGTGAGAGACAAACCACTAAATTAAAGATATATTAAGAGTTCCCAGGAATAGAGAGGAGAGAGCCCCACTTGGCTCTGCACTGGGAGGACCACATTTACAGTACTGTGTTCAGCTCTGGATGACACACTTTAGGAGTAAAATTGATAAGAGTCCAGAAGAGGGTAACCAGGGTCAGCTGATGGAACTGAGGATGCTAAGTCTGGGGAAGAGAAGAGTCAGGAGAGACAGGATAGTTGTGTTTGAGCATTTTAGGAGCTGTCATTTGGAAAAAGGATTAGACTTGTTTTGTTTTAGTCTTAGAGAGTAAAACCAGGACAAATAAGTGGAAATTCAAGAAGCAAACTTGGGCTGGACATCAGAAAACACTTCCCCGAGTGGAAGAGGATGCTTTGCTAGGTAGGGAGTGCTCTTTCATTGGAGGGATTCAATGCAGAGGCTGATGGCCCCTTGTTGGAGAAGGAATTAATGCTAGGGTAGAGACTGGTCTACATGGTGCTACTTTCCAACTCTCAAATTCTATGTTCCTGAGTCTGATTAAAGGCATGGGTTGGGAAAGTGGGAGAGAAAGAAGAATCAAACTTCTAAGGCAGGGCAATTTTGAGGAGTCTGGAATGATGCCATGGGTCTCACGAAGGAAGGACAAAAGAAGTCTGTGGGAGTACTCAAAAACTCAATTCCCCAGGCATATTTAAAAGTTTCAGGATGTAGCCTCAGCACTAGTATTGGTCAGGTCAGAAGCTACGAAACCAGCCTGGGATGAGAGAAGTGATGGAGAGTGTGGGGGGGAGGGGCTAGGCGAGGGTATTTCTATTTTCTACATTGAATTTGGAGCATGAGACTGGAGAGTTTGTTGTGAGAAAAACTTTCTACAGGGCAGAATTGCTTGCTAATGCTTCCCCTCCCCATCTTCCTGTGAATAATAATAAATATTGGTATTACTATAACAATAAAATCTAGTATTTATATTGGCAAATTGCAAAGATTGCAATTGCACTTTACAAATAACACATTCGATCTGCAAAAAACCCTAAGAAGTAGGTGCTATTACTGTCCCCATGTAAAGAGAAGGAGAAACTGAGGCAAACAGAGGGGTGACTTGCTCAGGATGCTGTAGCTAAAAAGCATGCGAGGCAGGACTTGAACTCAGGTCAATATGACTTCAAATCCAGCATTCTATCCACTGTGCCACCTGGTTACCTTAAAGTAATGGACTACAATGCATCAGTGTAATATCAGGTTCTGTCTGCATCTGAATCATGGATGTGTGAGTTCCTCCTAGTTTCATTTTAGGGAAGATAGTGCCTCCAAGAAGTTGTACAAGGTACAGGGGCCACACCCTGGTAAACCATTTTGACAGATGGGTTAAACCAGGTGGAGGGTAACCAAGAAGTCTCAAACCCATTGGTGAGTTAGAGGGGAGTCTGCCTCAAGCACGTGAAGACTTCCCCTGGTGGAAGGGGTGGATGAAAAAAATTTGTTCCAAAGGCCATGAAGGTAGCTTAAGCAGGTGCTATGGAGTGCTTAGAGGTTGGTCAGACATTGAGAAGATAAACAGAAAATAATTAACAGAAAGAAGGCAATAGAATTAAGAGGCTTCCAGTAAAAGATGTAATTTTAGTTGGCACTTAAACAAAATAGGGATGTTAGTAGTTAGAGCAGAGGAGAGAAAGGATTCCAGGCCTGGGGGACAGCCAGAGAGAATGCTGAGAGCTGAGAGATGGAGGGTCTTGCTCATGGAACAGGCAGGAGAGCAGGTTCATTGGACTGAAGAGTACACAGTAGAGAGTAACATGTTAAAAGACTGGAAATGCAGGAAGGGGCTAGGACATAAAGGGCCTTAAATGCCAAACAGTATTTTAGATTTGACTCTGGAGGCAATAGAAAGCCACTGGAATTTATTAAGTAGGGAGGTGACAGGATTGGGCCTGCACTTTAGGAAAATCACTTTAATTGTTAAATGGAGGATGGATTGGAGTAGAGAGGGACTTGAGGCAGGCAGAGCCACCAGCAAGTGTAATAGCAATGTAATTTGATCCCTTTGTATTGGCATAGTTAACAGGTGCTTTGCACTTAGTAACTAATCAAGCATCTGTTAAAGAAACAGAAGGTATGAACCCCTGTTGCTGATGTACCAGGAAGGGGTTGAAACTGGAAATGGCTGAAACAGGAAGGAGCTAATGTCATATGTGTATATAAGGAGAAGCCCCTGCTGGGTCAGACAGATGTTCTTGGAGGCAGGTTCTGGAGGCTGAGGAAGGTAGGCTCAGGCTTGAGAAAATGATTTTTATTTTGAGAACCTAGATGAAGTGATTTTGATTCTGGGAACCAGCTGAAACTTCTGCTGAAGACTTCCAAGGGCCAGCCAGAGCTGCTAAGGAACCGCTGAGTGCCAGGGCCAGCTGGAGCTGCAGAAGACTGAGGAAGCATGATTGTTGTGTTGGTATTTTGTGTTTGTGGCTTTATTAAGCCTTGACTTCCCAGGAACAGAGACTGTGAAAGATTTAAGGTGCACTGGACACTGTGAGCTTCAACGTGCAACAGGAATTGCACTGAGAGCTAGACAAGGAGCTGAGAGCTGTCTGCCTTTGAACCCAAGTGACAGTTTGGTGAATCCAGGTAGGAGCTGGGACCATGGAAGGGGATCCAGGGAATCTGAGAGCCTATCCCAAGTCAAGTTGAAAGAAGACTTCATTTGGATATTGTGTACTGACTGAGAAGATTGTGATTTACTTGTGACCTAGGGTAGATGGCCTGGTATTTTCTGGTGATTGAATAGTGAAGGATGACTGAATAGTGATTGATTTGTAATTTAGTGTTCCCTATGAGTGGAGAACTTTGACTTTTGTTTTTTATGACCCCTTAAGGAGGCAGCCTCCTTCAGGCTGATTGAATGATTGAGTTGATTGAATGATTGAGTTACTAAGCGATTTATTGACTAAATGATCGTACTTTGTTCAATACTATGTGACCACTGTGGTGAAATTATGTGGCCATTTTAGTGATAAGTTGTTGTGAATGCTGTATTTTGATTTTCTGTGATAAGCTGTAACATTTTGAATGTTGTGCCTTGATTTTCTGTGAATGTTTTGCTCTGATTTGTTATCGAATAAATAAAGAGTTCGCTATATTATATAATCAGAACCTTGAAAGCTACTCACAGTAGCATTTTCTGGAAAGCTGCTAATGCGTGGGTTAACAGCAAGTAACTGAAAGAGTCCATGCATGAGGTAATGAGTGCCTGCACCGGTGTGGTGACAATTTCAGAAGAGAGAAGAGGGAGTATCTGAGCAATGTTAAAAAGGTGGAATCCATAGGCCTTGGCTTTGGATATATGGGATGAGAGATAGTGAGGAGTCCAGGAGGACTCCTAGGTTCTAAGCTTGAGTGTTGCCCTCTACAGTAAGGGAGGAGGTAATATAGGTCCAGGGTGTAGGGGGAAAGATAATGAGTTCTGTTCTGGACATACTGAATTTAAGATGTCTGCTGGACATCTAGTTTGCGATGCCTGAAAAGCAGTTGGAGATGTGACACTGGAGGTCAGCAAAGGATACTGGGCAAGGACAGGTAGATTTTAGAATCATCAGCAAAGACGGCAATTTAAATCCATGCAAGGTGGTGAGATCCCCAAATGAACTCATATAGAGGCAGAAAAGAAGTGGGCCCAGGACAGAACCATGATGGACACCTATGGTTGAAGGGCATGATGTGGAAGAGGATCCAGCAAAGGAGCAGAGGAGTGGTCAGAAAGGTAGGAGAAGAACCAGCAGAGAGAGCTGTCCTGAAAACCTAAGGAGAAGAGAGAATGATCAACAGTGTCAAAGTCTGCAGAGAAGTCAAGAAGCATAAGTACCAAGAAGAGGCCATCAGATCTGGCAGCTAAGAGATCATTAGTATTTTTGGAGAAAGGGATTTTAGTGAGATGATAAAATCAGAAACCAGACTGTAAGGGGTTAAGAAGAGAGTGGGAGGAGAGAAAGTGAAGGCATCTACTGTAGGTGGCCTTTTCAAGGAGTAAGGCCATTTCATCATGTGAGGCAGCAGTAAAGGACAAGATAGTGGCAGAAGACACCTAGTGATAAGAGATGAAGAGGAGGAGAGAAGGAGTTCATGGCGAATGACTTCAAATTTGCCTATGAGACAAGGTTCCCAGCTAAGAGAGTGGGGGGAGGAAGTGGTATGGGAAGTTGGAAAGGAGATGAAAAGGTTTGGAAGAGCCATAATGGGGAATGAGATAGTGAGCTGATAGGATGATATAGGAGGATTGCCTGGCAACAGTCAGGGCTCATCTGAGGTTGTGTAACATAAATTTGTAGTGGATCTAATCAAAAGAGTTGCATAATTTTCTCCATCTTTGCTTAGCAGCAAGTGGGTAAGGGAGAGGTGGCAAACGGTGGGAGTGATCCAGGCTGAGGCTTGTCTGGATGTAATCAGTGATATTCTAAAGGGACTAGGTATTGAAGAAAGCAGGATAGTGTAGAATTCAATTGGTTCACAAGGGGTGAAAAAGAAAGGGAAGAGAAGAGAGTGACTAGTATAAAGGAGATGGCCTGGGAAAGAATTGACAGGTCAATTGAATAATTACTGAAGCCAGGGGAGTGGATAAGGCAAGTTTCACTGAACTAGTTTGTCAGGAATGGAGGGGGTGGGAAGGAAGGATTTTTTTCTGGAGATAAGCCTACCAGTTTAAACATTTGTATTAATGTGAAAAATGTGAAAAATTTGGTGGAAGAGGTTCCAAATATTTAAAATCTTTTCAACTTTACTTGTACTTAATAAGCTCCCTTCATTGAACAAGATTTAGCTTGCTGTTGGTATTTTTCATGCTAAATGACTAGGTAACAATTATGTATTTTCAATTAAAAGAATAAAACCTGTCCATGATATATGGCTATGGCAGTTGTGATGATGATAAAAGTGCAGAGAATAAGAGAGAGCCAGGAGAGCTGTCTGGTTGCTCAAGTTGATCCTTATAGTTCCCAGTGGTGTCCCACAATCTGGCCCTTTGCTTTAAAGGTTTAGCAATGAAGTATTATCAGTTCTCCCAAGATCTATCAGATTATTCATTCATGCTAGCCAAACTCACAAGGGATTAATTTAGATAGCAGAGCATCAATGTACAACTGGGAAATAGGACTACCAAGTGGTACAGAATCCTTGCATAAGATAGTCAGTATTTTCTCTTCCCAGTAAGAAAGCCAGCATGAGAAATGCTAACAGTACCAGGCTACTGGGCAAACGATCAAAGCAAATGGAATTGGAAGGGTCACTGCCATCAGGCTATGAGTGACTCAGCCTTCTCCACTACATATATCCACATATCCAGCCTTATTCTTATTCCAGCAAAGGATCACAGAATTTAGAGATGAGATTGCCTTAGAGGTCAACTAGTCCAACCCCTTCATTTTAAAGATGAGGAAACTGAGGATTAGAGAGCTTAAAATTTTGTCCAAGGTTGCATATACATAGTAAGTAGCAGAGCAAAGATTTGAACTCTGGTCTCATAACTGTCAAGTATAATACTCAAAGTCCAGCTTTCTTTCAGCTCCACCACCGTGTCTTCCAAAAATATACTGTCTATTGGTCACTAGACATCTCTGGATGCCATAAAGGCATCTCAAACTCAAAAAGTACAGAATGGATCTAATTCTACCCCTCCCACTAAAACTTATTCTTCCTCCAAACTTCCCCATCTCTGATGCAGGCATCCCCCTTGCTTCGAGGACTATAAAACTGGAGCCATTCACCTCCTAGGCAGAGAATGTATTGCTTCCTCAGATCTGCCTCTTAGATTTCTTTTTGCTTTTCAAAGCTTGGCCCAGATACCACTTCCTCAAACAGGCATTCCTTGATCCCTCCTAGTTAATAGTGTTATTTCATATAGATTCCCATCTATCTGTCTGACTGTTTGTCTATTTATCTGTCTATCTATTTATCTGTCAATCTATCTGTCCATCCATCTATCCATCTATCTATCCATCTGTCTATCTATCTATCTGTCTGTCTGTCTATCTATCCATCTATCTATCCATCTGTCTATCTATCTATCTGTCTGTCTGTCTGTCTGTCTATCTATCTATCTGTGTATGGATTTAAGTGGAATTGAACTACAGAGATCTAACAATCAGCATTAAATATTCCTGTCATCTAGTCAAGGATAAACTATTAAATTTTTCATTATTGACTTTTTTCTAGACCACAAAAACCACCACCACCCTTCTCTTAAGACATTACTTCATGATGGACGGGTTACAAATAATTAGATCACAACTTATCTTAGCATCACTTACATTTTAATCTCCATAACCAAAGACTTGGGAGACAGCCGGGTCCCATCAGCAATACATTGACAAATCATCTCCTAGGCTGGCAATACTTATGTAGCTGGCTCACTTTTTCCCTTCTGTGTTGGTTTTTATTTAGCTTCAAATTTTATTTTTTTCCCAGTTGGTTCCCCACATTCTAGGGGTTCCTCAATTTGCAAGTAGAGCAAAAAGTTGCTGTTTGTCCTTTGTTTCCTAAGACCAGTAACATCACAGGTGATGTCTTGACTTGTGAGTGAACTGGATTTAAGAGAGACAGAGCTGTACAAAGTTGTCAGTCTCAGTCTCTTCCAGAGTCATTAAAGTCCAGTGACAGGACAAAAGTCACGATGACTTGCGCTGGCCCATGGTATCTCTGATGTCTGACCAGTGTTTAAGAGCTCCACAGCACCTACTTTGGCCGCCTTCATGGCCACTGGAACAAATGGTTCTCATCCACTCATTCTATCAGAGGGAGTCTTCCCATGCTTGGGGCAGACATCCCCCTAACTCACTGACAGGTTTGAGCCCTGTCAATAATCACAGACAGCAAAAAGTATGGCATAGTAGAAAGAGCCAGGAGAGATCTGGGTTCAAATACTACTTCTGACTAATGCGTGTCACCAGCAACAAGTCAGGTCACCTCTCTAATCCTCAATTTCCTTATCTGTGAAATGGGGTAAACAATATTTAATACACTCCATCCCACAGAGGGATTGTAGAAATAAAAGATGATGCCTTTAAGGCATTTAGCAATGGTAGGAGCATTCCATAAATGTAAGGTACTTTTTATGATGATCAACCATAATGACCACTGTATTTTATCTGTCATGGTCTATTTGCAAGACAAATGAGAAGCTGAAAGTAAAACCTTGAAAGTTGCAAAGTCCAACCACTAAAATCATATTGTAAAAGAAACCTGAACAGCAATAAAAGTTGTATGGAATGATGAGCCAGGAGCATTTTCTGAAATGAGACTAGCCTCTGGTTCTGAAACTATGACATAAAAATGGGTATGAAGTATGGGAATGAGCAAAGGAAACAACAGAAAACTACTCAAAAATAAGTAGGAGAAAGCTACAGAGGCTTTAAAACTATATGATTTCAGTATAAGTATTTTCTCTGAAGAAGAAAATTGGATGCTGAAGACCAAGGAGAGAAGGTAGGTCAGGAGGAGACAGCTCATTCTGTCTGCTCTCTGGGGTCTGCCTATCCCATCATAACACAGACCCACGTCTTGTACCTTGTCATCCCCAATGCAGGGAATAAGTTTGTTGCCTCGTATTACATCTCCATAATGGTGAAAGGAGAGAAGATTACAGAGACCAATAGCCACCTTTACAGAAAGCCATGGTTTGCAGCAACTGAAAGGAATTAATTACATATATATATCATGGAGAGAGGTGGGGTGAATGGAGTAGTTCTACAGCCTACAACGGCATCTGAATCGCTCGGAGTTTGTCAAAAGCCAGGCAGAAGAAGCTCTATCACTGAAGCAGAGGAAAGTCAAAAGGGTTTTATTGGAGAACCTGGTGCTTTTTCTTTAAGGATGAGAAAAGAATAAAGAGATACTCGAACAGCAGGCTTGGCTAGGACATGACAGCTCTCCCAAATGGTGAACAGTATAATCCTGGAAAAAGTGATTTACATGAGAACATATTAGAGGGAGCAAAACACCATTTTATACTCCAAAGCTCAGGGTAAGGATGAAAGCAGCAAAGAGAACAGTATTTGCACAACTACAATGAAATTTAGGTATTTTATAATATATAAGAAAGGACACTACAGTGTGCAGCCTACTTACGGGGAGCAGGGGGTAGATGTGGTAGGTGGGGAGTCCTAAATGAAGGGAAGACAAGGAATAAACACTGTTGATTTCTCTAGTTCTCTTTTAAAGTAATAATAATGAAGAGCATAGCTGGAGCCTCTCAAAGGAACCTGGGAGATCTAACAATATATAAAGCATGTGGAGCGGAGGAAAGCAGGTGAATAAATCCTTCTCTTATGAAGGCATTTTTGAAGGGTAAATCCTGCGTGGTATCAGCATTTCTAGGATGACTAATTCATAACTCTTCGCCTACATAATGCTTTTATCTTCTTTATATTCTTTAAGGTACTTTTCACACATGTTGACTCATCAAAGATCACCCTGAGATATAGGTAGAAATAAAAAAATTTGCATAATTATTGAAGGCATTGGGAAAACCCTTCTCTGGACAAAACTGGAAACTAAGTGGTTTTCTCCTGTTAGGGAATGGCTAAGCAAATCGTGGCACATAAATGAAATGGAATATTATTGTGTCAAAAGAAATGATGAAATAGACAGCTGCAGAGGAAAATGGGAAGGCCTCTATAAACTAATGCAGGATGATCTGGACAAAACTAGGAGAATAATTAATACAACATTATAGGAAAAAAAACTTGGAAAGATTTCAGAACTCTGCTCATCACAATGACAAGTCAGGAATTCAAAAGCATGAAGATAAAACATACCACTCATCTCCTGGTAGGGAGATAATAATCTTAAAATGCTGAAAAAGACACATATTTTTGAACATAACTAATGCAGGAATTTACTTTACCAGAATCTGAACATTTGTATTGAATGACTTGTTTTTTTGTTTTGCTTTAAATTTGATTAATTGGGGAGAGAGGAGCAAGAGTGAAGAACAGATTAATAAAAAAAAAATTTTTATTACAAAAAACTTCTTCCCTTCTGCTTTTTTTTCCTCTCTTCTTTTCCAGTGGTGGTTTAAGGGGCACCAAGCTAAAAACTTGGTGAGGGGGGAAAAACATATATGCAACAAATTTCCATATAGTTTATAGACCTAAAATCTCTCCAGTTTAAAAATATAAAAAATATAAAATCACATTATGTATAAAGGCTCACATAAAAATAAAGGTGGTATATTTGGCATATTCAATTGTTAAATAATAAATTATTTAGACAAATTACAAATGTGCTAATTAAATTTCTTTTTAATTGCTTAATTTTTGTTATTAGATAAAGAACTACAAGCTGAACTCAAGGATCATGGATTTAGAAGCAGAAGAAATCTTAGAGGTCATAGAATCCAATCATCTCATTTTACACCTGAGGAAACCAAGGCTCAATGAGGTTCAGAGACCTGCCTGAGGTAAAATACTGAGTAAGTATTTCTTAGGAGGGATTCAAAACAAAGTCTTCCTTACTCCTGGCCCTATACTCCATCCACTACAGTGTGCAGCCTCAAATTCTGTCATTTTCGTGAGGAGCAAAAAACTTAAAATCAAGGAAAATATAAACAAATGAACATTTTGGTGAATTGAGTATTTTCCATAGTAATAAAATAGAACCCCCAAAAACCATTAATTTTCAGAAGGGAAAAAAACAATCATTCAACATAAGTTTTGCAACATGAAACGTTATCCAATAAGTCAGTTTCAGTTTCTGAGCTTTTTATGAACAACTCCTGCTGAAGCTTTATTTTTATGTTTACAAACTTCTGAAAACTAACAGTTTAGTGGATTAACTCAAGTTGATTTACCCTCCACATACTATCCACTTCTTGATTTAATTTATTTCCAAACATAGACTGAGTTCTTTGACCTGTTGCAGACGATGGACGAAAGTGAATCAAGAAGCTGAGGATTGGGGACTTGCCAGCGGGGCTAAGCTACAGAAGGGTGGGGCATGCTGGTCAATTCTTATCCAGTACCATCTGAAAGTAACTTTTCAACAGGGAGTTTGAAACATGGCCCTTGTTTCATCACCCACCCAAACACTACAGCAACGACATCATCAGTGTCTGGATCTTGGCCACATGGGATCTGCAGCAGTGGGAACTGGCTGACAACAGAACTCCCATTTCTTAATGAAGTCTTCCTCCTGTCTGTTCTGCAGTTGTAAGCAGATTCTCAATAACAGGGGATTTTATTTGCTTCATTCGGTAAAGGACGCCTGACAAAAGCAGACTAAATCAATAAATGGTGAAGAAATCGACTTTAAAATCTTCTGAGTTTAGCTTCTGAACCACATGGAGGGAAGGGAGGAGAAAGGAGTAAGCAATATTATCCCGTTTGATCTTTACAACAACCTTGTGAAAGTAGGTGCTGTTATTACCCCCATTTTACAGATAAAGAAACAGAGATTAAGTGACTTGCCCAGGGTCACACAGCTAGAAAGTGTCTGAGAGATCAGATTTGAACTCGGATCTTTCTGATTCCAAACCAAGTGCTCTACCCACTGTGCCACTACTTTTTACATAAAGTAGTAGAGTTCTCTATCCTGCATGTGTGTGACTGTTACTAGTCCTTGAAGGACTCCTTCTCTCAAAGAACATTACTACCCCAGACCACCAAGTTCTTTCACTCCAGTTTCAGCATCACCATTTCATTGCATGGTATTACATTCTTTTTTATTTAATTCTTCAGCAGAGACAGTCAACATCTATTAAGCACCTACTACATGCCAGACATGGTGCTAAGTGCTGATGCAAAGAAAGGAAGAAAGTTGGCTAAGACACAAATAGCTTTTAGATGCACTAGGTCTTCCAGAAGCAAAGGGAGATAAAAAATGGGTTTGAATGCAAAAGACTTTTGAGTGAAATTTGAGTGAAAATTTGAGAGAAAATTTGAGTGAAAGCTGGATTTACTAGATGTGACCTTGGGCAAATACTTTACTTTTTTGAGCCTCAGTGTCTTGATCTATAAAATGGGGCTAACATTTGTACTGCCTATCTCACAGGATTGTGAGGATTAAAACTGCATAATGAAGAAACATGCTTTGGATTTGGCATTATAAGTTCTGCCATTTTCTAGCCATGGAACCTTGGAAAAAATCACTTAACTTTTCTAAGTCCAGGTTCCTCTGTTATAAAATGATCACAAAATATTTATTTAAATTACATACCTCTTAGAAGTATTAGGTAGATAAAATGAAATAACATCAATAACATCCAAGAAAAAGCCTGAAGTTCCATACAAATGCCAATTTTTTTATTATGAGTGTGATTACCATTACAATTATGATTAAAGAGTGGAGTAGAACACTGGCCCTGGAGTCAGGAAGATCTGGGTTCAAATCCTTCCTTTAAGGTTTACCAGCTGTGTGACCCTCTCAGTGCTCAAAGCTACTCTCTAAGGCCATTAAGTTACAGATTTGTACAGATTTCACAGATCTGCATAGGCAGAAGACGTTTTCTTACCAGGGAGTTTCCCCATACATAGAAGACCTGAGGCCCAGACCAGGAAGAAAAAAAAAATAAAAGAGTACTATTCCTTCTCTTGTGAAAATGGCAGCATTGAAACAATGAGCAGGATGCTCTCAGAGAAACCTGGAAAGACTTGCATGGACTGATGCAAAGTGAAATGTACTGTGTACAAAGTAACAGCAATATTGTAAGATGATCACCTTTGAATGACTTAGCTTTTCTCAGCAATACAATGATGCAAGACAACTCTAAAGGATTTATGATAAAAAATGCTATCCATTCCCAGAGAAAGAAGTGATGATGTTTGAATACAATATAATACTTCCTTTATTTTTCTTGAGTTTTTATTTCTTGTCTATGTTTTCTTTCACAACATGACTATTATGGATATGTTTTGCATGACTACACACGTATAACTTATATCAAATTGCTTGCTTTCTCAGTGGGGGGTGGGGTGGAAAGGGAGAGAATTTGGAACTCATAAAGTTTTTTAAATGAATGTTAAAAAGTTGTTTTTACATTTAACTTGGGGAAAATAAAATACTAAATAAAAACTTTTAAAATGAAAATGAAAATGGCAGTGTCCCTGGAATGGCAGTATATAATTGTATTGTGTGATTTTCATATGTGTGTGTGTGTGTGTGTGTGTGTGTGTGTGTGTGTGTGTGAAGAATTGAGGTAACTGAGTAAATAACACTGACTCCATCTTGTGATGCAATTCTGGAGCTAGCTCAGTTCCCTTTCTATTCAGTTATGGTTCTAGTCCAATGTCCTTCTTGTGAGAAAACTTTATTCAATTATGGGAATTATGAGAAAACTTTATTTTATTGTTTGAACCTAGTCCTGAATGGCTGGGAAACTGAATCATCTCGATTTGCTGCTTAGACACCCTTAATTAAGGACCTAGGTTATGCTGACCAGAATCTGGCGGAATCCAATGACTGATAGGAAGAGTTTCTTCACAACTACACATCTCAAGCAACCCAGCTATCTTATCTGAAAATTGGCCTCATACTGGTCAATCAGTTATTGTTTCCATGTTCCTTTGACTGAATACATACACTTAGGTGGAATAGGAAACCTCTTTTTCTGATGTCAGGGAATTGTATCTTTATTCTCCTATTACCAACTTGGAAAGCCTCTAGTCTTTCCTTCAATCAGAAATCAGATTGTCAAATTCTGTATCCTGGTTAATTTTTTTCTTTTAATTGCTTGGTCTTATTTGATTGCTTTTAATGCATAAAAATCTACTCTCCTCTGTATTTGGGATCCAGCCCTAAGCCAAGAAAGGGGCCTGGTCCTGATTTGTTAGGCAATGGGGATGCATTGCTTGAGAAATGGAAATGCTTGGAAGCTCAAACTTTTGTTCCTCAGTCATTTCATCTTTCACTTGACATAGTATGTGTGTATGTGTACGTATATATGTATGTATGTGACTATATTTACAACTTACTGCTTGCCCTCAGTGTAGGGGAGTTGTAGTAATTGCTTACTATTGCTATTTTACATTTTTAAAAATTCTTATTACATATTTTGGGGTGTTTTTTTAAAAAAAAGCTATAAGGAGGAGGTTCTTAACCTTCTTTTTGTGTATCACGGCACCACTGGGCAACCTAGGGACCCCTTCTCAGAATGTCTTTTGCATAAAATAAAATATATAGGATTATAGAGGAAACCAAATATATTGAAATATAGTTATCCACATATTTTTAAAAGTACATATACTTAAAAACCACCTTCTATAAAACACAAAGTATATATCTCTCATCTTACTTTACTCCTGATCCAAAAAATAATCCTAAATTTTGTTGTCTTATTTTTTTCCAGAAGAAAAATAAATTGAATACCCAGATTTCATATTTTTATGACTATAGCAGATTCTCTAATCTGGAAGGGAAACTGAGACCCAGAGAAGTCAACAAATTATTGTATTATGTAGCTTTCTGGAGTTGGAAGAGACCCTTAGAAATGGAGATTTCCCTAGGATCACATAACTAGTGGCAGAACCAGATCTTCTGACTTAGAGAAGAGGGACATGATAGAAAATAGTGGATCTGAACTCAAGAGTATCTGAATTCTAACCCTGGCTGTGACAATGATGATTTGGATGACTTTGGACAATTAATTTAACCACTGGGGCCAATTTCCCTATCTATCAAATGAGGAGATTATACAAAAGGACCTAAGACTTTTTCAGTTCTAACTCCTATGATCCTATCTTCTTTCAAGCAGTGAAACGAGAACAACTTAGTTCTATTCAAAGGAAAAGGTTAAAAAAAAAATGTAACCAAATAAACTACATCATCCATGAGGGTAATCTTCCAGGGAAAGAATTCTGCATTTAGTTCAATTAAGAAAGGAAGCATTCAAGGCAAAAGAGCTCAGGCTACAACCAAGGATCACCTATCCAGTGAGACTGAGCATAATCTACCAGGCAATGGACATTCAGTGACATAATGGAATTCCAGACCTTCCTGATGAAAAAGCCAGAGCTCAATGGAAAATTCAACCTCCAATTACAAGACCCAGGAGAGATACAGAAAGGTAAATAAGGGAAAAAACACATACACACATAACTTGTTATTTAACAAGAGCAAACTGTTTACATCCCTATATGGGAAGCTGATACCTGTTAATATTGTGAACTCTATACCTACAGCAACATCTAAAAGGGATAAAAACAAATAGAGGGTGTGGGTATAAATTATGCAAAATGATGATAAAAATCCTCATTAAAAGACTGCAATGGAAGAAGAGGAAAGAATGGAGCAGAAAAGGGTAAATTATGCTACATAAAGAGGCATAAAAACAATATAGTAGAGGGAAAGAAGGAAGATGAGAATTATATGAGCTTTTCCCTCACTGGTTCTGGTGCAAGGAGGGAATAACATACCAGTTAAAGATAGGACTCTATCGAGAAGAGACATAAAATTCATCATAAAAGGGGGAAGGAGGGGAGGAAGAGGAGCACTGCATGAGATCTATTCTCGTCAATTTTGGTTTGAGGAAGAAATAACATGCAACATTGAGTAAAAAAATCGATCATATCCTACAGGCAGTAGGGGGGGGAAGGGCCAAGAAAGGGGGGGAGTTTAGAAGGGAGGGAGGAAGTAGTAAGGGAGAAGAGTAGGAAAAAGGAGGTGGGGCAGATAAGAAGGGAATACTGAGGGAGGTGTCAGTTAATAGGAAAACTCTTAAGAAGGGTAAGGGAGAAGGGGAAAAACAAAAGCATAAACAGGGGAGGGAATAGGATGGAGGGAAAGACACAGATAGTAATCCTAACTGCGAATGTGAATGGGATGAACTCTCCCATAAAATGGAGGTAGATAGCAGAATGGATTAAAAATCATAATCCTACAATATGCTGTTTACAAGAAACTTATCTGAAACAGAAGGATACACACAGGGTAAAGGTAAATGGTTGGAGTAAAATACATCATGCCTCAACTGAAGTAAAAAAAAAAAAGCAGGGGTAGCAATCCTTATCTCAGATAAAGCAAAAGCAAAAATAGATCTAATTAAAAGAGATAAGGAAGGAAACTATATCCTGCTAAAAGGCACCATAGAAAATGAGGCAATATCATTGCTAAACATTTATGCACCAAGTGGTACAGCATCTACATTCCTAAAGGAGACATTAAGGATGCTAGAGGAAGAAATAGATAGCAAAACTATACTAGTGGGGTACTTCAATCACCCCCTCTCTGAGATCGATAAATCTAACCTCAAAATAAGC
>CM053587.1:93640766-93658113 GCA_028646515.1 Pseudochirops corinnae | reverse complement strand
ACCAAACTATTGTACAATGTGAAAGTATTTGCAGATCCTGTACATGATTGCGTGCCACCACAGCGGGGGGGGAAGGGAGGGGAGAAAATCTGAAACTCAGGTGAATGTGGAACCAAATCTTGTAAATTAAAAGTAAAGAAACAAGTCATTTAAAAGAAAAAAAAAAAAGAAAAGTGTTTTGTGCTTGTCTTCATATAGGTCCTAGGTTTGTCTTGATTGGTAGATTCCTAAATATTTTATATTTTCTGCAGCTATTTTTAGTGGAATTTCTCTTTCAATCTCTTCCTATTGGACTTTATTGATAAGATATAGAGAGGCTAATGATTTATGTAGGTTTATTTTATATCTTGCATCTTTGCTAAAGATATTGCTTCAATTAGCTTTTTAAGTGAATTCTCTAGTTTTCTCTAAATATACTGTCATATCATCTGCAAAGAGTGATAGTTTTGTTTCTTAATCATTGCTTAATCATTCCTTCAATTTCTTTATCTTGTCTTATTGCTATAGCTAGCATTTCTAGTATAGTATTCATTGATAGTGGAGATAATGGACATCCTTGCTTCTCCCCTGATCTTATTGGGAAGGCTTCTAACTTATCCCCATTACAGATAATACTTGCTTTTGGTTTTAGATAGATACCACTTATCATTTTAAAGAATGCTCTATTTATTCTTATGCTTTCTAGTGTTTTTTTTTTAAATAGGAATGGATGTTGTATTTTGTCAAAGGGTTTTTCTGTATCTATTGAGATGATCCTACAGTTTTTGTTCTTTTTATTATTGATTGGTGATGGCTTTCCTAATATTGATCCAGTCCTGCATTCCTAGTATAAATCTCATCTTGTCAAAGTGTATGATCATTGTGATATATTGCTATAGTCTCCTTGCAAATATTTTTTTATTTTAATTTTTGCATCAATATTCATTAGGGAAATTGATCTATAGTTTTTTTTTTCCTCTGTTTTGTCTCTTCCTGATTTAGGTGTCAGCACCATATTTGTTTTATAAAATGAATTTGGTAGGACTCCTTCTTCACCTATTATCCCAAATAATTTATATAGTATTGGAATTAAATGTTCTTTAAATGTTTGGTAGAATTCACTTGTGATTCCATCTGGCCCAAGACATTTTTTCTTAGGGAGTTCATTGATGACTTGTTCAATTTCTTTTTCTGTGATACTATTTATCATTTTAAGTATTCAGTTTCCTGTTCTGTTAATCTGTATAATTTATGTTTTTGTAAATATTAATTTACTTCACTTATATTGTCAGATTTATTAGCACACAAATAGATAAAATAGCTCCTAATAATGGGTTTAATTTCATCTTTATTGATAGTTCATTCACCTTTTCATTTTTGATATTGATAGCTTATTTTTTCTTCCTTTATTAAAAGTCAAATTAACCAGTCATTCGTTAATTTTATTGTTTCTCCCCACTTAAAACCAGCTCCTAGTTTTGTTAGTTTTATTTCTTTGATTTCCAAACTCATTTAACTTTTCCTTTAAGAATTTGGATGCTAGGGGTGGCTAGGTGGCACAGTGAATGGAGTACTGGCCCTGGAGTAAGGAGGACCTGAGTTCAAATCCGGCCACAGACACAACACAAAAACTAGCTGTGTGACCTTGGATAAGTCACTTAATCCCTACCTTCCCCCCTAAAAAAAAAAAAAGAAAACAAAACAAACAAAAAAGAATTTGGATGCTATACCATTTGGTACACATATGTTTAGTATTGATATTACTTCATATCTGTGATGTCTTTTAACAGAAAGTAATTTCTCTGATTAGCTTTTAAAATTAGTTCTATTTTTGCTTTTACTTTATCTGAAAGAATGATTGCTACTGCTGTCTTTTTTTAATCTGTTTACCATAATAGGCTCTGTTTCAATCCCTTATTTTTATTCTGTGTATGTCTTTCTGTTTCAAGTGTGTTTCTTGCAACCAATATATTGTTGGATTCTTCTTTCTAATCCATTCTGCTATCTGCCTCCATTTTACAGGCAACTTCATCCCATTCACATTCACAGTTATGACTACTAAATGTGTATTTCCCTCCATCCTATTTCTTTTCCTGTTTATTTTTAATCTGCCTCTCCTGGAAAGTCTTTTTTAATTTTTTTTGCTTCTGACCACTATCTCCTTTAATCCACCCTCCTTTTTAATCAGCTCGCCTCCTTTCTTATTCTCTTTCCTTCCTACTTCCCTGTTGTGTAAAATAGATTTCTGTACCCAATTGAATGTGTATGTTGTTCTCTCTGAACCAGTAATGAAGAGAGCATTGCCCACCCCTTTTACCTGGAAGCTGCTGAACTTGTGTTATCCTGACTCCATGATATTAAAATAGTTTCCTTCAAGGTGCTTACAATATTTTTTATTTGATTTCAATTTTACTCTTTGAAATTTTTCTTTATAATTTAATGAAATATGACATCTGGGCTCTTTTCTCCCATCATGGCTTTCAAGTAGTCTACTAATTCTGAAATTGTCTCTCCTCAATCTATTTTAGATGTCATTTGTTTTTCCTATAAAATATTTCACATTTTCTTCTCTTTTTAAAATTCTTTTGACTTTGTTTTATTGTTTCTTGATGACTTATAGAGTCATTAGTTTTCTCTTGTTCAGTTCTAATTTTTAAGGAATTATTTTCTTCAGTAAGCTTTAGTACCCCTTTTTTTCCAGGTGGCCAAGTTTTCTTTTCAAGGAGTTCTTCTCTTCAGTGAATTTTTGTGCCTCTTTTACTATTAAATCAACTTTCTTTTTTTAAGGTGTCATTTTCTTTACTATTTTTTGTGCCTCTCTTACCAAGTTATTGACTCTCTTTTCATAATTTTCTTAAATCTCTCTCATTTCTTTCCTCCATTTTTCTTCCACTTCTCTGCTTTTTAAACTTCTTTCTGATTTCTTCCAGGAATTCTTGTTTAGTTTGTGTCAGTTCACAGTTTTCTTTATGGCTTAACTGTCTTTGCATTGATATCTTCTTCTGAGTTTACGTCTTGATCCCTCAGCATAGGAAATTTTTATCGTCAGGGTTTTTTTTTTTGCTCATTTTTAAAGTCTATTTCTTGACTTTTAACCTTATGTTAAAATTGAGTTCTGCTCCTGGTGTGGAGGGGCATCTGTCCCAAGCTTTAATCTTTTTTTTTTTTTTTTGCAATACTGTTTTTGAAGGCAGTTCTTTGAATACATAAGTTTTTGACACTTCCAAAAATGGTAGGATCCCAGAGATGTGGTCACTTTTCTCCTGGACAATGTTCTGGTCTTTACCCAGGAAGGGCCCTTGTTCTCCTGCAGCCACAAGTGCTAGTGCTCTTTTCTGCCTTAGAACTGAGACAAGAGTCTTTACTTCTTTCTTTGCCCTGGAACTGTTACTAGGACCCCTGTTTCCTTATGAGCATAAGCACTACTGCTCCTCTTTATTCTGGAGATATGACTTGAAACTACATATGAACACTTATATACACAGTACCAGCAAAGGGCCCCCCTGTAATCTCTATCTGACCTGTTGTGTGACCCCCTTGCTGTCTCTGGGCTGAGAGTTCCCAAAGCTGCTGCTGACTCTGTCACAGCCACTACCAAGGCCCCCATCTGGTATTGTCACTGCATATGCTAAGCTCTGTATTGGCCTCAACCCTGGTGTCACAAATCTCTCTTGCTGACTTTCTAAATTGTCTTGGACTGGGAAAATGTCTCACCAGGACCTTTTGTGGGTGTTCTACTCCAGAATTCAATTTGAGGAGTCATTTTAAATTTTTCTGGAGGAAAATATTAGGAGAGTTCAGCTGAGTTGCTGCTTGTGCTCTGCCATCTTGGCTCTGACTTCCTCAAGAAAAATTCTAAGGACATTCAATGGTGTTTGTATGTTTTTTGTTTAGGCATAGTGGATATAGCTCAGCACTTGGAGTCAGAAAGACCTCAATTCAAATCCTGTCTTACATGCTTATTAACTGTGTGACCTTGGTCAAGTATGACTTCTCAGTGCCTCAGTTCTGTCATCTGTAAAATGGAGATAACAGTAGCACCTGCCTCCCAGGGTCATTGTGAGGAACAAATGAGTTAACATATACAAAGTGCTTTGTATACCTTAAAGCACTATATAAATGCCAGCTGATATTATTTTGAAGATATATTCAGAGCAAGAACAAGGAAGAGATAGACTCATTGCTTGGACCAGATGGTATAATGTTAACAGATGATCAAGAGAAAGTCAAACTACTCAACTTCTATTCTTTCTGTTTTATCTATCAAAAATGCTTTCCAAGTTAGAAAGGATGGGGGGGTTGGGGTAGGGGGAATGTTTTTGAAGAGGAATTTAAGCTCAATTTAGTTAAGAGTCCTATAGCATCTTTAAACCATAATAATGGTTTTCTAGTCAGTTCAGGTGTTTATTCTGTAGTATCTAATACATTATCTCCATTTTTTCTCTTGCTCAGAATGTTACCTTCATGATGTACTGAAATAGTGTCACATGGCAGGGAATCGGGGGCTGATTCTGATTCCCCCATGGTGTCTAGCACCTATAAAGTGCTCAGCAAATGTCTGTTGAAAAATGAAAAAATGAAGTGGGGGATGAGGCCATTTGCTAAGAATGAGGGTTGTATGTAGGTTGAGATTGGGGACTTCAGAAAAGAGGAGCATAATCACCATAGAGAATTTGATAGGGAAGCAACAAGAAGGAGCTATAAAAGAATTGGTAAGTACCCAAGATGGTCCAGCTAATGTTGGACCCTATGGATTTAGAGTTGGCCATTGGTTTCTGTGTCTTCTTTCAGCATTGCTTGCTGTCAAGCAGCAGGAGAAAAGAGAAGAAAAGATGGCAGAAGTAATCTGGAATTGGGAACTAGCATGTCAGACAAGGTCTAGGATGCTGGGGGTCTGTGCCTCTTTCTCATGGCATTGTGAGGATACCAGCGGAGTGCGTAAGCTACCCAGTCACATGGGGTTATTTCTTGTTTTCTCCACATGATCAACCCATCTTGTTTTTCAATCATATATTTCTTTGATTATATCCTTTATTCCCCTCCTTTAGGTGATAACCTTTTGAATAAATACCTCAATGCTGTCACAATTGTGTTGTATCTGGAATCAATGTCCTCTATGTACATTTAATCTAATCATTGTTGTTGTTATTCAGTCATTTCAGTCGTGTCTGATTCTCCATGACCCCATTTGTGGTTTTCTTGGCAAAGAAACTGGAGTGGTTTGCCATTTCCTTCTCCAGCTCATTTTACAGATGGGGAAACTAAGGCAAACAGGGCCGGGTGCTCTATCTACTGTGCCACCTGGCAGCTCCCAATATACTACTCCCAAAAACTACTTTGCTGTTTATCTCCTTAATTCTACCTCTGCTCTTATGTACATTCTGGGCTGACATATGATGATAAAAGTTTCAGTGTCTTTATTATCCTTGATGGTGAAAATTTATTATAAAAATCTTTACAGATATTTTCCAGTTTTCTTCTCTTTCTTGGTCTTCTATTTTCAAACCAAAATCCTTAAGATAAATTTGCTTAGTTGTGTCTCTTCTTTAAACTGGTTTTACCTTCTACTGCTCCTCTTTTTTATGAGTCAATACTACTCTTAATTTTCCATCATCTTTCTCTGTAAGATTTTACAAATGATTTTATATTAAAACTCATTTTAACCTAACTTCCATATTTTTCCTTTTGACAAAAGTTAAGTCATATGTTAGCTTAAGAAGGTAACTTTCAGGATATTGTTCTCCTTCTTACAGCAATTGATTTATATCAGTTAAACTTTGTGTCATTATTATAATTAGTGTTGATACCCTTTCTACTGTCATTACCCATTTTTTTGTGATCACTGATTTGTTTGAATAGTCCAGGATTGAGTGGTTCTATTGAATGCTATATCTTTTCCCATTTTTTTCCTTCCTCTGACTTCGTACTAATTTTGATCTTTGTATTAAAAAAGAAAATAGACTCTTAATTTGGGAATGAATGCCATAACAGTAATGAGTTACTTCTTGTATGTTTAAATATGATCAGTTGTATATTTTGTGATGTTCCTTGGTGTTCCCCAAATATAGTGCTTACTAATTCTTTGCACAGAGAATTCTTATATAGGCATGAGTGAGAACTGTGTCTTACAAATCTTTGTTCTGTCATTCCCTAAGTCTGATTCATGTTTCCCAATATATTTCTTGCCATTTTCACCTATTCTCACTTCACATTTAATTTACTTAGCTAATTAAAGTATATATTTAATTTGGAGGGTCTTGTCAAGTTTTTCATAGAGTTTCTCTACCTCTTTGTTCTCTATGACACTGGTGCATAACCTCCCCTGGAGATGGTAATACCACTCTTTTCGTGAATCAAAAAAAAGTAATATCCTTAAAGGAGATTTCACCAACAGATGACCATCCCACAGCAATGACCTCTCTGAAGATAGGGATGGTACTTTTTTTTTTAAGATCACTGGTTCCCTTGTATTTATTCTTGCTCTGCTTTCTGTCTTTCTTATTGGTCTCTCATATTCAGTGTCAAATCCTCCAGAGCAGTAAACCTCTCATTCTGATTTTTCTCAGTTCTTGGACAACGTTAATTTACTGCCACTGTTAACAGTTGGTGAACAGTGTGACTTCAAATCACCGTGCTGCTAGGTTCTCCAGGCCCAATCCTACATAGTGTACATAGCATATGGTGTATGACAACCCCCAAACAGGTCTGCTCTCAGATACAATGATTGGGCATTTTATTGCAATATCTTTGTTACCTATAAACTCTGAGAATGCGTATGAAAGGCACACCCCTCTCTATTTCAGATTAGGGAAGTTATTTCTAAAAGGAAATTTGCATTTACATGACTCTGGAGTATTATCTTTGAAATAATCCCTAGCAGGAGAAAGCCACAGAACACCAGAGGATCAACAGTATTTAAAAGAAACAAAACAGCTTCCTTTCTCCATCATGCATCTTTCATGTCAAGGGTAGAACTCCTTAGTGATGACATGCATAATTCATAAAGAACACTTTCTCTGGCTAGGACAGGACATTTCTTTTTCTCTGGATAGGGCAACAGCTATTTTAGTTCAAGTAGAAGCTCAAGGTCACCTCCAGCCCAGGGAGGGCTTATCCTGGTATCTCCTTCATAATCATACTTGGGCTTTGTCAAAGTCACAGGGACACTTGACATTCTGTGCGTCTGGTGAGAAAGGCATCAGTCACCATATATGTAAATTGTTTGTACCCTGGATCCAAATAGCACAGAAAATGGCAGTGATAACTATGCTGAGTCAGAACACATGCTGAAAGCTTGAAGAGTCTAGTTCCTGGCTTAGCAGGGAAATGGGATGAAAGGAGGTAGAAAACCTGATAAGAGAGGAGTTATTGTTTCAGGTCAGTGAGATCTGGCCAGCTACTGGGAACATATTATCTCATGAATTAGGGAATTTGACCTTGCCCTGGACTATTTAGGATGAAGGAGAATTAACTTTTCACTTAAAAATAAAAGAAACTTCTATATTGTATTTGTTGTACAACATATTAGGTATAAAAAGTTCTTCTCCTTGTCCCCTTCCACCCTCATTAATTAGCTTAATTCATTGGAAATGGAGAATTCCTTTTTCTAAATTTTAATTTACAAATGAGGAGGGGCAGAGAGGAAGGGGCAAGAACAAAATTACCTAGTGGGCCCAGCCTGGGTACCTTTTAGATCTAATTTCTGGTTCTCTTGGTCTGGTGTTGTATATGCTTGTTCTTTTTTTCCAAAGATGCTCCCAATGTCTGTTTTATCTTCAAGATTAAAAACTCCCAAGCACAAATTAAAACCAAGACTATATTGCCTTTTACTGTTATGACTAAGTTGTGTAGCTACCTACCTTGCCCATAGTAATGCCCATGTTTTCTGAGCCAAGACTAGTTCAGGCCAGTCCAATGATTCAGGCTCAGTGTTGGAATGTAATGGACCATAAAATGCTAACTCCAATACAATCAAATAACTCAAAAATACACAGCATGATTCAATATAACTAAGCAAACATAGTTTCCATAGGTGCAATAATGTCTCATATTTATGTATATACGTCTAGTGTGTATGTATATGTGTTCATATCTATACACAGATGCATGTCTATATGTGTATATATACATGTATGTACGAGTGTATGTATTTGTATAAAGTGCTGGAGTCAAGAAGACCCGTTCTCAAATGGGACTTTAGGCACTTAATAGCTGTGAGACTTTGGGTAACTCCCTTAACCTCTTTTTGCCTCAGTGTCTTCATCTGTAAAACTGGGGGAAATAATAGTACTTATCTCCCAGGCCTGTTGTGGAGACTGAATGAGATAAAAATTGTAAAGCGCTTATCCCATCACCGGTCATATAGTGTCATCGTTGTCCAATCGTTTCAGTTGTTTCTGAGTCTTTGTTACCCCTTCCCGGTTTTCTTGGCAAAGATACTAGAGTTTTTGCAATTTCCTTCTCCAGCTCATTTTGTAGATGAGGAAACTGAGGCAAACAGGGTTAAGTGACTTGCCCAGGGTCGCACAGCTGGGAAGTGTCTGAGGTCAGATGTGAACTCAGGTCTTCCTGATTCCAGGCCCAACTCTCTTTCCACTGTGCCATTGTGAGTTCTATATAAATGTTAGCTATTATTATTACTATTACTATGATTTGTTGATTAATAAAATACATTTTATTTCTTGTTTTTGGTGAGGCAATTGGGATTGCCTAGCCCAGAGTCACACAGAATACAAATTCTCTTAAAGCAGCTTTTTGTCATCATGGCACCCTGATGTAATAGTGTACTGAGTGTAGAGTTAGGAGGGCCTGGGTTTGGGTCTTTCCTCTTGGCACTTTCTAGTTTTGTGGCTACAGGCAAATAACTTAACCTATAGCTATATGTCTGAAGCAAAACCCTAGGACTTATTTACTATTTTATAGATGAGTTCTTGGTGAATGACTCTGGAAAGTGAGTCAGACAAGAAGCATTTATTAAATATCTGCTATGTCCTGGCCACTGTGCCAAATGCAAATAAAAGCCAAGACAGGTTCTGCCATCCCTGAGTTTGCAATCTGATGGGCAAAGATAGCATGCAAAGGGAAGCAGAAGAGGTGGCTGGAGAGAGGCACTGACAGGGGCATGGTAGAGTGTTACAAAGAAGTCCCAAAGTGGTCGGGCTGCTGGGAAACATGGAACAGAACTGTGCTGACCCTTCTTCTTAAATAGACACTCTGGAGCCCAAAGCCAGGCCCTCCAGTCAGAGGGGCAGAAGGTACTGATGAGATTTGAGTACCGGCCAGATTCAGTTTTGCAGGATAATAAAATTACCCAATGATAAGTTTCCTGGGGGAAGGAAGACATGACTGAGAAATCTAAAGTAGTCCCAAAGTAGTGTGCTTGGTGGGAAAGATGGAGAAAAAGCTGTATTAAATCCACTCCTTAAATAGTCTCTGGTATCTGTGACCCTACCCTTTCAGTCATTGGGTCTAATCTGATGGTCAGAGGATATTGATGAAGCAGATTGTGTTCCTCAGTCCCTTTGCTTTGGGGCCTGCCTACCTTGGCCAATGAAACTATAGTAAATTCAAAATCAGGATAAATCAGAGGCAGGGAATTCTTGGAAGCAAGTTGGAATGACATTTAATGTACTTGAATGAATTTACCCAGATGTGAATTTATATCACGTAAATCATATCATATCTATATGCCATCAAAACAGGTTACTTTCCCTTTGCTATTTGTTGAGGGAAGGATTAACTGTATCTTCCCCCAAAACAACAACAACAAAAATCTATAGCTAAGCATATAAGTGCAAGAGTACTTAAATTCTGCACGGTCATCTTGGGAGAAGATGAAATGAGGAGGAAAAATCTCTTTGATACTTGACAGTATAAAAGATGTTCCAACCTTGAGACTATTGTGGTTCTTGTCTAGCATATATTTTTATCATTCAGCTTCAGTTACCACTTTGAGATGGTGGACAAGCTGTTGAATCTTCACCTCCAGTGGAGGCCCATCTATAATGCCAGGTTTATAGTAATTGCCACCCACCCACTTGGATCTCTGGGGTTTTGGAAAGAATACCCAGACAAAGGTGATGGTGCTATAAAGGTGTTGGAAGGAGGTTCTGATTGTCAATATTCAGAAGGAATTAGATTATTTTTCCCAAGCTCCCAAATATTGAAGGCAGGAGACTTTTGAATGATAGGCTCTGGATATATTGTTCCTAACTTTTTGATGGTGGGAAATGAAATGGCCAGTCTTCTTTTTTTTCTCTGAAATTCTACATTCTTTCAAACTTCCTTATTACTATCAAAAGCGTAAAAATCCATCCAACCACTCAGTTCACAACCTTGAAGTCTTGGACCATTCTTAGTCTCAAACCTATGTATTCAGTTTCTAGATCTTCTGTCTACCTCCACATCTCTTGTATCTACTCTTTCCTCTCTACTCACATAGTGGCTCTCATCATGTCTTTCCTGAATTATTGTAGTAGCCTTCTAATTGGTCTTCCTGCCTCAATTTTCTCTCTTCTCTAGTTCATTCTACACTCTCAAATACTCAAATGTATTTAGAATCTCATTGATTCAGGTGCTCCCATGGTATGTAACCCATCCATGCCTGTCTGTCCTGTGTAGTTCTTGTCTACATTCTCCCAAAAGTTCATTATCCAGAGTCCATGCAATGTACAGGAGCACTTTATCCTGCCTGACATTCTAAATGTACCAAAGGAGCACTCTGGGGCTGTCTATCTGTCATCCTTCATTTATCATATGACCAGTCCATCTTCTTTTCCTATCATACAATTCTTTGATGCTGTCTTTTTCTCTTTGTTATTCAGAGTTCCTCACCGTTATATGTTACATGCATCATAGTCATACCCAGTGTGAACCTCTCCATTATCCTTCTTGTGACAGCTTGAGTTCTTTGGAGTAAATGGTGTTCCATAGCTCACTACTGTCCATCAAAGTAACCCTAGAACAAAAATCTGACTATGTCACTGCTATACTCGGCAAACTCTAATGACTATCTTTTGACTTTGGGACCAGCTAAGATGTCATCAATTTTAATGTCCACTTTTGTGTTACTTAATATACATAATTATCAGTACATTAGTACATATATAATTTTAACTAGGTGTGTATATATTGAGGGATATGCTTAATTTTTTTCTGATAGGAGTATGTGATCCATAAAACTTTGGAGATCATTGGTTTTAGAGAAATGACAAGGGCCTGAGCCAAGATACTGGCTGCATTGATGAAGAGAGGGTATCAGATGCAAAAGAAATTGTGGAGGTAGAATGTGTAATTCTACTCACTGGGGATAAGTAATTGCATATGTGGGGTGAGGAAGAATGTGGGGTCAAGAATAATTTAGATGATGGTGCTTTTAATAGAAATAGATAAAGTCTGAAGAGGCAATGATTTAGATGAAAAGATAATGAGCTCTGTTTTAGACAAGTTGAATTTCAGACATTTCTGAGCCATTCTGTTTGAAATGCCCAGTAGTTTGTAAGTTGGTTGATGATATAGAACTGAATCTTAGTGAAGAGGTCAAGACTGACTGTATAGACCTGTGAATCATTTTCTTAGAAGTGATAAATACATGGGAATTGGCAAAGGCATGGTAAAGGGGAAGGCCTTGGGGAAAAACTACAGTTTGTGGATGTGATATAGAAGATAAGCCAGTGAAAGAGATTAAGGTGCGGTCAGATAGACAGGAGAAGAAGAAGAAGAAGAAGAAGACTAATGTCATGAAAACTCAGAGAAAAGAAAGTATCTGGAAGGAGATAGTGATCAATGATGTCAAATGCTTCAGAAAGGCAAAGGATAAGGACTGAGAAGAGACCATCTCCAAATGTATCTTCTCTTTAAAATGAGAAATAGATGACATCCAAAATCCTTTTCAGTTCTAAGTGTATGATCTATATATATAGGAAACTATATCTGTTCTTCTCAAATTCTTTCACCTACTAAGACCATATTGCTCCTGAAAAGCCCATCTCTTGGTGTATTCTCCAGGAATGGATGTTCCTTTTCTCATTCGCTTTGTCATTCAGTGCCAGGAGGAAGAGTTGGCATTATTTGAGCCTTATTTCCATCTTTAGACACTGCCTTGGCTACTATCACTCACAAGTTGCTTCTTCATTAAAGTTTCCTTTAGGATATCCAGATCATGGCTACTGTTGTCTATCGACTTCTAAGATCTCTCCACTACATTTAGTGCCTAGGTCACAGTCTTCTTTTCTACTCTGATCCCGGTTCCTTTTAAATTCCCAAACCTCCCAATTTTGTAACCTCCTCAACTCCTGTAATTTCTGAACCTAATCTACCTTAACTGTTACAAGAAGTGTCATAACTTAGGTCCTGTCCTGAAGTCCCCTTCCACAGTTCAACTGAATTTGCTCTAGCTTCAAAAATTCCTAAAAATGTCTCTGGATATCCTCCAATATTTGTCCATGGCATTCTTTCCTTCTGTCTCTTTGAAATCTCATTCACTCAGAGTCACATGGGAGAGGAACTCAGAAGCTATGTTGTCCAACCTGTACGTGAATAAAAATTCTCTCTACCACATTCCTGACAAGCAGTCTTCCAATTTTTTTAAGCTCTCCAGTGAGGGGAAACCTACTACCTCCTAGGAGAGTCTGCAACTTTTTGATAGTTAAAATGTTGGAAGTTTTCCTTATCCAAAGCCTAGACTTGCCTTGTCTACCTATTGCTCTTAATTTGTATTTCCAGGGGCCACAACAAGTCTAATTTTTTTTCGTCTGGAGCTATGAGGGTCATGAAACAAGGAACATCCAATTATGGAAAAGGTTGTCAGTAATGGCCTGTCTCTTCTTGTTGAAATCTCTCTCCTTATAAGACTTCACTTAATTCTTTCTATTGTAATAAAGTCTCCCTTGAAGTACCTCAGTTGAAAATGATTTCTCTCCTCTTATTTTCATAGGCCATTTTGTCTGAAACTTTCCTTTGCCTTTGTATCATAATTGTTTATTTTTATTTAACTATTTTAGACTATAAGCTCTCTGAAGCCAGAGACTATATATTTTTTT
The DNA here is from genome assembly GCA_028646515.1 of Pseudochirops corinnae. Taxonomy (NCBI): domain Eukaryota; kingdom Metazoa; phylum Chordata; class Mammalia; order Diprotodontia; family Pseudocheiridae; genus Pseudochirops; species Pseudochirops corinnae. Next base: position 93,645,094 of record CM053587.1, on the reverse strand, counting down.
CCATCTTTGTATCCTTAGCGAAAAACAGTGTCATGTACATAATGGATAATAAATGTTTGTTGAGTTGAATTCTCAAGAGCAGAAACCATATCATATAATACTGTGCATGTTGTCTTGGGTAGAGTGCTAAATCTGAAGTCAGGAGGGCCTAGTTGAAGTACTACCTCTGACACTATGACCACAGACAGGTCATTTGAACCTCAGGAAGCTTTTTAGCACTTTATTGCTAAGTCACAAACAGCTTTTTTCATTGATAGAAGAAATTTTTATACCAGCAAAGGATGGACATATGATTGACTATTTATATAGAACATTTCTTAGGACACTCCTGTGAGAAAAATAGTCTCATGAGTTCAAAAGGTCAGGAGCTCCTGGTTCTTTCAGTCCAAGCTGAATGGCAGCCCGAGGACCTCTCTGCAACTTTCTCAAAAAACTGGACAATCAAAAGGAAGCTGAAATCCAGCCTTGGCCTGGCTTGCTAGAATATGTGGATTTTGAGGCAGAAAATGCAGAGTTAAATCATTTCCCTGATGCCATGGTCATTTTCAAAAATGAAAGACAAACGCACAACAAGTCAGGGGTGAAATGTATTTTCAGCAGCCCTGCAAAAATATTTCATGTTTTGGGGTTTTAAATGATGTTTAAATGGCCATTTCCCTAAAAGAGCATAATAGGAAGTGCCTATTAAAGGTCTTTGTTGATGTATCCTTGTGAGGTTAGCATTTTTTTGTATGTGTAAGGAAGAAATAGCTGTTCTGTATCCAATTTACATTGAGTACCCTTCTCCCCACCCCCACTCTGTTTTGGAGATATATGTGCCCAAATTTCACATTTAAGTGATTTTCCCCAGGGCTCCAAAGTTGAGATATAAAGAGGCAGAGAACTCAAAACAAACTCACTTTCTCTATCTTTGTCTCTATCTCTATCTCTCTCTCCCTCTCTCTCTCATTGTCTCTCTCTTTCTCTCTCTCCTTCTCTTCCCCCATCCTATTTCTTCTAACCCAGTCCAGGTATAACAGTCCACAGCTGAAAGGGGCCATTAATCAGAAAGCACCCTCCAGGATGATACAGATCATTAGTGAACATCTGAAAAAGAAAGTCATGATCACAAAAGTCAGTATGGCATCATTAGAGAAAAAAGTCATGGCACATTAAGCTCATTTCTTTTTTTATTCCTTAGACTGGGCAACCCTATCTTGCTCAGGTCAGAATTGCAGAAGCTACTCCTAGGCCCAATCCCATAGCTGATTGGCAGCTTGAAGTCTGATCTGTTGCATTTGTGACCTTGGTTGGATTACCTCTCTTTAGGCAGCCCTGTGGCTCCTTACTCCTCAGAGGTTACAATATTGGTGCTGAACTTAGTATGGGCATGTGATTTACTTTGTCCTTAGGCAACTCAGAACTCTCAAGCTTAAAACATCCACTGGCCTAAGCCAACCCAGTAGTTGGAGCACAGGTATTCACTGCATTTCCTATTCTGACATGGTTAATAGGGACATCTACAGGTGAATGCAATATAGTTTACTAAGATTTTAGCTAAGTGTTTCATAAAGTCTCTCTTGCTATTTTTATGGACAATAAGTGGGTTAGACAGTAGTGCAGTTAGGTATATCAGGAACTTCTTGAGTGGCCTGGGCCTAAGGAGTAGTCACTCATGGTCTTATGTCAACTTGGATGGAAGTCTCCAGTAGAGCACCCCAAGATCTGTACCTGGCCTTGTGCTGCTTCACATTTTATCAGCAATTTGGATGAAGACATAAATGCCATGTTTACCAAATTTGCATATGACACAAAGCTACAAGGGAAAACTAATGAACTGGAGAACAGAGTAAGGATTAAAAAAACCAAACAAACATCTCAGTAGTCTAGATTGAGTTGAATTTAATAGCATGAAATTTAGGATAGAAAAAGTGATTTGACTTATGATTTCATTGGTATCGAGGGAATCTCCATCTGCTCATGTACATCAGCAACCTCAGTAACTTTTTAGTTTCAGAAAGTTGCCTAGAGCAGAGATGCCAAACTTCAGGGCTGCACAAAAATTCACAGTCAGCCAAATTGGATTAAAATATAATTGGGAAATGTTCAAAAAAACTTTTAAAAATGCGATACAGGACTTCTAGTGCCAAGATGGTAGAACGAGGTAGGAACCCTCTGAGGCTCTCCCAAACTCTCCTCCAAACAATTATTTCTTAGAATAGGTCTAGGAGCAGGGAAGCAGCTTAACAGCAAGGCAGGAAAGGTCTGTCTGTCTCACTGGGATGAGAGGGGAATGAGGTCCAAGAGCAAGAATACCAGCTAGCTTCACAGCAAGGGGCCTGCCACAGGGCTCCAAACATTGGGCAATCCACCAATGAGGCCTTGTCCTCCTGTAAACCAGCAGCCACTGGGCATGTGAGCAGTCCGTGCAGAGCAGCAAGGCCTCTCATGCCAGTGACCCCACCCCCAGCCTAAGCTACCAGCTAGGCCTTGATTCTAGTGCTGAACAGTTGTGAAACCCTGTGCCTGGGCCTGGCAAACAGTGAGACCCTGCCCAATTGATAAATGAACAAAGGATATGAACAGGTACTTTTTAGACAAAGAAGTCAAAGCCATCTATGGTCATATGATAAAATGCTCTAAATCACTATTGATCAGAGAAATGCAAATTAAAACAACTCTGAGGTACTATCTCACCTATTAGATTGACTAATATGACAAAAATGGAAAATGTTGGATGTTGGAGGGAACGTGGGAAAACTGGGACACTAATGCGCTGTTGGTGGAGTTGTGAAGTGATCCAATCATTCTGGAGAGCACTTTGGAACTATGCCCAAAGGGTTATAAAACTATGTATTGCCTTTGATCCGGCAATACCAGTACTAGATTTATATAGCAAAGATATCCAAAAAAGAGAAAAGAACCTACTTTTACAAAATTATTTATAGCAGCTGTTTTTGTGGTGGCTAAGATTTGGGAATCAAAGCGATGCCTGTCAATTGGGGAATGGCTGAATGAACTGGTTTATGATTGTAATGCAATATTATTGTGTTATAAAAAATGACAAATAAGATGCTCTCAGAAAAAAAAGACCCAGAAAGACTTACATAAACTGATGCATAGTAAAGTCAACAGAACCAGTTGAATATTATACATAGTGACAGCAATACTGGTTGATGAAGAACTGTGAATGGCATAGCTGTTCTCAGCAATACAATGATCCAAGAGAATCCCAAAGTACTAATGAGGAAGCATACTATCTCCCTCCAGAGAAAGAACAAATATTGTTTGAATACAGACTCAAAACATGCTATTTTTCACTTTCTTTCATTTTTTCCTTTTGAGTCTTCCTGTGGCTAATGATTAGTGTGGAAATGTTTTACATAATTGCACATGCATGATCTATATCTGATTGCTTACAATCTTAGAGAAGGAGGAAGGGGGGATACAAATTAGTACTCAAAACTTTAAATAAAACTATTTACAAATTTGAAAAAGGCTTTGAATTTCAGCAGAGCCAAGATAGCAGAGTGAAAACAGAACCTCTGCACGGCTCTGGCTCCCACCACCTAAAATACCTATAAGAAAATGACTCTAAACAAGTCTTAGAGCTACAGAACCCACAAAGTGACAGAGAGAAACAAATCTCCTGCTGAAGGCAGCCCAGCAGGCTGGCAGGAAGGGTCTATCACACGGTGCTGGGAGCCGAGCCCAGCCCCGCATGAGCCATGTGGTTATGGCCTAGGGCAGCCCCGACCAGCAGTGGCCAGAGTAGTCTTCAGGAGAGTTAATCACCAGCAGTGGTGGCAGTTTCCATGCTTCTCAACCCATAAACACCAAAAAGAAAGTAAAAGGTCAGTGGGGAACACTGTTGAAACTGGGTGGAGAAGAGCATGGTCCTGCCCCTGCCCCTGGGGCAAGAGGTATTGGAGGAGCTGCAGCTGTAGTTGCTGACTCTTGGCTACCTCCAGAACTCCTTATCTGCAGATTGTAAGGGGACCAAGTGACCATTCAGAGGGTAATCACTCTTGTTTTGACCAGCTTGGATCTGGATTGCGGTCTTGGGTGGTGGTCCAGGGGTGTGTGACCAGTGAGCCAGAGCCTGTGGGGGCTGCAGAGAGAGTGCCTTCCTAATAGCTCCAGCAGCTGCAAAAACCCCAGCAGTTTGAGACCTCTCTGCAATCTGGAAGCAGAGTTCTCCCATGTCAAAGAGCTCAAAAGTTAAGTAATTGGCTGGCAATATGAGCAAGCGGAGGAATCACAAAGAGACCATAGATTCCTTTTTTGGGGACAAAAAGGATCAAAGCATGGAATGGGAAGAAGACAACAAAGTCAGAACTCCCACATCA
>CM053587.1:93629038-93640266 GCA_028646515.1 Pseudochirops corinnae | reverse complement strand
AGAAGGGACATGTAATCAGATTCCCACAGTGTGCTCACTATGGAGAGGTTCTGTGTAATTTCACATGTTCAGTCTGTATTTGATTGCTTGTCCTTCCAGTGGGGGTGGGTGACGAGGGAGCAAGAGGAAGAATTTAGAATCTAAAGTTCCATAATCAAATGTTATAAATATATATACATATGCAATTATTATTATTATTATTATTGACTACATCCAACTGGAACTTGAGATACACAGGCACTGTGGTTGGGAGATCCATCCTGCCCTACTGAAAAGTGACATAGGAGAGAATAGACTGGGGGAGGGGGGACACACTGAGATGGCTGTTTTGGGGTGGTGGGTAGGGGAAAGAAGGGGAGAAAATATATAACTCAAAATCTTGTGGAAATGAATGATGCTAACTAAAATAAAATTTAAAAAAAAGACCCATAGCACAGTGTCTGGCACTTAGTAAATGCTATATAAAAGCTGGTTCTAATTACCATTATCATTGTACTTGTAAACAACTTATCACAGTCTTGGCAAGTAATTGGTGATACATAAAAGCTTAATCTCTTCCCTCCTTTCTCTGTTCCCCAGGTGAGCATAACAAGTCTATGCCCTTGGCTCTTTTTTTGTTCTGTTCACATGTTTAACAATGAAGGCACACACCAGATTCTCAGCTAACACAAGGCTGGAAAAAACAGCTATTACGTTGGGAAACAAAGTCAGCATCCTCCAGAAATCTCAGTAGGCTAGGATGCGGGGCCAAACCTAGTGGTCATGAATTTTGATTTGGGATAGATATGAAGTGCTATATTTTAGCTAAAAAAAAAATCACCTGCATTAGTGGTTATATAATATATATTATATATGTTATATAATATTAATAAAAGGAGCATATGATCAATAATTTAGAGCTGAAAAGACATCCAAAACAAACCCCTCTTTTTACAGATTAGGAAACCAAGGCCCAGAGGGGTCAAATCCCTTGACCAAGGTCACACAAGACTCAAGTGTCAGAGTCACAATCTGAATGGAGATTCTCCTACTACAAAGGCAGTACATTGTCCATTGGTGGTGTGGTAGCACAGTGCACAGGGAGCTGGCCTCAGAGTCAAGAAGGCCTGTGTTCTAGTCCCTCCTCTGACACTTGGTTGTCAGAGCCAGGGATCAAATGACCTAATCTCTCATTGTCCCCAGGCAACTTTCTAAGCCTAAATTGTAGAGAGTATGATGCTTCATATTGGCAGAGGAAGCTCCTCTCCAGGAGCTGCTCCAGCAATGAAATCATAGGCTAGATAAAACAAACAAAAAATAAACATATACACAAAATAAATGTATAGTTAAAAAAAACAAAACAAAACTGAGTGAATCACTCTCCCAAGAGGAGCTCAATAGAAAGAAGGGAGACAGGATGATAAGTCCAGTAAGAGTGATTCATTTGCATCACTGAGGCAGCTAGGCAGTTCAGCCATAGAGCTCCCAGACTGGAGGCAGGAAGTCCTGAGTTCAAATCTGGCCTCAGACACTTGCTAGCTGTGTGACTCTGGGCAAGTCATTTAACCTCCATTTCCTCAATCTCTTCAGCTGTGAAATGAGGATAATAATAGTACCTACCTCCAAGGTTGTTGTGAGACTTGATGGGATAATACTTGCAAAGAACTAAGCACTGGGCCTGACCCATATCTGGCACTATATGAATGTTTATTCCCTTTTCCTCTTCCTCTCTTCATTCTCCTGCTCAGCAATGAAAAGTACAGCCTCTCATTTCAGTTTTCCACTATCAAGTTCTCCACTTCCCTGAATCCTCTTTAAATTCCTTTGATGCTTTGCATTTTTGTAAGGTAAAACCACCACCACCACCATGCATTAACAATAATTTTAATAATAAGCCAATAGCTGACATCACTATAACAGTTTAAAACCCTTTACTTAGAGAAGGAGGAAAGTATGGTGAATATAGCAAGCCTCAAAGCCACAAAAACCTAGATTCAAGAACTGCCTCTAAGAAAGACTATCAGTTGCATCAGTGGCATGTGCAGATGCCACATCTACCCCTGAGTTCCCTCTACCAGCAAAATCAAAGGTCCCTTTAAATATATTATCTCTTTTGATCTTCACAACAGCCCTCTAAGGTTTTATTACCCTCATTTTGCAGATGAGAAAACAGTGGCTGAAAGGTGACTTGCCCAGAACTCATACGGCTTGTATCTGGGGCTTCATTCTAACCTGAGCCTTTCAGATTCCAATTCTAGCTTTCCATCTCCTATACAATGCTTCCTCTTTACTTGTTTGCTTTTAGAAAAATAGCTTCGTTTTTTTTTTTCCTAAATAGGTCCTTATTTTTGTATGTGATAATTTAGCATAACTTTTTTTTACTATATACATTTTTTTCTTCTACCTTTCAAATAGACCTTCTTTTAGCAATATGGTCAGTATTTTATCTTTATTCCAGGCAGCCTATATTCAGCACAATATGGTACCTTTCACATTTAGGCATTCCTTCCACAGTTCATATATACTGCCCCTGAAAGCAATGGTTTCCCACAATACCTTGCACTTAGTAGATGCTCAGAAGGTTTCAGGTGATTGATTTCCAGGACTGGTTTGAAATATACAAAGAACCCCTAACTCAGCCATCCTTTACACTAATATCACACCCACATTTAGATTTCAGGCATCTTGACCTAACTCACTCAGCTACCTGGACTAGTCCTTCAGATCTTACGTTTCTACCTGAATCCTTATACCTAACGTCTGGTTGCTTTTATATTCCTCCAAACCTTACCTGATCACCAGCTTGGTGCTGCACTTCGGCCACTGCAGACTCAATCCCTAGGCTTTATGACCTAAATGAGAGACAAGGGAGAGAAGGTAGAATTACTTGATTTTTATTTTGCTTCTGTTTTCTTTACCAACATTTTAAAAAATTTTAACAGTCAAGCAAAAATAATTAATAAGCAATTGAAACCCAAGATAAATGATGAAAGTAAGACCCACTATGTCTAGTCATCTGAATTATTTGCTCAAACCAGAGACCCAGTATAACTGTGCTGTGAACACATGAAACCTAAAATACATGTGCTGTCTATGCAGCCTGAGTCCAGGTTCAGGCTGTCTCTTTTATGTTTGTTCTTTCCTAATCAAAGATAAATAAATATGTATATTGAACTGGATGCAGTCCTGGAAGCTACTTTGGTTTGGCTTGTTTATTTTTAAATTTTTATTTAATTTTTAATTAATAAAAATTTAATTAGCAAAACAAGCATTTCCAAAATATAGTGTAAGTTACTTTGAAAATTTGAGAAGTTCAGAGGTTCTGGATCCTATTGGGACAGAAGTAAGTTCTTAGATAGTCACTGACAACATGACTAGTGCAAGCTTGACTGTTTTACCAGCTGACTTGTATCAGGAATCGAACAGTGCAGATACGGAGTGGAACTTAAAATGCCAATTATCAGTCCTACAGACTGCTTTCTAATCTGATGAGGTTCAAGTATTAGACTTCTAGCAGATTGTAACAATAGTGATAAATTAAGTTATTGAATCCCATTTTAAGGCATTCTATTAATGCTTGTTGTTTTGTTGTGGTGTTTTGGGGTGTTTTGTTTTGTTTTGTTTTACATTTAACATTTCTTTTGTTAAAGTACCCATTCCATGCCAGATGTATATTGTACATTAAGTACATTTTTTATAGGAAAACTTTATCCAAAGCTATAAGTAAAATTGTCCCTAAGGTGCCAAGGTAGGGAGTTTAATGAGTCAAAGAGCTTGAGGTTTTCCAGAATTGAACCAGACCCAAACTACATGCCTGAGTACAGAATAGGAAACCAGCCCAACACGCGGGCCCTTGGAATTCTAGCAGCAATGGTTAGTGCAAGATTATTCTGGGCTTCAAGATGCAGATCAAAGAAACTCTGCTCAGCAAAACTGATCCAGAACATTCATTAGCTATATTAGAAATACAGTATTTATTCGAACAAGACAGTGAATTTCCCAAACCCGAAACTCTAATAGGGTACAGTGTACTGTCAGAGCCTGCACTCAAAGGCTTCTCAATAATTTTGCAGACATCATTCAAACTAAAAACTAAGTGGCCACTCTCCTTCCAGAATCTCGTGGAAAATACAGAGCCTAAGGTATATTTATTTTATAAAATTTTACTTTTCACACATTATCCTTATTTGACTAGTATGTTATCAAGTGCACAGTGAGTACATAGCTTATCCAGGCTCCTGGCCTTGAATTCAGTGAACCCTTTATTTAAAGCAAAAGGGCACTTAATAAAATATTCCTTCATGACAATGATGACCATTACTTATAGGAGATCAGGGGATTTCCTTCCATGAGCAGCTTCAAGGGAGACGGAAGGTGCAGAAACAAATAACCAAGTGGATGAGACATAAGAAAACATATTCAGATTGGACTCCAAGGAGACAAGATGACATCAAACATACTGCTTTTAGCACCACTTAAGGAAGAGAAATTCCTACATGTCAAACTATAGCAGCTATTCGCCTGGATAATGAAGCAGAATTTTTCTCCCACTGGATTTACTGAAGCTTTTCATAGAGGTTATGATATGTATTATAAAAAGTACACAGATGTGAAAAAAGGAGGTACTAGTAGTGTTTCTAAGGTGCTTCCTGCTTGCGTCCTGCCCAACTATTGGGCTGCTTACAAAGAGCTCAAACACGAAGAGAAACAAAAATACCTCTGAGAAATGAAGATACCTCAGAAGACATTTCATTCCTAAGCTTAGAGAATTTTGCAGATGTAGCTCTCCTTGGTGAATATCATTTGATGTTCTAACCAGGGCCAAGAGGCCAATGATAAAAGATGAATTTTTTTAAAAGAAAAATAGGGCATATTCACAGCCAATCACAGGTAAACAGAGGTAAACACAGAAGTGAGAGGTTCTTAACTTCATGCAGTGGACCCATCGGTGGGCCAATGAAGTCTAGGAACCTCTCCTCGGAATATTTTTTTTTTAATTTAAGGAAATACTAAATAGGAATTTTAGTTATCAATTGGTAAAAATAAAGTAATTTTTTTTCCTATTCAAGTTCATAGATACCCCACAACATCTATCTATAGATCCACTAAGGGTGCATAGGTCACAGATTAAGAACCCTTGATCTGAATACTAAATAATTAGGAAGGTGGAGGGATGGACAACCATATGCTCAGGATTCAAGTATTTTTCAAAAGTCACTCAGATCCTGTTGACCAGTTTTGAGTATGTAGTAAGTCACAGAAGTAGCAAGAAGGGCTGAGAAGTTCATACTGATGTGACAGTGTATCTGAAGACACATGTCACACCACTAACTGCTGTGAATTGGCTTTCAGGTCAAAGTTGGATGTCACTGAAAAGAGCAACGTGGAATAGTTATTACCAATATTCCCCCCAACCCCAGATGCTGAGATGAAAGATCCTTACACTGAATCTGTTCCTTGGCAAGTCATTGGTGGGAGAGTCCTAGAACCAATCAGGTCTTCCAAGCCCTGAGACAATAGCCACTGTGCTCTATAGCAAAGTATATGGTTCAGAAAAAGCCACTGGGGGGTAATATTATCTTGTACACAGCATTAAGGGAACAGGTGAACTTCTTTTGATAATTCTGATGACAATATAACTACCATGTGACTTGTCAAATATTAGGAGCAGCCATACTCAGTATTCTAACAAGCTGCTTTATCAATACCAATTTTTTTTTAAAAACCTCAATACGAAAATGGAAGGACCTTTGTGGTCTCAGAACATTGTGAGAAAAGCAGAAAAGGGGGCCTGGGGTCCTTTAGTGAAGCCTGAGCAAGGCTGTACTGCTATGCTCCACCACCATGCGTTTGTTTCTTTTTGTTGTTACAATCCATCAAATAAGTATTGACTGATTATCTATTATGTGTCATGCTAGGAACTAGCATAACATGAGTGTAAAACCCCTTGGGGGATATATGATGCAGGGAGGGGCTCTTCCTCTCCCTACCACAGAGCAGAGGTACCTTCTGATTCTTTCCTGTAGCCCAGGAGGACTCTTTTAGATGGTTACTTAAATGGAATGCCATAAATACACTCTAGCAGAGTTTCTTAATTTGGGATCCCCAACGCTAGATTTCAAGATGGCCAATGAATTTGAGTGGGAAAAAAATGACATTTTTATTACAATATGATTTGTTTCCTTTATAATCTTAGGTATTGTATGCACTTAACACCACATTTCTGAGTAGGGGTCCATTAGTTTTAAGAGTTTGTCAAAGAGGACCATGAAACACACAAAGGCTAAGAACCTCTCTCTGCCCTAAAGAGACCTGATCTCTACCCCTCAGGTCTCTCCTCCATGCAATGCTGGTAAATAATTCCCTTAGAGAGGTGATCTCCAGTGGGAGCAAGGCCCAATGGTGGGACTATAACTTGAAACCAAGAAGTTTGTGATTATCCAATCAAAGAATGGGAACATGAGTTTCATCTCACCTTCCCAGCAATATCTAATCATTGTACTTGATTCCAGCACCGTCACCCCAATCCTAATCCTCAATTCTCCTTCATTCCACCTGTCTGTCCACAGCACAAACTCCCCACTTCTCCACTTCTGAGTCAGGTATTGAGTCCTAGGGACAATAATAAGGACAATTACACGGGAGCAACTGCATAGCAACCCCTGGGAGAATTCATATATTCATCCCCCTACTTTCAGCCTAATCATTAAGTGGCTGTAGCAAGCAATTCTCAGAGAGCGGGCTCTGTACTCCAGGTAAGTGAGCAGCAAGTGAGAGTGCCCCTTCCCTCTCTTGGCTTTGGGTGGGACAAAGGATGAACAGGTAAGAATGAGTCATGAAAGATGGCAACTCTCAGTGGCCAGCACTTAAGCATGATCAGAGATGTGTATAAGAAATGATCAGACCATGTGGGTAGTTCAAGGAAGAATTATGAACTCCCTTTAATGATTATTTGAACAAGGTTTTTATAGAACAAGTGGACAAAGATTCAAGTACTTTTATCAATAGCTTCATCTGTCATATCCTGGAAAAGTCTTATTATAATAGTCTGTCACATCCCAGAAGCAGCACAGATAAGATCAGGCTTTGTAAATCTAGGCACCAAAAAGTCTTTGGGAAAGTCAGTTAACTCATTCACATAACAAAGGATGCTCTCCAGAGCAGGCTTCAAGGCTAGGGGGCCAAAGCCACAGATCATCAAGGACATCTACATAGAAACTGACCCCCCAAGAATCAAATATTTTGGCTTTCAACAAACTCTCACTACAAAATCTTCCTCCTCTCCACAGCCCATGCTGTTCTTATCTCAGACTTTCTTATTATGATCAAAGGTATGACCATCCTTTGGGTCATGCAGGTTTAAAGTCTCAGTATCATTCATGACTCCTCATTCTTCTTCACCCCATGTATCCAATCTATTGACAAACCTTGTGGTTTCTATTTCTGCAACATCTTTCATATCTATCCCCTTCTCTCTGTTCACAGAGCCACCACCCTAGGTCAGATTTGCATCACACACTTTCAACCTTCTAACTAGTTACTATGTCTGATCTCCCTGCTCTTCAATATATGCTTCATCTGTTTACCAAGGGATTTTTCCTAAAGTGCAGTTCTGACCATGTCACTTCCCAGACTCCAATGGCTCCTATTAAGTCTAGGATCAAATATTAACTCCTCTTTATCTAATCATTTTCACAGTTTCAATTTGTGCATGTTTTATAACATACACATCTATCAGTACAGTAGTACATATAACACAGAGAGACAGAGAAAAGGAAATAGGGAGAGGGAGAGAGAAGGAAAGGAAGAGGGATTCAGAGAAGAAGAGAGAGAGAGAGAGGGAAGAAGGGTGGAAGGGAGGGAGAGAGGGAGAGAAAGACGAAGAGAGAGGGAAAGAAGGAGGGAGAGAGGGAGAGAGGGGGGAGAGAGAGAGACAGAGAGAGAGAAAGAGAGAAGGAGAAAGGGAGAAAAAGAGGGAGGGAGAAAGAGAGACTGCTTAAACAAATTCTTTTGTTAGTTATGGAATTAACGTGAACAAAAAAGTTTAAAAACCAAAATCTTAAAGGAACTTAATATATAATCACTGCATACACAGAAGTGATGGTATTGGCACAAGTTAATACCCTGATGTTTTTATGCAACCAGAACTTACATGCCACTTAGTGGCCTTGAAAAAAAACGCCTTCACTTTCTCTAAGCCTTAATTTCTTCATCTGTAAGATGAGGGGGTGGGACTATATGACCTCTAAAACTCTTTGTAACTCTATAACTTTGACTCTAAGGCTATCAATTCATGATCAGTATAGTTCTAAAGATGCCTTAATTATGCCACAAGATTAAGACTGAATCAAAATGAGTTCCGTGGGCCCATTTGTAGGGATAACTGCTCTTGGCATTTGACTCAAGCCACCAGAATAGATAAGCCGAAGGCTCTGCCATCCCCACCTCCTCATTCCCCAGGAGTTTTGAAATGTCTGGAGAGAGATCCCAAGTCTCCATAACATCCCAGTGAGGAGTCTAGTTCCAGAGGCTAGTCTGAGAAGCTACTTCTTGCATTCATCCCCAGGATACTAGCCTCATAATTCTGAGATTAAACTCTCATTAATATTAGTGCTCTCTCTACTCCAGACAGAGTCATTATCATGTTCCCTGTCTCTTTACTTAGTGAATTAGATAAAACTATTAGCTTGAACATTTTATCGTGGCTATTAGAGTTTTTTTCTTTTCATTTTTGTTTTGTTTTGTTTTGTGGGAGATTGTCAAAAGTACCTGTTTCAAGTGCTTTTCTTTCCTCTAGGGAAGTTTTATGACCTTTTTTACCTGTATACATCTTAATTTTATATTACTTATGAATCCTGAAGGTGGCCAAAATGCTCTGTTTGTGTATATGAGAGAGAGAGACAGACAGACAGAGACAGAGAGATAGAGAAAGAGAGAGAGAGACAGAAACAGAGAGACAGAGACAGAGAGATAGAGAGAGACAGAGAGAGAGAGAGAGAGAGACAGAGAGAGAGAGAGACAGACAGAGACAGAGAGACAGAGACAGAGACAGAGAGATAGAGAGAGAGAGAGAGAGACAGAGACAGAGACAGAGACACAGAGACAGAGAGATAGACAGAGACAGAGAGAGACAGAGACAGAGAGACAGAGACAGAGAGACAGAGACAGAGAGAGAGAGAGAGAGAGAGAGGGTGTTAGAGTTGTTTGCTTCCTGGACTATTTGTTTGCTCTGAATGAACCAGACTTCCCAAAACAGAGAACATGTTTCACTGACACATCCAATTAATTAAATATCCCACACTGGAAACTCTATCTCCTCTAACACAAAGGACAGGGACCTGTACACCACAGGTGTTTAATAAATTTTTGTTAAGGTGTGGAATTAAATTGAAGCCATTTTCACTAGATGTTTTATTTTCTATTTGGTTATTTTTCCTCAAAATAAGTTTTATTGATGTGGTGGTTGGACTAAATGTTGTGGGAGGTCCCTTTCAATCAGCTGTATATCTATGATCTTATGTTTTTTGTGTTTATATCACAATTCTTTCTGGGAATCTCCCCCCAGTCCTCCTTGCAACAAAGAAAATCTGTGTTCTACTTGAGGATTTTGCTAATGTTTATTATGCTCCCCTCCTCTACTAAAATATACTTTTTTCACTCCCTTATTATTATAGTTATCAATTGATTGTTATGTGTATTTCTGTACAATATGTGTGTACGTTTACACACATCCATATAGAGACTTACATTTCAGCCCAACAGTACACTGTCTGCCTGACAGCCTGTGCTTAGCATTCAAAGGGAACCCTGTCCCAAAGGTTACCTTCTTCATTAGTGTCTATACAACTGTCAGTCAGGTTGGTCAGCACAGCTGTCCTGCAAATGAGTCCTCAAGAGGCCTCAGCAGTTCCTTCGCCCACAACAGTGGATGGAAGTGAGTTGGAAGTGTTTCAGGGATAGAAAGTGCTACAGTTGACCCGGCCAGTCTTCCCAGACAAGGATGATATTGATGACAGGGCTACGTCAGATGTAATTTGCCATCAGGAAGAAGTCCACGTGACTTGTAGGAAGAGATAGTGCATCCTGGCTGGCACCTTATGACCCAGAATGGAAGAAGGTAAATGTGTAGGCAAGTGGCCAGGTTACAGCTGTTAGACACAGCATTGTGAAGAACCACGCTCTCTTTTTCTCATTGCTATTTTTCTGGTGTGCGATACATTGGGTAGTTTGGGAAGTGGACACCAGTAAGCCGCGAACATAGCCACTGGGGTCATTATTATAAATTCAGTGCCTATGCTGGTGCACACAGGGGTAGGAGTGGGGGTTTGATGGACATACCAAACAAAACGGGAAATATTCAAAGAGAACGGCAACTAGGGGCAGAGAGATGGCAGGCGAGGGGGGATTTCTCTGCTACTGATGAATGGCAAAAAGGCAGAGGAAGAAGAAAAGAAAACAAAGAGAGCACAACAAGCCAGCTGCATTTAAGAAATACTTCCTGTTTGAGAAAGAAACGGAACAACTGAAATCCCTGTAAGAAGAGGAGAGATGAGAGAGAATTACAAAGTGGAGCAGGGTTTGGGAGACCATGTGATCCATGTCCCCAAATTCAGGTAAGCTCCTTTCTCACAGAATGACCTAACGCCATGAATGGAAGGTATATTCCAACCACCTGTCAAAAGGCCATTCATACAAGTGCTTGAGCCTCCAAACAGAAGGGGGAAAAACCCTCCCTCTTACTTATGAATATCGAGACAAGATGTGAGAGAATGACTTTTAAAACATCTGCTTTCAGGGAAGCTAAGTGGTGCAGTAGATAGAGCAATGGCCCTGGAATCAAGTGGACTTGGGTTCTAATCCAGTCTCAGAAACATACCCTGGGCAAATAACCCTGCTTGCATTCCTCCCCCCCTAAAAAAAGACATTTGCTTTCAAAACTGATTCTTCGTTGTAAAGAAATGTCACTCCTGACACATAAAGTAGTAGGCCCTTAATAAATATGTCATTAATATCAATAATAAATAATCTATATTGGGTTATGCTTTTTATGCCTGTATTCCAGACTCATATCAAAACTGGGATCAGCACTTGTAATAACCTATCTCACACAGTTATTAATTCTAAGGATGTTATGAGACTCAAATGAGGTAAGTTACTTACAGCAATGTTCAGACTTTGAAACACAATTTAAATCCTGGTTAATCTGTATTTTGCCACCTTTAATTTCTATTCATTAAAAAGTTATAATA
>CM053587.1:93612635-93628938 GCA_028646515.1 Pseudochirops corinnae | reverse complement strand
ATCATATACCAGCTGTGTATCCAAGACAAGTATTTTATCCTATTAGAGCTTCCAGGAAACTCTCTAAGATTATAATTACAGATGAGTTGCTGGTCTACATTGGTGTAAAAAGTTTCCATACTGTGAGTACCCTACACTGATGAAATAAAAAAATCATTAGTATTGAGGATTCATAGTATCAAAATGTTTATTCACATTTAATCATCCTTACTTCAAAATATTTTTTATTTTCACTTTAAACATTTATATTATTTTCTACTTATGATTTTATTAGACTCCAATCTTTTTTAAATTTATGGAATAAAACAAATATTTCCATATATAGTATAATAATATTATTGCACAGAAAACTGCAAATCTATTACATACAACTTGTTATTCCTTTTAAATACATAAAAAGTTATCATTATCATGTAAACTTATTTTTCCTGCCCTACCATTAGCCACAAAAACGCATCTATGTATGTATGTATGTAAAATCATTCTATACATACTTCTCTTTATCAGTTCTTTCTCTGGATACAGATAATATCTTCCCTCATATGTCCTTTGGAGCTAATTTGAGCATATACAATAGTCAAAATGACTTATTTACTCAAAGTTGTTCTTAAAACAATATTGCTATTACTGTATACAACAATGTTCTCTTGGTTCTGCTTGTTTTACTCTTCATCATTCTGTGCAACTCTATCCATGTTTTTCTAAGATCATCAAGCTTGTCATTTCTAATAGCATAGTAGAATCCTATTATTTTAAAATTGTGAGTTTGAAATGCCTGGAGATTCCATCAGGGGTTGGAGCTGAGTTGAAGTGGGTGACACAGAAGATTTCCCAGCTACAACACCAATGTTCTTGGATAGTATGGCCATCAACAAGAAGACTGACTAAATGTGACCAATTTTCCATCAGAATTGTAAACAAAGTGCTGAGTGAGCCTAAGCAGCAGAATTTAGTCTCATAAAGTTAAATATCAGCCTCTAGGAAGATGGTAACAGTAGTTATAAGCTAAATTACTGAATCCTGGTTAGTTTGTTTTATTCATAAGTGCTTCTGAGTATTTAGTATTTAGTATGCCTTTTGTGTTTAGGAATAAATTGCCAGTTCCATTACTTATTCATATTATATATATGTATATATGCACACACATGTACATAGAAACATATACACACAAACACACACGGGATGAGTTAATTAACAATTTGAAGAATATGAAAAAATGGAGACTAATTCCTATAATTAAAGATAGGCTGCCCTAGGACTGAACCTAATCCATTCTTATTCCTGGGCACAGAACATCTCTACAGGTAAAACAGTGGTGTGTCAGTGCAAGATGTATATCATCCCCATCATCCTTTCTGTGACTGAAGTTGCCCTAAAAAGCTCATTTCCCAACACTTTTATTTCACTACAAAAGCAGTCTACTTATATTTTCTGCAAAACTCAAATAAAAAATAATGTAAGGATAGCAACTTGTCCCAGGACCATATTTATCTGAATTCCATCAAACCACAAGAAAAGAATGAAATTACAACAGCAAGAATAAAAATCATGACAATTTAGGATATAAACACTCCAACAGGTCCAAGAAATAGAAAGGTTGGCACAGAGCTGTAGGTTGATAACTCAGAACCACTATGATGATCAGTTTGAATAGACTAGAAGCAGTTTTTAGTCTACTCTTTTTTTTTTCTGAGAGAGAGAAAAAAAGAGAAAGAGAGAAAGAGAGAGAGAGAGAGAGAGAGAGAGAGAGAGAGAGAAGTAGCTAGATAGAAAACTTTTTGATAAATAATACATGTTTTTTTTTTCTTTTGGTGAGGCAATTGGGGTAAAGTGACTTGTCCAAGGTCACACAGCTAGTAAGTATCAAATGTCTAAGGTCAAATTTGAACTCAGATCTTCCTGAATCCAGGGCCTGTGTTCTATTCACTGCACCATCTAGCTGTCCCTAATGCATGTTTTTAGAACAACAATTAAAACTCAAGCTAATTTCTTATCTACTGTAGATAATGACATTTAGGACAATTTGGCTTCAAACTAGGGCTGTTAAAATTGAAATGATGTATGCACTCCCCTTCCCCTTGAACTGTCCTTGTGGGAATTCTCAACAAAAGCTTCGAGGAAATATATTTGTTTTGATTTTCTGCTATTTTCCACCCTAGTTGAAGAATTACAAAGGCATAGAAATAATGCATTTTTAGGGATGGGGAGGAATTATTCAGGAGATAATGAAGAATCAGAGAAGAAGCTAATCAAAGGAGTGGCATGAAGAGATTTGTGTATAACTAAGATGAATCGAGCAACTACTGTAAGAAGTATGGATCAGAAGAAAGGTATCTGGCTGAGCCCCGTGGTCTGAGACCAGCAAATGCAGAACTGTGCAAGTGCTGGGATATGGGGGTGAGGACACAGACCATGAATTGATAACTACAGAAGGAGTAGAAATCAAGCAAGCTGAGAAGGCAATCACTATTTTGGTCTTTGGACAAGGAAAAGAAAGGGGACTGGTCAAAGCCTAAGGGCTTTGGTCTCTTCCTCTTTCCTACTTCTTTATTTGTGTTATTTTTTCCTTGGACCTTTGCTGGTTGGAAGTGGCACTTGTAAATGATCAAGTTTTGGCTGACAGCATCAGACACATTTTTAGAGGAGTGGAGCCAAAGATATTTGTTCAGATGAGGCAATCCCCGTACACCTGGGAAGGCTGGGTGGTACAGGCTGCTTTGGTTAGCACTGTATAGACAGGACAGAGCTATGTCCTATTCTCATTCTTAGCTGTCCTATCTCACCCTGGTGCCTCAAGCCTGACCACAGGAACTGGCTCAGTCCCAGAGTACCAGAATTAATAGAAATAATAAACTGCTAAAACATGGGTTCCTAGCATAATATTATTCTGGTTCTTATGTGACATAACTTTCCAAGGTCTTATTTTATTTTATCAAGAAACAACAGCCTCCCCTTAGATTACTGAATTTATTAAGCCTGCAAGCATCCAGAATGTCTGAGAATTAATAATCCAAGCAGCAAACCCATAAGATTGAAACACTAACACAATATCATTGTTAAGAACTCTCTTAAGAATCCAGCTTAAAATGCAAACATTGGGTACACTGTTATACTAGTGACTATTAAATAAAAAGAAAATGGACTGTGGCCCATTGGAAGTAATGGCCTAATACACACCCCAAAGAGATCCAGGGAAAGGGGAAAGTATCATACATACAAAAATATTTATGGCAGTTCTTTTTGCAGCGACAGTGAACTAGAAACTAAGGAAATGTCCATCAATGTGGTAATCACTAAAAAAATTATGATATGTGAATGGGTTGTAAAGATATATATATATGTGTGTATGTGTATATACATATATATATATATATATAATATATATATGCTTATTACTATGTAAGAAAAGGTAAAAGGGACAGTTTCAGAAAAACCTGAAAAAATTTCACTAAACTGATATGGAGGGAAGTAAACAGCACCAAGAGAATGATTTATACAACATCAATAAGAGTAAAGATAAACAACTTTCAAAGAGTGATAAATTCAATGACCAACCACAATGCTGAAGGACTAATGATGGTATGAAGTTAAGAGAGCATGCTATGTCTTCAGTCTGAGAGATGATGAATTCAGGGAACAAGATGAGACACATACTTTCTGGACATGGTCACTGTGGACATTTATTTTTCTTTGATATGCATATTTGTTACAAGGATTTTGTTTTTCTTTTCCTTTTTTCCCCAATGGGGAATGGGGTGCTAGGAGAAGAAAAGACAGATTTTGTTCATTAAACAAAAAAAGAAAGAAAATGAACACCTAGGTGCCTTGTAGGTGATCATATTTGCAAATTGGAGGAAAAAGAACATACTCAAAACCATGTCATATGAGAAGCATTTAAAAATGATGGAGATATTTAGTCTGGTTAAGAAAATGTTTAGGAAGGATGTGATAACTGTTTTCAAGTGTTGGAAAGATTAGCATGTTGAAGAATGATTAGAAATGCTTTGGTTGGTTCCTGAAAACAAAGGGGAGACTAGTGGACAAAATTATCAGCAAGGTAGATGAGGCTCAAATGAAGGCCTTTCAAATGATTAAAGTGCACAAAAGGAAATGAGTAAGTCTAATCATTTGTGAGATATATCAGTATCCTGATATAATATATAATTTGCTTAGACCAAGTAACAAACTCCTTGAGGACAGTCAGGTAATCTCTTACTGTCCCATCTCACAATAGTGGCATTTTAAACAGAATAACGGGGTATCTCCTTTCAAAGGGATGATTCTTTTTTAAAAACAAAACACAACATTTTGACTTATATTCTCAAAAGTGTCTGGAGGACAGCCAATATTACCCTTTATTCTGAGGATGGGAATATAGGAACAGGAAGTGACAACTCTTCCTCTTGGTCTGTGTGAGCTTCCATGTCCTGCCTTCTAGGATTGTTACCCAAAAAGGGCACTTTGCAAACTTTAAGGCATTAAAGAGATATGAATCATTATAATTATCACTGTTAACATCATCTCCCTTTGTCATCTCCTAGGGAGCTGCTCAGCAGCTACAGGTTGGCAGATGTGAGGAAAAACAGAGAATGAAAACTATAGCCCAATTTTCCTAATGAATATTGATATAAAATTTTTAAATAAGAGACTAGCAAGGAGATTAGAGAACTATATTACAAAGCTCATACACTATAATTGGGTGGGATTAATACTAGAAATGAAGAACTTGTTCAATATCAAGAAAACTATCACCATAACTGACCAATAACAGAAACAACAAAATTATATAATTATAACAATAAATCCTTTAAAAGCTTTTTGACAAAATATATCAGCCATTCCTATTAAAAATATTAGAAAGCACAGGAATCAATGGAGTCTTTCTTACAGTGATAGGTAGTATCTATATAAAACCAAGAGTAAGAATTATCTGTTTGTAATGGAGATAAGCTAGAAGCCTTCCCAATAAGATCAAGGTTAAAGCAAGGATGTCCATTATCATGCCTATTATTTAATATTGTATTACAAATGCTAATTATAACAATAACATTTTTAAGAGAAATTAAAGAAATAAAAACAAGCAATGCAAAAACAAAACTATCACTTTTTGCAGATGATATGACAGTATACTTAGAGAATCCTAGAGGATCAACTAAAAAACTAGTTGAAACAATTAACAACTTTAGCAAAGTTGTAAGATACAAAATAAATCCACATAAATCATCAGCATTTCTATATATTACCAACAAAGCCCAGCAGGAAGAAATTAATAAAAAATTTGGAAGGCTACCTGCCAAGACAAACCTAGGGACTATATAAACATAATTACAAAATACTTTTCACACAAACAAAACATTTCTAAACAAATGGAGAAATATTAATTTCTTGTGGGTAGGCTTTAGCAATATAATAAAAATATGAAATTAATTAATTATTTAATCTCATACCAATCAAACTAATTAAGTATCATTTTATGGGCCTAGAGAAAACTGCAACAAAATCCATCTAGGAAAACAAAATGGCAGGAAAATTAAGGGAATCAATGAAAAAAAAATGTGGAAGAAGGTTGCCTGACAGTACCAGATATCAAGTGATATTCCAAAATGTTGATCATCTAAACAATCTGGTACTGGTTAAGAAATAGAGTGGTGGATCAGTGGAATAGATTGGGTACACAATAAATGCAGCTATAAAAGACCATACTAATATAGTATTTGATAAACCCAAAGATCTAAGCTTTGGGGACAAGAACTCACCATCTGACCAAAAACACTAGGAAAACTAGAAAGCAATTTGGCAGAAACTGGGTATAGACCAACATCTCACATTGTAGACCAAAATAAGGTCAAAATGGGTAAATCATTTACACATAAAGCATATTATAAGTAAATTAGGGAAACACAGAAAAATTTACCTGTCAGATCTATGGAAAAGGAAAGAGTTTACAATCACAGAAGAGAGAGAAAGGACCAAAGGAAATAAAATGGATTATTTTCATTACCTGAAATTAAAAAGGTGTTGCACAAACAAAACCAATGCAGTCAGAATTAGAAGGAAAACAGGAAAGGGGGTGGGAGGATTTATAGTAATGTTCTATGAGAAAGGTCTCATTTCTAAAATATATAGGAAACTGGGTCAAATTTATGATAGTAGGAGTTATTTCCAAATTGATAAATGGTCAAAGAATAAGAACAAGTAGTTTTCAGGAGAACAAATCAAAGTTATCAAAAAAGTTCTAAATCACTACTGGTAAGAGAAATGCAAATTAAAGCAACTCTAAAAAACCACCTCACAGCTATCAGATGGGCTAACATGACAAAACAGGAAAATAATAAATGTTGGAGGGGTTGTGGAAAAACAGGTGTACTATTGCACTGTTGCTGTAATGGTAAAATGGTCCAACCATTCTGAAGAACAATTTGAAACTATGCGCATGATACCCTTTGGTCCAGCAATATCACTGCTAGGTTTGTATCCCAAAGAGATCAGAGAAAAAGGAAAAGGATCTAAAAGTATTTATAGGAGCTCTTTTTGTGGTGGCAAAGTATTAGATAGTGAGAGGATGCCCATAAATTGGCGAATAACTGAACAAGTTGTGGTATATGATTTTGATGGAATATTATTGTGGTAGGAAATAATGAGGGGGATGGTTTGATAAAAACCTGAGAATACATATATAAACTGATGCAAAGTGAAGTGAGTAGACCCAGGAGAACATTGTACACAATAACAGCAATATTATAGCTATGATTAATTGTGAAAGACTTGACTACTCTGATATAAGCAATGAACCAATACAATTCAAAGGACCCATGATGAAACATGTGATCCACCTCCAGAGAGAGAACTGATTAATTCTGAGAGAGAATTGAAGCATACTTTTTTTTTTTACTTTCTTTATGTTTCTTGCTTTTTTTTTTCTTTTTTACAACACAGGCTAATATGGAACTGTTTTTTGCACGACTTCACATGTATAACTGCCATCACATTGCTTGTCTTCTCAATGAATGGAGAGAAGTATGAGGGAGGAAGAGAATTTGGAACTCAAATTTTTTTTCATGAATATTAAAAATAAAGTGCTTTGGTAACTTTGGCAAAAATGGCAAGTACGCTTCAATGGTCATCCAGTTTCATAATTGCTTACTTTGTCCAATCCAACCAAAGCCCAGCCAGAGGTGCCATAGACAAGAATTTTGAAATCACAGGTTGCTGTTACTCATCTATTTCAGTCATGTACAACTCTTCATGACCTCATTTGGGGTCTTCTTGGCAAAGATATTGGAATGGTTTGCCATTTCCTTTTCTAGCTCATTTTTCAGATGAGGAAACTGAGGCAAACCAGGCTTAGTGACTTGCTCAGGGTCACACAGCTAGTAAGTATTTGAAGCCAGATTTAACTAAAAAAGATGAGTCTTCCTGACTCCAGGCCTAGCACTCTATCCACCATGCCACCTACCTGATGCTCAACTGAGCACTGACTGTCTGATTTTGCCTATTCAAAGTAATGTCAGTTAATGTAAGTAGAGAAACATAAATTTTCTCTGGGTACTCTAAAAATCATACCACCTTAGGTCCTCACCAAAACAAGAGCAATTTGTCTACAAATCCTCCAACTTCTCTAATTTTTCTTACTCCTAGGCATTTTAGGCTAATTCTTCCAAAGCCAAAGTTCTATCACTCCAACCAACCTTTAAAAAAGAAAATTCATTACGTAACCTAATATTCTTTCTTAATTTAGCTAATTTATTTAATTTTGCAAAGTATTTCTGGGCCAGAAGTAGACAGAGAAGTATTATATTAATTAAGTTCTGCTTCTCAATTTCTAAAACCTTGTTGCTGCTCCAAACCAAGAATTACTTGGAAATGAAACCACAGGCCAACCATGGTCTAGACATAGCCTGGGGAGATGTGAAGTGAGGAAGAATGGGTAACCAGATTTATTTTATTTTAATGTAATTTTTATTTTACTTTTTAAAAATTAGTGTTTTCCCCATCTTACCTTCCCTCTAATT
The DNA here is from genome assembly GCA_028646515.1 of Pseudochirops corinnae. Lineage (NCBI taxonomy): Eukaryota > Metazoa > Chordata > Mammalia > Diprotodontia > Pseudocheiridae > Pseudochirops > Pseudochirops corinnae. The sequence continues at coordinate 93,620,926 of CM053587.1, read as the reverse complement.
GAAGAAAAAAAGAAATTATGTCAGTATGTGAGTAGCATGCTTTATCATAAGTCCTTCCAGGTTCATTTTCCCTACTTTAAATCAGTCTATGTCACATAATCATTTCAGCTTCCTCTGTTTTAACCCATTTTGTGTTCACTGCATTCAGTGGCCCTCAACTGATGCAATCAGTAATTAGAAGACTCAAAGAATCCCAAGATCATACAATCTCAGAAGTGAGAGGGAACTCTATAGCCACATTTTCACATCCATTCAAACAAGAATCTTACAATATATATATAATTAGTGGCCAACTGGACTTTGCTTGTAGGCCCCCATGAGGGGAGACCCATCGCTTCTAAAGGAAGCCTATTGTATTTTTTAATAGTCAGTCAATACAATAATAAAAATAAATATGAAATAAAGAATAGCTCCAACTATTACAAAAATTCTTTCCTTACATTGTTCAAATGTTCCTTAGCAGTTTTTGCCCATCTTCTTGCTCCTAGTTCTACACTCTGGGGTCAAAAAACCAAATGTGATTTGTCTTCTACATGTCACTCCAAATATTTGAAAATACCCATGAAGTCCACTCGTAAGTATTCTCTTCTCCTGGATAAACACCCCAATCAGTTCCTTCTACCAGGCAATCAATCTATCAGCAAGTATGTTTTAAGTGCCTACCCTGTGCCAGGCATAAACTGGGTGCTGGCAATACAAAGACAGATTGCTACTGTTATTTATCCTTCATTCTCAAGGAGGCCCAATGATAACAGAAGAAATGGAACAGTCAATGACCTCAAAGAACGTATTCTCTATCTTTCCTCATATGGGAGAAATTGGACACCTTTGTTTCCCTGGTTTCTCTCCCCAATACACCCTCTAGCTTATCAATGGCTTTATTAAAATATGTCACCCAAAACAGAACGCATAAAATATTACAGATGTGGTCTGACCAGAGCAAGGTGCAACGGAAGTATCATTTTTAAAAAACTTACTCTACTACTTGCTACCCATGTGACCTTTGCTTGAATTTCCTCACCTATAAAATAAGGCACAAAGTCCCTTCTAGCTATGGATCTATGATCCTTTGACAATTTTAGACTTGAATTCCTTAGTCCTGGACCCTTCCTATCAATGCAATCAAATATCACATTACCTTTTTTGGCTGCCACTTTTCATAGTTGTTGACTCACACTGAATTTGTATAGTAAAAGCCATTAGCATCTACCTCTTATACTGATAAAGATGCTTGTTTTAACCTGTTTAATACTTTACATATATTCCTTTAAAATTTCATTATTCAGTTATCTAGATTATGATAGGAAGAGCACAGTTCATATAGCTTGTCCTTAAGCACATATAACATGAATAGAAACCAGCAGTGGAGAAAGAACTGGGCCTAGAATTGAACTGGAGGAGGAAAGCTCACTGGTTTATTTCTGGGAAAGTGTGGCGTATTTTTAATGGCCCCACAACTCCCTGAAACAAAATTCCATCTTCTTAACATCAAAAGTCTTTTTGGGATGCTCTATAGCTGTGAGTCATGAGATATGAGACTCTAAAGAATTATAGTTTTAAGTCATGCAAAAAGCAATGGAGAAGCAAATGGTAGATTCCATAGGCTGCACCATATTTCCAATGAGGGCTCATACAGGAGAAATGATAAAAAGGGGCATCATCAGAGAGCTACATGACAAGAAAGGGAAGTAGCTTGGTCATGTAGTGAGAGGAAGGAATAGCCAATAGACAGCTCACATGTTCCATTCACATCTACTCAATGCAAGAGATCTCAAGGAAGGCTCCTGGAATAGTTCTGCTCTGGATGATTTAAGGAAGGACATGAGCAACAACCACACCAAATTAAAAAGCATAGCTAGGTTGAATCTGTACCACTGGAGGGAGCATCCACAAATCCTTAAATGGTTCAAAGCTATTTCGCTGGCCATAAATCCACATTCTAGCCTGTCTATATGGTGGGGGATGCTGACCTCATCTTCTAACACAGTAACTATCCCTTTGAACACGGCATCCAAATTTGATAATATGTCATCTATACCCTAATACTCATTATTGATTAAATAAAAAGGAAAAGCCACACAGGGCCAGGTATAGATCCTAAGACACTCCAAAAAACAACTTTCTAATTTTTAATGAATGGCTCTAGTGATCTAAATATTCTAAATCTGCCTAACAGGACTGCTGTCTAATGGGCGGGGGGGGGGAGGGGGGGGAAGGGGCAACCTTCAGCCTCAAGGCCACATTTGGTCCTTGGGTGTAGCCTTTTGACTGAGTCTAAGTTTTACAGAACAAATCTTTAAGGGGATTTATTAATTTATAATTTATTAAGGGAATTTATTCTGTGAAATTTGGATTAAAAGGGCTATACTTGAAGGCTACATGTGGCCTCAAGGCCACAGGTTTCCCAATCCTGCTAGACTCTAACTCATATCTCTCTGTATTTTCTATAAGAATATCATGAAAAATTTTATGAAGTTTGATTCAATTAAATTTTCTTTCATGAATTTAATAGCTATGCCATTTCACAATGTGGTTATTATTTTCAGAAGGCTATAGTTGGTGTTAGGATTTGAGGAGAAAAGGGATATGAAGGAGAAAGATGTGCACAAAACAAATGAAATCAATTATGTCTGGCTGCAATAAGTTTACAATCTAAGAAAGTAGCTGACAGTTTCTATCAGTGCCTCCTAACTTCTTTTAGTACAAAGACAAATTTTTAACATAAAAATATTATCTTTTCACATAAAACATAAAAATATAACAAAATAACAAAAATATAACACCCACAACATGATACTATGTATACCATTAGTATCCATTAAATGAGAAAAGCAAACAATTATAAAAAGTTGCTATGGCTTCATTTACCCATGCACTTTCATTTATTAATCACAACAGCATTTATGAAAGATACGTGAAAAACAAAGATACATGTGCAAGATATTATTTATTCAGTCAATTGCTAAGCATTTAAGCCCTTATTGTGTGCCAGGAACTGTACTAAGAACTGGAAATACAAGGAAAAATGAAGACACAGTTTTTACCCTCAAGGAGTTCACATTCTAATGGGAGAGATGGCATTCCATTAACTACATACATACAAGATATATACAAGATAAATGAAAATGTTATGCTTTTCCTCTGCATTGAGGAAGATTGAGAGAGGCCTCTTACAAAGCAGAAAAGAATTGAGGTGAGTCTCAAAGGGAGCCAGGCAAAATCAAAGGCAGAGGTAAAGACGGGAAGCATTCCAAGCACAAGGGACAGCCAGTGAATTAGTACAGAGTACTTTTCATTCAGTTTACAGAAGGCATGTCTGCTTATATGTTATATTAGATCAGTTCATAAGCTGGTCCCCTCGTAGTAATTCTGGCCTTTCAACAATCTCTAATAAAAGAGGCTGGGAAGCACTGAACGAAATTCCAATGAAATGTAAAACAGATGAGAATTATAGATAGAGACCTAAAAGAAAGTTCAGAAGCCATCTAGTCAACCCTCTTATTTCTTTTCTTTCCCCCAACTCCCCACTGAGTTTTTGGCAATTTTATTTTTTTAACATTTTTATTGAAAGTTTTGAGTCCCAAATTCTATCCCTCCTTCCCTCTCTAACCTCTCCCCTTCCTGAAATGGTGAGCAATTAGATACAGGTTATACACGCACAATGATGTAAATCATTTCCATATTAGTCATTTCATACAAGAAGACATGCATAAAAGAAAAAAATTAAAGAAAGTGAAAAATAGCATGCTTCAATCTGTATTCAAACAATATCAGTTCTTTCTCTGGAGGCAGATAGTATGCTTCACCATTAGTCTTTCAGGATCATCTTGGACCGCTGTATTGCTATAATAGCTAAGTTATTCAGAGTTCATCATATAATATTGCTGTTACTATGTACAAACTTCTCCTGGTTCTGTTCACTTCACCAAGCATCAGTTCACGTAAGTCTTTCCAGGACTTTCTTAAATCATCTTGCTTATCATTTCTCATAGCACAATAATATTTCATTACAATCATATACAACAGCTTGTTTAGCCATTCCTCAGTTCATGGGCATCTCTTTGATTTCTAATTCTTAACCACCATAACAAGAATTGCTATTAAGTATTTTTGTACAAATAAGTCCTTGTCTTTTTTTTAGATGTCTTTGCCAACGCTCTTATTTCAGATATGACAAAACAAAGGTTCAGGTACATTAAATGACTTATTTATGGTGATATAAGTTGTGTCAGAATGGGACAAATATTTTTTTAACCAAAATTTTTTTTACTTCTGTCTTTTCAGTCAAGTTCTATGAATTTTTGTTGACCTTTTTGTTTACTGCTTTTTAAAAAATCAGTCTCCCTATTTCATTTGTTTTTCCTTCTTTCCTTTCTTTGCTTATTGAAGCTCAAGGAGATTCCCTGAAGGACAGTTCAATCATTTTCTTTTAGGAATTTGAAATTTTCCTACTTTGCTATAATAGAGAACACATTCACAAGAATTTGATCATTTTCTTTCAAGAAATGACATTGAGGTTGATGTTAGTTTCAATTTCAATGGACTACTTACTGCATAGGTGAAAATTTTATTAGATTCTCAGGATATTGCCTGTCTTACCATGCCTGCCCTCTGATACAGGTTGGCAGAGATGCACCCAAGTCTGCTTAGCTATGCACTGCTGTATGTATATTTTATTTTGCTTCAGTTTGATGTTTAAAATATGAATTCTAGTGCACATCATTCCTAATGTGCCATTCATAAACAGGTGTTTTAATTATTACAAAGTTTCTGGGGGAACAAAGAGATTCCTTTTTTTAAAATCTGACATGAGCTGTGGGTCCTATCATTGCTCATGGGCTGCTCTTTGTGGTCTACTCCCCTGAACGAGATGCATTTTATCTTTCTCCAAGAAAGGAATAAATCAACCCTCAAGAGAGGTCACATCTCTAGCTCTGCTATCTTTTTTTATGGAGCTGCAAAGATTTCATCAGTCCTTTTTCACACATCATTATGGTGGTAATGAAGCACCTTGTCAATGACTGCATCTTCTCCAAAACGTGAGGTCTATTAGTGTAGGAGTTTTCATTTTCCAGTTGAAAACAGAGAAATAATTTTGCTAATTCCTAGTATGCCATCATTTAAGGGATAAACCCAGGCACCAATGCTCAAGTTCATGGGGTACAAGGGAGATAGAGTTGTACTGTGGCAAACCACTTTAATTTGCTTCCCCTTTCCCACCCCTCAATATACTCATGTCTCAGAGGTTTGAGAATGCTTAAAATATGAATAAAAATAAAGTTTCATTAACACTGGGGCTGAAATAATGGAAAAGTAGTAGCCATGCTAATATTTATGTGGCGGGGGAAAAAATTAGATCTAGCAGTGAGCATAAGACTTACATACTCTTTGGGTGAATAATGATGCCTAAAAGTCAGAAATGTGAAGTGTCCCAGAAGTTAAGAACTATAGGTTCAGAGAGCAGGATAAACTTTATATCAAAAAAAAGCTCAAAGGGGCTCACCCTAAGGCTCATTTCCTGAGAATAGGGAGATTTTACTTAGGTCAGGAAAATCCTAAGAGCAGCATCCAGGGAAGTAACTACTATGAGGTTCAAATGACTTCAAGAAAAGTTGTTTCAATCCCAAACCAAGGGACTGACCTGGGGCCAAGACTTTCATTCTGTGGTAACCAAAAGAGCTAAGAAAACAAAAGGCTCACTGCTTGGACTGGGGTTGAAAGGAAAAGAGAAATACAAGGGAGAATTAGAAACAAGCATTAGCTTAATTGGTGTGCCAATTATTTATTAGCATAAGGAAAAGATCACAGAACTGAGAATTGAAAGACCTGGTTGTACCACAATCTACTAGCCATGTGATCTTTGGTTGCTTAACCAAAATGAAGAAAGTGGACTGGATGGTCTCTGAGGCTACTCTCAGTTCTAATATTCCTAGGCAGCTTAATTGTTATATGGTTTCTCCAACAAGTTGGGCACGAGACCCCAGTGAACCAAATCACATTAAGAGTTTCAATGAAATCAGCAGAAGGACAAAAATTGACAGAATATGGAAGATGCTCAGCATCATTTCTGTAATGATGATCACTAACAATGGAACCACTCCATTTGGACTCTTAATACCTCAGTCCCCGATATGCTATATAAAGAGGCAAAAATGGCACTTAAGAAAATGAAGTCAGGAAGGGCAGCAGGACCAGACCAAGAACACACCAAGGAAATCTAAAGACAATGCAATCATGAAAGCATTAAGAGATCATATTAATAAGATATCTTAAGGAAAAGAGATGGATGGCAAAAAGGATGGGGCAAATTATATTACTACCAAAAAAAAAAAAGGTGATTGAAAAAACCATCAATAACAACCAAGTTCATAAGCCTACTTTTCATTCTATAAACTCTTTATGAACCTTATCTGTAAAAGTACAGAGGTTATACCCAACGTAACTATGATCAGGGAACAGAGAAGCTTTAACAAGTTATTTCCTAAAGCAGGCCATACCTTCACCCTCACACAGTTGATGTAGACGTGTGGAGATTGTGAGATTCCATTACTGAGAAAAACGACCTTAAATAGTGGTCCTCCAAAAAAAAGGTTCTTGTGCCATAACAATCATAATAATAATAACAAAAACAATATTTATTCACATTTGTGTAGGGCCTTAAGGTTTACAAAGTCCTTTATAAATATCTCATTTGATCTCCACAACAAACCCTGGGATGTAGGTGCCAAATTATCCCCATTTTTCAGATGGTAAAACAGACAGGCAGGGCTTAAGTAACTTCCCCAGGATCACATAGTTAATAAGTGTCTAAAACTAGATTTGAACTCTAGTTTTCCTGACCTTAGGTCCACACGATCCACTGTGCAACCCAGCTGTCTTTACATCAAGAGTACAGGAGGCAGCACCAAGATGGCAAAGAAAAGGCAGGAACTTGACTGACCTCTCCCAAATTCTGCTCCAAACAATTTTAAATAGTGTCTCAAAATGAATTCTGGAGTAGTAGAACCCACAAAAGGATGTGGTGACTGTTTTCCATATCAAGACAACTTAGAAGGCTGTAGGAAAGGTCTGTCTCACTCAAATTAAGGGGAACACAGCCCAGTGCAGGCAGTGTCTGGGCAAGTGAGCGGGAGACTGGTGACTCCAGCACAGATCAACAACCAAGGCCCCTTGGCTTTGGTACAGCAGGACAACAACAAAGCTGTGAGGCTTCCAGCTTCTGGTGCAACGATAAGTGGCCAAACCTAGAGACTCCAGCACAGCATGCCAATGTCCAGGCCCCTAGCCCCCAGTGAAACAGGCTTGGAACAGTGCCACCTGTACTCCAGAAACAGAGTTCAAGTTTAGAAGTCAGGAAATAGGCTGTGAAATGGGCAAAAAAAAAAAAAAAAAAAAAAAGCCAATCATAAAAAGCTACTATGGCAATGGAGAAGATCAAAACACAAACTCAAGAGAGGATAACTGCGGGGCAGGGGGCGGGGGGGGGGAAGCCAAGATGGTGGCATAGGAGCAGCAACATATTGCAGCTCTCACATAGCCACCCCAAAATACCCATAAAATAGGACTCTAAACTAATCCTAGAACTCCAAAACACACACAAATATACTTTCCACTAAAGTCAGCTTGGCTACGAGGAACCATAACACCACTGCAAGCCAAAACCAGCCTGTCTCAAGCCCTGGCTGAGCCCCAGGGGCGGCTGGACATGAGGAGCCTCGGTAAGTGGATTAGCAGCAGCTGCAGCTCAGAACTAGGTCAGTGGAACTTGTGAAATCAGGGGAGAAAAGTGGTTTGGCCGAAATGCCTCCAGGGCGGGAAAGCCAAAGGCAGGTGTTCTGCACTGCCTCCACATTGCAGCTTCCACGCCCTCGGCCTGCAGATAGCAGGGGGACTAAGCGATCATTCAGAGGCCAAGAGCTCTCGCTTTGAGCGGCCTGGATCTGGATCGTGGTCTTGGGCTTTGGTCCTGTGAGTCTTCATTATCCAGTGAGCCAGAAGTAAGTAGGAAAGGGACCCAGCACCTTCCTGAGAGCTACAGCAGCCAGGAGGACCCCAGTGATTTGGGACAGAGCTTTCCCTTCTGGAAGCAGAGCCCCACAGAGATTTAAAAAAAAAAATCATGGACTGACCAACCATGAGTAAGAATAAGCATAAGAAGCAAAGTAAGAACATCAACCAAACCCTAGATTCCTTCTTTGGGGAAAAGAAAGATCATGGCAAAGAGAGGGAGGAGGAGAGTGCAGCCAGAGCGCCCCCACCAGGGGCTTCCAACAAACATGAAGAATGTCTTA
>CM053587.1:93591024-93612135 GCA_028646515.1 Pseudochirops corinnae | reverse complement strand
TGGAACCCAGGTTTCCTGATGCCAGATCCAGCACTCTTTCTAGTAGGCTACCTCAAGCAGAGAGACTGGAATATCATTTGTCAGGTATGTTAGGGGTTGTTGTTCACCTATAGGTTCTGCTACGTGGCCTCTAAAGTCCTTTCCAATTCTGTGTTCCTATCTCAAGGCTTTGAAACAGACTGGAAGCAGTTTGATGCTGTAGTAAATTGCAGGTTAAATCAGCGTTGCATATTGGTACCCACATTTATTGACTTGTAAAACAATATTATAAGACTCTCATTTCTTACTATAGACACAGGCTTAATGCTAGCCTTCCTACAGATAGGGCATGCGTGCACATGTGCACACACATACATACACACACACACACACACACACTCCTTCTCTCAGTCTTTGCATGGTGTGATTTCTCTCTTGACTAATTAATGGCTCTGCTCCTTATTTTCTGATAATTACTGGCAAAGAAAGACTCAATGATGCATCTGAAAGCTGTAAGAATACATGTGCATTCCCAGAAACAAGTGGAGAACCACTGTCATTTTCAATTTTTGCTCCCAAATGGAATGAGACCCTGAAATTAATTTGTTGACATCATAAATCTATGACACTTTGTCCTACTGTGAAAGAGGGAGGAAAACAGACGTGTCTGTAACCCCTATTCTAAGCTCAGTGGCATGAATGCCATCCCCTGCCCTGTGTGAAGGCAAGGAACAAAAGCAGGCAAGCTCTTTAGTCTTCTTTGGGACTCTTCTCTGTCTTCCAGCTTTGAGAGGCAAGATGTATGAGGCCAATCTCACCTGAGGTTACTAAAGGAAAAGACTCTGGGAAGACATGAGAAGAGCAGGCAGTTTCCATCACATCACCTCCAGTTTGATGCCCTAGAGATTTAGGGGAGTTTTCCATTGGATATGATCTCTCTCTCTCTCTCTCTCTCTCTTCCTCCCTCCCTTCCTTCTTCCCTCCCTCAGTTCATCTGAGTTATCTCACTACCAATAGAGAGCTGCTTCATTCTGTATTGTCTGGTGTATATTCTCCAACATATATATCTTCCCTGATTTCTCTTCTGCAATGATTTAGAAAAATGGGCTTCTTCACTATTTGTTAGGTGTCTTCATTGCAGAACTGGTTTTTGGTGGAAGGGGAGTCAAGCCTTGCATTCATAGTCTGGGATCCCCAATCTCCGATGACAATGGGACAGTGCCCATTGAATCCAATAATAGCCCCTACACTAACAGTATTTAAGGGAATGGATAAAGTTCTAGTCAGGTACCCCTCTCTCTGAGGAGAGCAAGGTAACCTATGGTCCCAACTTCCTACTTCTCCTCACAACAGGAATTAAAATCTCACTTGGAAAAGGGGTGGGAAGAAGATATGTCAGTTCTGGAGATGTCAACTCTACTTCCCTTCAAACCACACAACAGCCCCATGGCATACAGGGGACCTCACCAAATGGCGAGGTCTTGGTAAATCAGCATTCATTTCATAGCTTTCAAATCATTCATCAGAGCACTGGCTTGAAATTTAAAAGGTGGTATTTTTTTTCTCTCAGAGACATTTTCACTTCTTTACTGCATATTAGTTTCTGCCTCTCCTTATTTGTTTGTTATCATTTAGTATTTATTCAACTCCTACAGAATGCTAGCATCCTATCTGAGAACTGATCCAAAACAAGAAGTATAACATTGGAGGAATTTGGGCATTAAATATTCTTTCTGGAAATAAGTGTAATTGGAAGCCAGAGCCAAGACTGGTGAAAGCACTTTTAAAGGTTAAGCTGTTGTGTTCATGTGGATAAAGTACTTCACGAGAGATACCCAATCAGACTCACCAAAATTCCCCCATAGTGTTTCCTCAAGGAACTAGCAATTCAAGAGGACGCTTGACTTACAACTCAGCTGCTTATTCTTTGCAATGCCTGTACCTTTTCAAGGTGAAGTGCCCAGGGAAAACAGCTGGACAGTTGTTCTTTCAGGGCAAGGAAGCCTGAAGGCTAGGTCTGTTGATATATGCATGTTTTACGATGTACATGAACACATGCACTGTTCAATAGTAACCAGGAATACTGGGTGCCTCTGCAGCTACAAGGCTGATCACTGACCTTTAAGATTTTAAAATATGATTCACTGTGTCACAGAGACCATGCCGCAGTCAGATGTCTTCTACATAGCGTATGTTTGTAAATATTCCCCTGCCTTGTCTGCTCTGTGACACAGTCAGAGAACAAAAACACAAAATATTGCAGTTAACAAGTCGGGCTTCAGTTTCTAGGAAAAAGCAATCAACAAACACCTTTAAATACTCGCCATGCCGAGTGCTGGAGATTTTTTTAAGAAGTGTTAAATGGTTCCTGTCTCCAAGGAGATTATTTTATTTTTTATTTTTTATTTTTTTAAAATTGATCTGTTTGTTTCCTTTTAGTTTACAAGATTCAGTCCCACAATCCCTTGAGTTTCAAGTTTTCTCCCCTCCCTCTCCCCCCCCACCCATGGTGGCATGCAATCAGGTACAGGATCTGCAAGTCCTTTCACACTGGACACGTCTGGTTGCATAGAAGGGCTGTAACCAATGAGTGAACAGTGGGAAAGAGGAAACAAGACCAAACATGGAAAAGAGCAACAGCATGTATTGCTTCAGTCTCCATTTAAACTCTGTTCTTTCTAGATCTTTCTCTGAATGTAGACATCTCCTTCCATCCTGAGACTCATAGAGGTGTCTCATAGCTGTGTGTTGCTAAGAAGAGTCCAGTTTATCAAAGTTGGTCGTCACATATATAATGTGTCTGTGATTGTGTACAATGTTTTCCTGGTTCTGCTCTTCTCCCTTAGCATCAGTTTGTATAAGTCTCTCCAGGTGAATATGAAGTCCAAGGAGATTATATTTTAACAGTGAGGGGAAGCAGGGAGCTTGGGAATCTTTAAAAGCAGTGTAAAATTTCCAAAAATCTAGCCAGCCAATTCTTCCTATCTTGTTCAATTCTCAACCCAGCATGGCCCATCTGAAGTGACTGCCCAAGATACATTTCTCAATGGATCAGTCATGCAGTCAGCTGCCTGCCACAGTCTGGACAATAGGCATTCTACATTCACTTTCGTTTTTTCCCTTGTGGCTAGTGATAGCAGCTGTCTCTGAGTAATGGAAGGCCATAGGACCTGAAAGAATAAAGATTCATGTCACCTGAAGGGCAATGGAGAAGTCTGTGGTAGATATAAATAAACTGCAGCTAAGTACTACCAAAGAATTGCACAAGAGAACTGGGGAAATGGATGTCATTTGAGGGATATCTGAAGAGAAGGTAGACTGTCAACCATGAAGGGAAAGCAAGGAATGAGGAATGAATAGCCAACATGTTCTATTAGTATATAAACAACATAAAGAAAATGAGAAGAAGGTTCACAATACTGTTTCTCCAGAGTGGAGGACTTAGAGAAGAACATGGATGAAAGTTTAACAAGACGAGTAGGCATGGATGTATTGTGAACGGAGCAATCCTATCAATAAGATAGAAAGTCCAGTGATGTAAGTTCTGCTTAGTTCTTATAACTGGATTTCTTGATCTCTTCAAAATGATGCTATTGCTTAATACAGTCAATCTACCCAAAGGTGCCAAACGCATTATTCAGGATGTGACATAAAAGACCCATCAGTCTGGTCCCAGAGAACAGATAAAACCCATTTACTCCTCTTGGTAGAGAAATAGAAGATTGTGAGTGTGGAATGTTATCAGATAAAGACACAATTTCAACTGATTTTTTTTTAAACTGTTTCTCTTTATAGGGAAAAGTTCTTAAATAGGAGGTGGGGATGGGGATTTCATAAAACAAGGGTTCTTGATTTTATTTTGCCATCTGGCACATCCTCAGAATAATTTGCCTATATTTAAAGGAAAACCATTTCATTTAGAGATTATTAAATATAAAGATATGACTATTCTTCATCCAAGTTCATAGACACCCCCCCCCCCGAAATCTACTCACAGACCAAAGGACATCCAGATTAAAACATGTGGTTTAAAGAAATCAGTAAGATACACACACACACATACACACTCTCACATGGCTATAGACAAAATAATCAATGGGTGTATTTATTTCATTGATATAGGGAGTTCCTAGGTGAGGAATTTCCCTCTGTCATGAATGTCTACACTATATTTGCAACTTTCAGTCTTAAAGTGAGAATATTAAGAAGCTAAGTGACTTTCCCAGAGTCACACAGGAAGTATATGTCAGAAATGGGAAACATCTTCCCAGCTTTAAGGTCAGTTTTCTATCCATTATGTCCCGGCCTCTCAGAGAAAAACCAACAAACAGTTTAATTAAAAAGAAAAGGATATGCCACCTAATGAAATCATATGGGGGGGAGGGGAAGAGAACTGTTTCTCATAACTTTGTAAGACTTGTCTAAGACTATATTTAGAAAAGGAAGTTGGAAAACGTTAGTTTGGGAGAAATTAATTTTGAAATCATCTCTGCTTGCTTCAGCACATGAAATACAGCTGAGGTGCTTCTCGTGGTAGTGGTGGTGAGCTAGAGAGGAGCCCAGCTCCAGCTTGAAAGATCTGAAATTTAAACCGAAGCTAACCAATGCCTTTTCTCTCATCATCCTGGCACTTAAGAGCCATCACTCATGTTGCTAAAATGGATATAACCCTCTCTGAGTCTGTTTTCCTATCTGTAAAATAGAGATAATAATAATAATGCTTACCTTGCAAGGTTGTCCTCAGAATTGAATGATAAATAAATACTTTTTAAAACTCCAAGCAATAAGGGAAGGGCTATATCATAGATGGATGCTTTTTCAGGCATTAGTTGGAGTAGCTGACCACCACCATTGCTTCTGACAATGAAATTCTATGATTCGAGGACACCCTAATACAGTATCTGAATCTGATAAAAATTTAATGAAAAGAGGTAACACGATTTTCCCAGATTTCATCTATTATTGCTGTAATCATATTTGCAAAAGTAAATTAACATGTGAGAACCATGCTTTGTATAAAGATATGATTTAATACATTTGAATTTTCCACAGTATCTGGTAAAAAATGTTCTTCCCCCATGAAACTGACTTTCATAAGATTCTTTTTTCTAGAGTCGCAATCCCTACACATAGACACACAGACACATATACACACACACATACACACACACACACACAGCTATCTAATTGAGTAAAGGAATAATGACGTGTCATTAAAAAGTTTAATGTGATTCCTAATGTGTTCAGGGTTTGTTTACTACCTAGAGTCAGAGGACCTTCAAATTATACCTCTGACACTTAACCACATGTGAAGCCATGAGGAAGTTACTTAGCCTCCCTTGGTTGGTCTCAGTTTCCTCATCTCTAGAAAAGACAGTTGGACTAAATGTTCTCCTACATCCCTTCTAGGTCTAAATCTACAATCCTAAAATCTAAAGATCCTATGAACTAGACATCTCAACATTTCAACAAATCCCTGCAATCATTAAAATTGTTCAAATGGTTCTGATGTATTTACATTAGGATCAAAGGAGCATGGGCAAGTAGGTGGTGGAGTGGATAGAGTGCCAGGCCTGGAGCCAGGAAGATTCTTGTCTTCCTGAGTTCAAATCTAGCCCCAGGCACTTACCAGCCATGTGACCCCGGGAAGTCATTTTATCTTATTTGCATTAGTTTGCTTGTCTGTAAAAATGAGCTAGAGGGAAAAAAAATGAGCTGGAGAAGGAAGTGGCAAAACACTCCAGTATCCCTACCTAGAAAACCCCCAATGGGGTCTTGAAGAGTCAAACACAACTGACGTTTGAAAAAATGACCAAACAACAACAAGATGGGACCATAATTGTAAAGCTAGAAGGGCCTTTAAAGGTCTTAAAGTCCAATCCTTTCATTTTTCAGATGAGGAAACTGGGGGCCCAGAGAGTTAAAGTGACTTCCCCAAAGTCACACAGATATTAAGTGGTCATCAATAATCAAACCGAAATTCTCTAATTTCAAATGATATATACTCCATTTCCCTCCCACCTCCCACACAAACATCAGGAAATTACCAAAAGACTGGATTTTGAAACGTTACGGTTCTGTCCTTTTGAGTTGTCTCAAAGTTTTGCCACCTATATTATACTAAAAAATAAAAACGATCCAGTTGAGTTCATTTATATTAATGTAGTAGACAAATAAGAGCCAGAAACACTTCAAGGATAGAGAGTCAGCCTAGGATTTATTCGGATCCAAGCTCAAGTCCTAACTCTCACACATATTGGTTGTGTGACCCTGGGCAAATCATAACTTCTCTGAGCCCCTGATAATTCTCTAAAATGAGGTTTCAGGTGAATTGCTGATCTCCCTGGGGGAAAGACTTTCCACACTGGGAATTCTCAACACTCACAAAATTACATATCTGTACTGAAAGGAGAAAAAAAAACAACGCAAACTCAAAGGTGCCAATTGAGTTTTGAATACATGAGCTGACTATTATTCTCTTTCCCTCTGTAACTTGACTACAAAGCAAGCAGCCCTTGGGAAAAGAATGAGGCATCTGAGGATTCGTATGCAGGAGTCTGCAATGGACGTTGAATTTGCCAAAATGAATTTTCGCACTCTTGTTGGGTACATGGCAATACTGAGTCATCCATTTTCATGTTTTTTTTTTTCCTTCAATCCTGCAGCTTTATCTCTGGGAAAGCTAACTAGCATTTCTTCCTCAGTTTTGCTTGGATATGACAGATTCTCTCACTGCTGGTACATTAGTCTTCCCTCGGCACCTCAAGCTCATGAAGAACAAGAATAGCTAGCTCCTATTCATGACATTCTAAAGCAGACATGGGAAAGCTGTTGACATTCAGCAAGAAATAGGAAGCAAAGAAAGCTACACTTTCCCCTCTGTATTGCTCTTACCAAAATTTAGAAAAAGCAGTCAGTCTCTCTTCCATAATGTTTCCTCAAAAAAAAAATATAACCACTTACTTCAAAAAGTCAGGGGGGAAAATAGGCTCAATTTGTGTCATGTGTTTTCACATGTCTATAGCAGATTATTAGTTTATTGGGCAATGTACATGACTCATAGAAGATTAGAAAATCTTGGAAAAATGCTAGGACCAGGAGTAGGTAACATAAGCAGTCACCTAGGGCAAAATAAACAAGATTGGGGCAATAAAATAGACCTTTCTGAACTCACATCTTCATAAATCCAAGGTCAGCTCTCTATCCACTAAGTCATCCTATCTCTTGTTTGTATATTACATAATATGAAAAAACTCAGCTGGATTGTTTTTATTTTTCAGTACAACACAGGTTGCAAAACCTTGAAACAATTCAAAAGGGCTGAACTGTAACATTTCAAAATTCAGTTATTTTATAATTTCCTGATTTATATCTGGGGCTGGGGGTGGGGAATGGAGTGGAAAGCACTGCTCCTCAGACTAAGAATTTCGGTTTGATTACTGACAACCACTTAATACCTTTGTGACTTTGGCAAAGTTGCTACAACTCTATGGACCTCGGTTTCCTCATCTGTAAAATAAGAGGACTGGACTTTAAGGCCTTCATTCTGGCTTTACAACAATGATCTAGTGATCTCTAATGCAAATAAATCAGACCCATTTGAATGGTTTTACTAATTGCAGGGATTTGTTAATAGACTAATAGTACTTTTCATCAATGTGCACAATTTTAAGGCCAGGAAATTTCACTTCCAAATCACATCAGCTTTTATGTTATAACACAAAGTAGTAGGTCCCAGGGAAGAATTTGGTTCAGCAGAAACAAAACTGGCTCTGGAATGCGGAGACCTGAATTCAAATCTTACCTCCTGCACTGTGTACTCTTGTGCAAGACCCTTCATCAGTCTAAGATCTGAGGGGGAAAAAAACCCCTGATAAACAGATGTATAGAATGGTTTTACATCATATATATATATATATAAAATGCATGCATACACATACAAACACATACATACACATATTTGTGTCTAATGGTAGCCATGTGAGGAAGGAGAAAGAAAAAAGTAAAAAAAAAAAAAAGTTGCATTACATTCTATATTTAAAAGGAACAGTAAGTTGTATATAATAGATTTGCAATTTCATGTACAATCATCTTGTTTTCTATTCTACTATGTTATGGAAATGCTTGTTTCATTTCTTAAGTTCAGAATAAGATTAATAATTTTTTTTAATTAAAAATAAAATAAAATGAAAGGTTTGGCCTGGATAGACTCTGAGGTCCCTTCTGGCTCTAGAGCCAAGTATCCTATGATCTTTTCATGGCCAAAAAGGTGCAGAAAATGTACATTTCAATTACAGAGGACCTCAGTTTTCAAACCCTGACTGGAGTGCACAGATTTCTCATCCTGGCTTTCTTCTCATTGATTCACTTCCCATTGCCATTACACAAGGTCAAAGACACATTCCTCAGGCTGGATGGATATGGTATCCTGATTCAAAGGAAAGAGAATTGAATGAAAAGTCAAAAGACTAGAGTTTTAGTCCTCCTTCTAAGGCTTATTAACAGTATGACCTCGGCAACTCATGTGACTTCTCTGAGCTTTAGCTCCCTCACCTCTAAGTAGTCCAATACTCTCAGAGTAAGGCAGCTAGGTGGCAGAGCAGCTACAACACCAGGCCTGGATTCAGGAAAACTCATTTTCTTGACTTCAGATCTGGCCTTGGACACTTACCAGCTGTGTGACTTAACCCAGTTTCCTCATCTGTCGAATGAGAAGGCAATGGAAAACCGCTACCGTATCTTTGCCAAGAAAACACAAACAGCAGAACAATGACAAATAAGCAATCAATACGCAAGCAGGGGATCCATATATATCCTTCAGAGTTCCCTGTGGAAGGTTTGAGCTTGAGTTTGACACCACTGGCCTAAATGATCCTGAGGCTGGGGCAGAGGGAACAGGCTGTTTTCTAGTCCACTTCCATTTCCCCTCCCTCTCCCTCTTCCCAGAAGTCAAGTCCAAGAGTTGGATCACCCAGGGGAGGGTCAGAGAAGGCTGGTTGACTGCTGAAGGGCAATAGGGTGCAAGTGAGAGCTCCAGTGTAGACAGATCCTTCGTATTACTCACAAGAGAATCAACTAGGAGGAAAATGAAGAAGTGTAATCGTGGGTGACCTATATTTCTTCTTCCTTTATACATTTATGATAACCGTCTAGGAATCTACTCCAATCTAACACATGTTTCAGTGCAAAAAAAGAAGTGAGAACTGGGTTCAGCATTGACAGTTTGTTCTTTCTAAGACCAGTTAGTGTCCAGACAGAGAAACACAATTATCAGATCTTAATTTATTCCTACCCTGAAGGGGAATAAAAACTGAAGCTAGGAGTAGGGCTGGTTCAGATTCCATCACATACTTGTCTTTTGTTATTGTAGCTGCTTTCTACTAAAGAGGATATATTTTCCTTCCTCCTATTTGAATGAAGAAAATTTTGTAACAAATAACCATAATTCCTACACTGGTCATACACAGAATAAAGCGTATGTGTCATTCTATATCTTGAGATCATCACTTCTCTGTTAGGAAATGAGTAGCAGGCTTTAACATTAGTCTTCTGGACCAACATAAACATCAGAGTTCTTAAGTCTCTCAAAATTGTCTCTCTTTACAATATCCAGAGAGATCAAAAAATGAGGAAAAGGATCCACATATATATAAATACTTAGAACAGCTGTTTTCATAGTGGCAAAGAGCTAGAAATTGAGGGGAGTGTTATGAGTAATATGAAGTGTTAGAGGAGTGTTAGGGGGTTAACCACAATTGGATGATTATTTTTTCAGTCATAGAAACTCACAATAAGGTAATGACTGAACAAATTATGGTAGTTGACACAGTCCTTAAGAATCTAGAAATGGGATATCAAAAGTAGGACTTCTTTTATTCCCTAACATAACTTTATTTTAAATTCCAATCTCAATACTCAGCTCACCCAACTTATAGAAAGTGAAACCTTTAGCCTGAGTCTCACTCCTCCTGATTATAATTTTCCCTCTTGTAATATAGGAACCCTGTACTGGGAGCATGGGAAAAAGAACAGGAGGTAGGAGGGAAAAAAGGAGATCACTGAGCTCCTTCTTGGTGCCTAAGGACCCAAGGAGATTTTAGTCAGCTGTTACTTGTATAACTCCCCACAACCAGATCAGAAAGTGTTAGGGAAGTGCGTAGCAAAGGGGATCAAAGTTGTGGACAGAGGCATTTCAAAATAGTACCACAAAACAGTTCTAGAATATCTGAAAGCTGGGTTCTAATCTGAAGTGGCAAGCTACTTGATACAAGAAGGCAAGGAAATCTAAATGCAAACATCTGGGGATAATCAACTAGCCTTAAAAATCAAAAATTTACTTGTCATCAGATTTAGGGACCATTAGAAGTGTTCTGAAGTCACAACTGCCATTCAAACACTTAGGACAATAGCTTATCTCCAAGGTAATAAAGACCCAAATTATGTAGAGAAAAGGAGATCAAAATTCACACCATGATTTGTGTTTGGAATGATAGACATATGCTGGACAATACCTCTCGGGGTCTGTCTCTGTGCTTCTTCCTCTGTTTCCCCTATAGATATTTGGGGTGCAAAGGTAGTATCCTAAAACCTAAATCAGGAAAAATTGGGAGAGGGAGGTAAAGATGGGAGTTTCTACAGAGTACTGGGGTTGCAGAGCTTTGTGATGGAGCAGGGCCTGTTGCCCTAGAAGGGGACAAAAACAGAAAGAAGGGGGAGGGAAGGGAAAAGATGCTTTAGCATGCTTTAGCCTCCACCTCAGTCTCAAAAACCTTAATTTTCAAGTCTGTCATTCTAGTTTAAACTCAAGTACAATAGGGAAGGAAATGGCTGCTCTGAGTCTGCAGGGTGGCAAATCCTGAGGATAACATCACCTAGTTACCAAATAAGAAGCTAATCAATGTTTCTCATTTGCAGTTTGGAGCCTTAGGCACTGCATCCATTCCAATCACTGAATTTATGTGAGTCCCTTTAAAGGCAAAACCAACCCTAATCTAAGTGAATCCATGTATATATGTAAAAGAAAAAAAAAATCAATTCAGTGCACCAAAGGAAAATGAAAACTCAAAAGAGCTAAAATTTGTTTCAATATTTCTAATTAAAATATTGAGATTTAACCAGTTATGATGAATGAAGTCAGATCCTCTAATTACAAGGAAAAATCCAGGCTAAAATGCCTAAGAGAAATCAAATCAAGTCTGAACATATTTCTCATGGTAGCAAATATTTTCTAAGGTTTTCTCTTCTTTCTTTTGGTGCAACTTCTTATATTATAGCAAGGTAAACTGTTGACATTTGGTGTTTAAAAGGAGGGCTGAACTGTTCCATTTTAAAGCCAAGTCCACATGTGTAGAGATAAACCAAACAAACGCTTTCCACTAGAGGATAGTTTATTTTGCAGTTGACAGAAGAAAAGGGGGCCTTCTCTCTAAATGCCTGCTTTGCCCTGAGCCCAGAATTTAAACTCAGTTCACCAAATACATCGTATCGCTTTGTTCCAGTGTCAAAGCTGGTTGGAAACTTTCTCCTGTTCTTTTAAATAGAACCAACCGAATCTGTCAGCTTTGTTGTTTTGGAGTCTTTTCATCTTGTGCAAACCAAAAGTGGAACTGATTTCCAAAGCAGAATTGTGAAATGGTTATAAAATTGTGCAGTGGGGCTTATGCTCATCTTTTAAAAACTTAATTTTAAATGTGACATTTTTACCAACATGAATGACAGTGTAATGGGAAGGGTCACACCATGGTTAGAGTTTAAGTCTGGAGTATGAAATGCTAGGACAGGATGGGTAAAAGGGAGGAACTATGAAGTCATTTCTAAAGATTTTTAACAAAAGAATATCATTTCACCATTCTCTGGTGCTCTGAGTATATATTTTTTTAATGTTTTTAATTTGCTTGAGTTTTTTCTTTCTTTTTTGTTTTTCCCAGAGAGTAAATTAATTAGAATAATATTTTCCAAGCTTGATCTTGAACTCCTGGGTATCCATGAAGGTTCTACAGGGTTCTGCAAGAAAATACCTCCTCTTATGAATGTTTATAATAGGACAATATTTGTGTTTCTGGCATGATTTAGTAATTCACCTAAATCTCCATTAAAGGTCTATTCTG
Source organism: Pseudochirops corinnae (assembly GCA_028646515.1). Lineage (NCBI taxonomy): Eukaryota > Metazoa > Chordata > Mammalia > Diprotodontia > Pseudocheiridae > Pseudochirops > Pseudochirops corinnae. The sequence continues at coordinate 93,600,049 of CM053587.1, read as the reverse complement.
ACATAGAAAAGAGTATAATCTCCTAAAGGCCAAGGATCCTTTTGTTTTGGGCTTTGTATTTACAGCAGCCACCACAGTGCCTGGCATATAATAGGTACCTAATAAATCCTTGCTGAGTAAAAAGTTGCTCTACATTCACCAAGACTAGACCATAAAGACATGAGCTATCAAAAAATCCTAACAAGCTGGGAAACCTTCTACTTGTGGTCCCATGGAAGGGCATTATGTCATGCATCCTTGTTACATTCAAAGATGCTCATCACTAGGGGGTTAACCAACATTGGATGATTGTTTTTTCAATCATAGAAACTCACAATGACTGTCCCCAAAGACATAGAGAACTTCTGACTATAGCAATGACCATATGGATGAAATGACACACACTGAAGTTACATCATGATCATCATCATAATAGTAATAATAACAGTATTAGTAATAGTAATAGCTAGCATTTAGACTGCACCAACTCTGTGCTAAGCACTGAGTTAAGAAATAAACAGACCTCACTAGCAGCTCATCAACAATGGCCAATTTTTCCTATTTGTTCCGGTGAGTTGAGTGACTATTAGATTTTTTTTTAACGTAACAGGTAGAAAAGATGGGGCTAGTGGGTTCAGAGACTAAAAATAATCTAAGAAACACTGCTCTAAATAAACCTGTCAGCGACTTTATGACTCTAGTATTTCCAATTGCATCAAATAGTTATTAAGTTATGTGATGGTTTGTCTATTTATATTACTCTGATTTTGTTAGCCAGACCTATAAAAACAATTTGAAAGTTTCAATTGTTGTTGAGTCATGTCTGACTCTTCATGACCTGATTTGGAGATTTCTTGGCAAAGATGCTAGGGTGGTTTGCCATTTTCCTTCTGTAGCTCATTATACAAATGAGGAATGGATGATCAAATGACTTGCCCCAGATAACAACAGCTAGTAAATGTTTGAGGCTAGATTTGAACTCATGAAGAAGAATCTTCCTGATTCCAAGCCCAGGGCACTATCAACTGTACCACCTAGCTGCCTTGAGAGTTTCAGTAGGTATGTAGAAAATAGCCCTTCATTTTAAAGGCGGTAATCAAACAAGGCAAGCAATGGAAATGTTGCAAAGTCTTCAATTGTTGTAAATCTCACCAATTTACTTTGGTCAATTAAATATCACATCTGACAGATCAACAGGTCCTGAACAGGTACCTCTCATTTGGAGGAACTGACCTTGGCACATGTGGCCCACAACCATTTTTACAACTGGTTTTCTGGAAGAGTTCTGACAACATACTTGATACCAACATACCAACATTGATACCAATATACCAACAGCTCTCTTACTCATTCTTCAGCCAGTATCAAAGACTAACTGCAACAAATATTCTCTTATTCCCCAATCAGCTACATCTACTTAATTGTTTAAACTCTCAGGAGAAGGCCCATCCACACCTTGATCTCAGTTGATCAGGAAAAGGAATTTAGCTCACTTTGGGAACACAAAAACAAGCTTGCTTTGGGTAAGTCCTATATGCAGAGAAAGTGGAGATGTAAACAGTAGTGTAAGACTTAGGAGGATAGACTCTCTAATTATGAATCTCATTATTCCCATTATTAGGGCTGAATTAGCTATAACTACTAACTACATTCAAACTTCAGGTCTCCTGGTGATAATATCTAGAGTGTTGGGGGAACATTATAAGTTCTCTGTATAGCTCAGAGGACATAGCAGCTAGGAAAAAACGAACCATCACATTTGAGAGTTAGTATGAACCTTAGTAGCCATCTTATCCAATCCATATACAAAACGAATCACCACTTTAACACATTAACCTGATGAATGGTGATGCAGCCTCTTCTTAAATATTTCCTACAAGAGCAAAACCAACATTTCTCAAGATATGGTACCCTTCCTGAGCTCAGAAGAATAACAGCTTTACCAGTAGAGGATAGAACAGCTAATCAATCAGTAAGCATTTAGTAAGTGCTATATGTCAGAATATTTAGTCAGAAGATGGCAGTGAGCTGGCCACACATCACAACAGCCATGATGAAGAGGAGTCATAGCACAGAAGGACAATGGATTATGTAGCAGACTTTGGGGTCCAGTCTATATCAATGGATGATATTCATTATGAACACAGACTATAAATGACATTAAGGAATACTCCCTGAGACATTGAAAAACTAGTAAACACTGTAAAACCCTTAGGCTACTATGTTATCTAATGCAGAATATCTAATGTTTGTTGATTTTTCCTTTATTTAATAAGAGAGTTCCTTCCTTTTAATATATTATGGTCATCATCCTTACATGCACAATTGTTACAAGTCTGTTGGGTCGTCCAGAGAGACAATTCCAATATTCTGGTTTGGAGCCCTGGTCGATAGAAGTATAAAATCCCTAAAAGATAATCTGACTCCTTCATGCCACAGGTAGCTCTGATACGTGGGAGATGGACAAAAGTCATACAATCTCAAAGAAATGGACAGATATGGGAAGAGATATGTATGCATCTAGAGAGAGAGTATGTGTATGTAGAAAGAGAATATAGAGAAAGCATATATGTGTGTATATAGGTATATATTAAAAATCTATAGGGAGAAAGAATATGTATTTATACATATAGAGAACATATTTATATGTGTGTATATTTATCTAGCACATATATGTATATTCATCTATTTGTACATATATATTTATATGTATGTGTGTATCCATCTATACGTATATGTGTATATATGTATTCATGTGTGCATATACATATATACATACATACATAAAACTCATCTTCCAGAATTCAAATCTGACTTCAGATACTTTCTAGTTGTGTGATCTTGAACAAGTCACTTAATCTTGTTTACCTCAGTTTCCTCATCAGTAAAATGAGCTGGTGAAGAAAATGGTAAACCACTCCAGCATTCTTCCAAGAAAACCCCAAATGAGTTCACCAAGAATCAGACATGACTGAAAAACTACTTCAAACAACAACATATATGTTATATATGTTTCATGACATCTATTGTGTCATATTGTTATTTAAACTTTGCATTGCTAATGCAGTAACACTTTAATATAGCAAATTGAGAATTGGTTTCAAAGTCTCACCTCTGTTACATACTATCTGTGTAAAGTAACCCTGGGTAAGTCTCATAGTCTAGGAAACTCTTTAAGATGATAAACTGCAAGGTAGATGCTGTGTGCACTGGTAGAAGTTCCTTATCAAGAGCTCCCTACATTGATGACATCGCAGATCTGGTTTAAAAAAAAAAGGTTATTTACTGTGCTGGCCCAAATTTTCTCAACTATCTCTTTAAAGAATAAAAACTTCCAGAACTAATGTCTGCTTGAAAATAAATAAGTGTAATATCTGAGGGTTATTTAATGAACCCATTGACATACAGATGATACTGATTCCTGATCAAGGCCAATGTGAATAAAAGGCAGCTGAGTTGCATCTAAGTCTTTTTAATTTAGATGGAAGAATTAAAGGCTACTGCTCAGGGACTGAGCCTATTCAACAAGGACCAGTACAACTACATTTGCCTGGAGATTGACAAATCTGAGTAAGAGATGTCTGGAACAAAGATGAAAAGGAAGAGAGAAAACTACCCACACATATTCATCAAGCCTGATACCATAGGGAGTGGCATGAATGTCACAAGAAGAAGACTAACAATGGAAAGGACCAATAACTCTCAGGAGAAAATATCCAAGAATAGACCAGTTTAAAAAATCACCTTGGTGTCTATGCAACTGTCTATGAGTAATAAGGAATCTGAGTAAAGTGTGAGTAATAATGAGAGTGAAGTATCATGGCACAGGGTAAATTTGGCCTCACACTTATCACTATGATTTGGTGGCATATAACTCAGTAATGAAACATGATTAATCTGGAAGCTTTTGGGGTGGGAGTTCTGACTGCACTGTCTTCTTCCCTTTCCTTGCTTTGTTCCTTTTTTTCCCCAAAGAAGGAATCTAGGGTTTGGTTGCTGTTCTTACATTGCTTCCTATGCTTATTCATGGTCACCATTCAATGGTTTTGGTTTTTGTTTTTAGTTCTGTGGAACTCTGCTTCCAGAGGGAACAGCTCTGTCCCAAATCGCTGGGGTTTTCCCAGCTGCCGGGGCTTTTAGGAGGCTGCTGGGTCCCTCCCTAGCTCTGGCTCACTGAAAAAAAAAACGTCAAGACCACCACCCAAGACCGTGATCTGGATCCAGGCTGCTCAACACAAGAGCACTTGGCCTCTGAACGATCGCTTGGCCCCCCTGCTGTCTGCAGGCTGGGAGCTCTGAAGCGGCAATGTGGAGGCAGGTGCAGAACCTCTGCTTTCCACTTCTTTGCCCTGGGGGTGGCTTGGCCAGACCCTCTTTTCTTTCCCGGTTTTTAGCCAAGTTCCACTAACCTAAGTCCTTTTATCTTATGGTTTGAAAATTCTGGATCCTTCCACACAGGGCAAAAGCTGCCATTTCAGGCTGGGCTGGTTTCTGCTCTCAGAGTTGAAATGGTTGCTTTGAGCCAAGCTGTCTTCAACAGGAAATATATCTGAGTGCATTTTAGAGCCCTAGAATTTGTTTAGAGTCATATTATTTGGGTATTTGATGTATTTCTTGCTGCTCTTACGCCGCCATCTTGGCTCTGCCCCTCCAAACATGATTAATCTGACTGCTCTATCAAAAAGAAAAAAATAAATAAAAGAGGTAATGGAGTAGTTTTGTATATTAAGATTACATATAAGGAAGTCCATAAAGTAAAAGGGTGAATTTTAATGAAGATTAATGGAGGAGAGGGAAAAAAGGAAGCACTATTATATTGGCAATATATTATGGTGCTGATCATTAGGAGGGTGTGGCATCTGGTGATTCTGGCTAGGTAGGGTACATGATAACACATGAACCTTCCTCTTTCCTTTCAGATGTGAGGAAAGAATGATAATGAGGAACTTTTAACACAAACAGAAGTGAGAAATGCTGTTAACAAGCCAGTTTCAGGCATCAAGACTTTGAACTGAAAGAGCCATAGATGCTTGTTAGGACCAGATAAAGAAGTAGGGCGGGTAGGTGGTCGACTGGTAACAGTGCCCAGACTGAATCAAAGAAACTCATCTTCATGAGTTCGAATCCAGTTTCAGACATTTACTAGCTGCATGACCCTGGGCAAGTCATTTAACCCTGATTGCCTCAGTTTCCTCATCTGTAAAATGAGCTGGAAAAGGAAATGGCAAACTACTCTTGTTTCCTTGCAAAAAAGACCAAATGGGGTTATGAAGAGTCAGACATGACTAAAAAATAACTGAATAACAACAACAACAACAAAAAAAAGAAATGGAGTCAAAATCAGGAAATTACAAGACCGAAGAGAATGTTTAGGGAGATCCAACATCTATGTTTCAGTCTACAAAATTTCAGTGTGAAGGAAGACTGACAGAAGGTGCCACTAGAAAAAGAATATGGAGCACTGAGTTCATTCACACCTTGTCAACTCAAATACTCCTCTTGCTGTTACCAACTCCATTAACTTCCCAAATTCAAATCCTGACTCCAGCAATTTGCTACAACTATCACCATGGAAAAGTCTGTCAATTGTTCAGTTAACAAGCCCTTATTAAGTAATTATTATGTGCTTAGGCACTGTACTAAGAGCTCTAGGGATACAGAAAGGTAAAAAAAGGATCCATGCCCTCAAGTGATATACATTCTAATTGGGAGAGACAATATATAAATAATTATACATTCAAGATATCTGGAGCCCAAAGGGAAGGTAAAAGATACTGCTGGAGAGTTGAGGGTAAAGGCCTCCTGTGGGACATGAGATTTAAGCTAAATCTTAAAGGAAATCAGGAAAACCAGGTGAAGAGGGAGAGCATTCCAAGCACTGTAACCAGCCTGCACAAAGGCACTGAGTCAGAAGATAGAAGGGTCTATGAGAGGTACATCGAGGAAACTAGAGTTGCTGAATTGTGAATTGCATGAAGGGAAATAAAACCTAAAAAGATTGGAAAGGTAAGAAGAAGCCATGTCATCACAGGCTTCAAATAACAGACAGACAAATTTATGTTTTACCTTAGAGGTGAGAGTCACTGGAGTCTGAGGAGAAGTTTCATGTGACAATAACCGGATTTTAGAAAAAACACTTTGGCAGAGAGTGGATGATGGATTGGAGTGGGGAGAGCCTGGAAATGAGGAGACCAATTAGAAGGCTATTTGCAATCACCCATTCCTAAGGTGACAAAGGTTAAAACCTGTGTAGCAGCAGTAGCAGAGGAGAGAATGAGAGATGTTGCAAGGTTATTTTTTAATGGAAGACATCTATCAACCACTTGGCTAGAAGAAGGAAACAAGTAAGGAGTTTAGAAAATAGATAACAAATGGGGCACAGATGATAATGAGAAACTCCAAACATTTGGATATTTCTAGACTCCAAAAGAAAAGCAAATGATAAAAGACTTTTTAATTATTTTATTTTATTTTTAATTTATGGAATAAAATAAGCATTTCAGTAACATAATATAATAATTGTTTTAAAAAAAGATGATGGCAGGATGGCTAGGTGGCACAGTAAATAGAGCACTGGCCCTGGAGTCAGGAACACCTGAGTTCAGATCTAGCCTCAGACACTTGACACATTTACTAGCCGTGTGACTTTGGGCAAGTCACTTAACCCCAATTGCCCTCCAAAAAGCAAAAAAAGGCAAAAAGATGAGGGCAAATGAACTGTAAATCTATTATGTTCTTGCTTTTGGAAACAGTATGGCAGAGTGGAGAGAGAGATACCCTCCAAGGATTCAATTCCCACCTTTGACATGTACTAGACTGTGACCTTGGACAAGTCACTTAACCTCTTAGTATTCTAGGCAACTCTCTAAGAAAGAAGTGTTAAACAGGAAGTCCATGCAGCCCACTATCTTCCCAAGAGCACAGGGAACCAGATTAAAATATAATTGGAAAGTATTTAATAAAAGAAAAAAATACATCAAAATGTAAATAACGTTCATATGTGGTTTTCTAAGTCAATATGTTGCCCCCAGAGGATCTCTAATGTATTGATTACTAGTCCCCATTGTTGTTTGAGTTTGACACTGATGCTCTAAGACAATGAGCTACAGAGAACATGCTAATCTGCATTAGTAGAAGGACTTTCCTCGCTGGACTGTTCTCTATTTCAATAATTTTACAAGTGCAGTTCCTCTCCCTATCCTTTAGCGATAAAGTCACTCTTTAAAAAAGTGAGTGAGTGAGAAGACCTACTATTCTAGACCTCATTATGACTAATAGGGGTAACTGTTTGCCAAAGTAGAAATGATTAGAACCCTGGGAAGTGACCACTTTACATGAAAGTTAATATTAAAATAGGAACATATTCATGCAGCAATTTAAGTTTTATAATTTTCCTCACAACAACCCAGTGAGATACATTGTACAAGTATCATCACTTCCATTTTATATATGGGGAAACTGGGCATCAATGAGGTTAAATGAGTCATTCGTTATAAGTATTAGAGTCAGGATTTGAATCCAAGTTTCCTGATTCCAAAGGCAGTGCTTTCTCCATTATATCTAGTTACCCCTCAAAGAATTTGGGTCAACAAGCTCATATGAATTAAACTCCCAGATATAGAAGGTACTGACAAATATGGCTACTTGTGGCCTTAAAAAAAATAAAGAATTTTAAAAAGATACAACAGTAATAGGGATGAACAAATGTCCATATATGCTAAAAAGAGGGAAGAAAGGAAGGAAGGAAGGAAGGAAGAAAGGAAGGAAGGAAGGAGGGAAGGAGGGAAGGAGATGGGGAATGGGATGGGGAAGGGGATGGGGTCAGGGAAGGGAAAGGAAGGGAAAGGAAGGAAAAAGACAGAGGGCAGAGCCTTGAAACTCAATGTGGGAGATGTCTATCAAACAAAATTTAAAGCATATTATTAAAGGAAGGATTTAAGAGAATTTTAAAAAGGATATAGCAATCACTAGAATCTGGCACAGGGACATCAAGAACAGATCATACAAGATTAATTTCATTTCTTTTTTGTACAGAATTGCTGGATTTATAAATCATGAGACTGCTATACGCACAGGGAGACTTCAGCAAAGGAATCTTCTAAAATCTCGTATATTGTCCTCATGAATATGATGAAGAATTGTAAGGCAGTTTATAGTACAATTAAGACTCAGAACTGATTGAAGGACAAGGCCCAAAGTGTAGTAATTAATGGATCAGTGTCAGTTTAGAAGGGGAGATTTCTAGTGGAGAGTAAAAGATTTCTATCAGAAATTAAGTAAGAGATCTCTAGTGGACAATCAATAAGACATAAAGGCAGCTAGGTGGAGCAATAAGCCTGGAGTCAGGAAAACCTGAGTTCAAATCCAGCCTCAGACACTTACTAGCAGTGTGACCCTGGGCAAGTCACTTAACCTAGATTTGCTTCAGTTTCTTCAACTGTAAAATGACAATTATAATAGCACCTACATTACCAGGGCTGTTGAGAGGATCAAATGAAGTAATAATTGTAAGACCCATAGCACAGGGGGGTGGAGCCAAGATGGCGGCGTAGCAGCAGCAACATATCGCAGCTCTCACATAGCCACCCCAAAATACCCATGGAATAGGATTCTAGACCAATCCTAGAAGTCCAAAACGCACACAAAGATACTTCCCACCAAAGTCAGCTCGGCTACGAGGAACCATATCAGCACTGTGAAACCAGACTGGCCTGAAGCCGCTGCTGAGCCCTGGGGGTGGCCAGACGAGAGGAGCAGTGAGTGGATTAGCGGCAGCTGTGAGCAGCGTTCAGAACTAGGTCAGTGGAGCTTGCAATGTTGGGAGGGAGGAGCAGTCTAGCCGAAAGGCCTCCAGAGCGGAAAAGCGAAAGGCAGAGGTTTTGCACCCGCCTCCACGTTGCAGCTTCCCGCCCGCGGCCTGCAGACAGCAGGGGGACTAAGCAATTGTTCTGAGACCAGTGCTCTCGCGTTGAGCGGCCTGGATCCAGATCGCCGTCTTGGGTCTCGGTCTTGGAGTCTTCATTATCCAGAGAGCCAGAAGTAAGTA
>CM053587.1:93571825-93590524 GCA_028646515.1 Pseudochirops corinnae | reverse complement strand
CCTTCCTTCCTTCCTTCCTTCCTTCCTTCCTTCCTTCTCTGTCTCCATGTCTCTATTTGTAAAATGAAGATTGTAATGGGGTCTACTTCAAAGTGAGCGTTGTAAGGATCAAATGAGATAATATTTCTAAAGCCTTTATACAAAACCTTAAGGTGCTTTATAAATGTGATTAATAATAATAGGTGCTACTATCACCACTACTACCATTACTACAGGCAGTGAATTGTAGGTGGCTTAGTGCATGGAGTGCTGGACTTGGAATCAAGATCAAAGTTTATTTTTTTTCATTCTTAAATTTATTTTTTTCTCAATTACATGTAAAAGTTTTTAACATTTTAAAAAATTGAATTTCAAATTTGTTCCCTTCCTCCCCTCATCCCTCCTTGAGAAGGCATGCAATTTAGTATAGATAATACTTGTGCAATCGTGCCAAACATTTCCATATTAGCCATGTTGCAAGAGAATACCTAGATCACCCCCCAAAACCCCCAAGAAAAATAAAGTTAAAAAAATATGCTTCCATCGACATTCAGACTCCATCAGTTCTCTGGAGGTGGAGAGCATTTATCATCAGGAGTTCTTTGGAAATGTCTTGGATCATTGTATTGCTAAGAAGAGCTAAGACAGTTGATCATTTTACAATATTTTGGTTACTGTGTGTAATGTTCTGCTTCTGCTCACAAGAAGACCAAAGTTTAAACCATTCCTCAGTCCTTCACCCACTGTATGATGCTGGCTAAGGCTCAACCTCAGTTTCTCCGTCTGTAAAATGGGTATAAAAATAGCACTCACCTCCCAGCATTGTTGTATCAATTCAGATAATACGTATAAAGTGCTTTGCAAATGCTAAAGTGCTTTATGAGTAGTAGATGGCGGCAATGATAATTAATTAGCAGTAGTGTCGTGGTGGCTACTATGTGCTCTGAAGACAAGTAGAATTGTTAGTCATTCTTCTTTGTGTAGCCTTTGTGGTCTGGCTGCAGCTTTCTAGATGTTTTCTCATCTCAAAGCAAGCCCAGGAAAAAGGAGAACTAAAGTGGTGAAGTAGGTGCTTTAATATCAGTTGAGCTATTTACCCACTCCTTGCAACGGTCCTTTCCAGCCAGACTGCTGCTGACTCATTCATTGCCTAGGGAGATCCTGATACAGACATTCTCCCTCTGCTTTGAGAAGTTGTAAAAGTGAATCAATAAGTCTCTTTCCTTCAGCTCAGAGCTCTCAGCCAGATAACTGCTCTGGTAAAGTGCTACAGTGCTAAATCTCTCTCTCTCTCTCTCTCTCTCTCTCTCTCTCATTCTCTCTGTTTCTTTCTTTCACTCTCACTCTCTCTTTCACTCTTTCATTCTCTCTCTTCTCTGTTTATCTCTCTCACTCTCTCTCATCTCTCCCTCTCTCTCTCTCCATCAGATACTCCCTTAGTGAATAATTATTATATGATAACATTAATATAGTACTTTAAAGTTTGCAAAGCATTTTACAAATATTATTTCATTTTATCCTCACAATGACGTTGGGAGACGGATAGTATATCATCTGCATTTTCCAGAGTAAGAAACTGAGGCAGACACAGAGTGAGTGATTTGCCCAGGGTCACACAACCAGTAAGGATTTAAACTTCAGTCTTTCTGACTCCGTGCCCAGTGCCTTCTTTGCTGTGCCACTAGAGACCTCTCATGTAGGGCAGCTAGGTACCATAGTATATAGGGCTCTAGGCTTAGAGTTGAGAAGATATGAGTTCAATTCTAGCTTCAGCCACTTACTGGCTGTGTGACCCTAGGCACATGACTTAGTCCTGCTTGCCTCAGTTTCCTTAACTGTAAAATGAGCTGAAAAAGGAAATGGCAAACCACTCCAGTATCTTTGCCAAGAAAACTCCAAATGGGTTAACAAAGAATTGGATACAACTGAAAATAATTCAACAACAACAACACCCTCTCATATTCCCTCTTTCCTGCATTTGAGCAAATGTACATTGACAGGTACACATTTGAGCAAGTATATAGGCAATGAAGGTTATCATCAAGGTTGGTGAAATTTTTACTCAGGTACTTCTTCACTTTAAGTTCTGTGCTTTAAGCCGATAATAACAATGGCACTAATAAAAGTACAATATCAAGTGTAATAGTAACTCTAATAATGATAATAGTAGTAGTCATGATAACTAGTGTTTGTATGGTACTTTGAAATTTGTAAATTGCTTTACAAATACTATCTCATTCGGTCCCCTCAGCAGTTCTGGGAGATTGGTGCTATTACTTATGTTTTACAGATGAGGAAACAGAAGTAGGCAGAGGTCTGTTTAGTGCCTTGCCCAGGATCGTACAGCCAGTCAGTCTCTGAGGCCAGAGTTGAGTCCAGGCCCCTGGTTACCAACACTTTCTCTTATATTAAGTGTTCAATAAAGCCTTGCTGAATTGAGTGAAAGAATGAATTCATTGTAGATAAAAAGGAATGGATTCTTAGGTTGGTGACTAGATTTCTTGTTTCTATAAGAGAACAGAAGAGCAAGAAACTAGATTAAACTATAGGGTGAAGGATTTGTGCACTTTATAAGTAGGAATTTTCTGACAGGAGTGTTGAACATTTGTACTGGAAGAGCCTGTGAGATCATCTTTCCTGGTGCTTTTCAGACTAGCATAGATTTGTGGGGGTGTTTAAATAGTGTCCTCCTGGAAGGTGGGGGGAGGGGTTGTCTAGACTCTCTTTTCCCAGAAACTGTTCCTACCTGTAGTTTCTTCAGTCCTCTGAAGCAAATCAGCAGACAATGGAGAGCCTGAATTCAGAGCCATGTGAGTCTGTGGCTTACCGAACTGCACTGCCTTAGGGTGATAGGGCACAGAACTAAATTAGGAACAGAGAGAGGCTTGCTCCAGTCTTCCCCAACGCACTGTGGTTAGCTTTTCACTGAGGCATTTTCTGTGCTGTAGCCCTATGCAGTGTGAACAGGCCGCAGATGCACATCATGTGAGTGGGTGAAAATAGGATTTTGTGGAGAATGATGACAGTTTTATGGCATTAATACTTGGGGCCCCAGGTGCACTTATTCATCCTTTATATATTTCAGGCTTTTACCCTTGGAGATATTTCAGTAGGTTAGCAGCTGTATTTTAAATATGAGCCATAGAGTGAATCAATGAGGTTAGCAAGTCATGTTCAGCACAAGGAGAAGGGATGAGTTGGTCCAGGGCTGGAACAGGAAGCCATGAGCACTGCCATAGGCCTGCAGTCACCTCAGTCAAAGGTTTTCTTTGCTCCTTTTTAGTAGACTGGATCAGTGAACCTTGGCATCCTGTCTCAGTAGAGCCAACTTTGGATGGGAGATAATCTTTCCAATTCAGTTTTCACAATCTTAGAATAAAAATATCTAGTGTAATAATATTTAGGTTGCAATGTAGCCAGATTAGTAGAAGGAGATTCTGTACTGTGAGTTATCCATGCCTATGAAATGACAGGTTTGCCACCCTCTCACTCTCCCAAAGCCTGGAAAAAAAAGTTGATGAGACTAGGGCCTGCTCCTTGACTTTTATACTGGGGATTCTGATATTTCCCATTTTCATGTTTCTTTGATAGAGTGAGAAAGGATTCTTTGGTTGAATTTTAATTTCTAATTTCATTTTAAAATTAATTTTAAATTTAAATTTATTTTTACATTTTATTTTATATTGTATTTATAATATATAATGTATAACAATATATAATATATATGATAATAAATATAATTTATATTATATTATATTTTAAGTTTAAATTAATTTTAAATGAATTTGTCAAATTCATTTAAAAATGAATTTGTCTTTTGGGGCTCTCTTAATGACCATACAATTATGCAGTCAGTGCTACACAGGGAGACAGAACGCAGAAGTGGAGAGAATCCTGCTGTTGGATCCGAAGTTCAGGGTTCAAGTTTGACTTCTTGAGTTAAAAGGCTGATTGTTCTTCATACTTCTGGAATTCAGTTTCCCTATTGATAAAACAAGAGAGATGAATAAGCTGATCTCTGGGGCACTTCTCTTGCACTTCTCTTCATTTGCAGTTTGCTCACTAAGAGCTAGAAATTTTATACAACTGTTGCTTAATTCAGCGGGTTTAAAAATACTTCAGAGATATATATCTTTATTTTTAAACTTTATTTTAGTTTTTTTTTTTAATAATTGATTCCTTCTGCACACAAAGTATAGGACAACAGAACAGCGGTAGCTGAAATATTAAAATTCCCAAATGTCAGCCAACATCAACAACAATGAAAGCAGGTCAGATCAGATTGTATTGCTTTTGGGCAAGGCCCATTGCACTAGCAGTGAAAAGATATACAGTATAATCTGCATCGTATTAGCAAGTAAGGGTGAGTTTCTGAGTAAGATGATGAAGACATACAAAAATTTAAAAAAAAAACCAGAATTTAGGTAAAAATAGTTTCCAGAATAGACTGCCTTATAGAGGTAGATTCTGTAAGAACACAACCCAGAAAAGAATGCTCAGCCTAGTCAGAATTCCTGAACTCATTGAAAATTAACTAATATGAAGTTGTGTCATCTTAATGAATTATCCCAACAGATTTTTAGCTTACTGGACTATAATGGAAAAAATTATTCTTTTTGGTCAACACTAAGAATCCTATAATTAGAAGGATCACTGTAAAGTATATTTGTTCAGTGCCTTTTCTAGGAGTTTCCATGATGAGCAAAAGGTACCAGTCATGCCAGAATCAGAAGAGGGATCCTTTAAAAGAAGTCTTTTGAAAAGGGTAAATGAATGCTTTGTAATGATTGGATCTTATTTAGAGATAATGAAAATAGATGAACTATGGTACAGTGGAAAGTCTCTTCATTTTGAGTCTGAGGACCTGAATTAAAATCCTAACTCTATGACTTAAAGGTTAGCAGCGAGGTGGCTCAATGGATAGAGTGCTGGACCAGGAGTCAGAAACACCTGAGTTCAAATCCAGATTAGCTACGTGATCCTAGCAAGTCATTAAGCCTCCATTTGCCTCAGTTTCCTCATCTGTAAAAATGGAGCATCTACCTCCCAGCATTATTGTAGAGATCAAATGAGATTATAATTGTGAAGTGCTTTGCACAGTGTCTATCATAGGAAGCTCTGTATAAAATAAAGTTCTTTTTCACTACATGTGTCACCATGGACAAGTCATTTAGCCTCTCTAAGTTTCATTTCTTAACTGATAAAGTATAATGTGTTGAACTAGGTGATATCTAAGTTCCTTTCTGGGGCAACAAGGTGGTGCAGTGTATAGAGCACTGCGCTTGGGGTCAGGAAGGCTCATCGTACTGAGTTCAAATCAGGGCTCAGACACTTGCTAGCTGTGTGTCCCTGGGCAACGTGACTCACACTGTATAATATATGGAAAACCAGTAAGGATAAGAAGATAGGATGAAATGGGAACTCCCAAAGCACAGATAGGGAGAGTTGGTCACTGGACAGAAAATGTTTAGGAGGAAAAGAGGACTGAGATTTTTTTCCTTCTGTGAATGCACAGCTGTTCATTCAGCCCACATGTTTCATATGATTTCATCATAAATTCATGAAATCCTAATCTGAAGAATCAGAATAAGGACTCAGGCCTGTGCTGGCTAAGACAGCTATGGAACCTGTGATTTGACTGGTAATATCATAATGCATGCTAATGGGAAAGAAATGACTTAGGAGTGATTTAATCAGTTAAGTCTACTTCAGTAAACAATCAGTTCTAAAGTGAGCAGGGCTTTGTGCTTAAGAGAATTACAATTATAAATATTATTACAAAATGGGATGATAATTTAACATTCCAGAGTAGTAGGTAAGCAACATTCTCAACCTGATAAGAGATTTTAGATGAAACAAAAGCTGAGGATTGGCTATTTTCCTGATATTTAATACCTAGAATTTCCTGATGTACCAGCAGTGTACTTTTCTTCAAAACAACAAGGCTCTAGAGTCTAAAACAAACACACATTAAATACTCTTTTCTCGATTGAAGTAGAAAAAGTCCAAGGTTTCCAAAGCCTTTTCCTTTGGAGAAAAAGAGGGGACTGTTGTTTCCAGTGGTCTCTGTTTTAACAGTTCTCCTGCTCTATCTAAATCCGATAAGATTGTGAGCTACCTGAAGACAGGACTTTTGGCTTCTTTTTGTATCCCCAGTACTTGGCACAGTGCTTGTCACTTAGGAGGCACTTAATAAACGTTTATTGGACTTAATTTCCTTGGGCCTCAGTTTTAAAACAAGGGGTGGTCTTATATTCAATGGTCTAGTTCTAAACTTATGATAGTATGATCTCTCCCCAACCTTTACTTCTCTTCTTTTTCCTTATTCTAACTTCCCAGTATGACTCAGCAGAGTGCTGTTGTTTTTAGTCTCTTATAGGCATTACACTACCTCTGGACTCAGTCTTTAAAAAAAAAAAAGAAATCTACACTTGATCATAGACAAACAGCTTTGGATCAGAGGTTCCCAAATTTAATTGGCCTACTGCCCCCTTTAAAAAAATTACTCAGTGCCCCCTGGGAATCTACTTTCTTTAACATTAAAAAATTTTTTTTTGAAATTTGCATAATTCCAAAAAAATGTAAAACGTATTTTGAAAAACATGATGCATCTTAAATTTAATAATTTATTGTAAATTTGTGGGTTTTTTCTTGCATTGAAATTTTGAGGCTGCAATATTGCATCATGTAACCATATAGTATTGTATTGTAAACAAATCATTACAAGCACATATTCCTGCCAATATACACAGGACTTCCTGACAATGTATGACATCCTTGCCTGCCAACACTTGTATGTTAAGACCTGTCAGTGAACTCGACCATTGATTGGTTATAACCTGCATTTTGTGTGTTTGTTTGGAAAATAATGTAACCATTATGACTTTAACTCTGTTATACAACAGATGAAGCTTGTACTAACACTTTTTCAAAAATTTCTTCTCTTCTTTCCTTATGCTTCCACTACCCCCTTATTTTTATACAATGCCCCCCAACTACACCTAAGGCTACTATCACCCCCCTGGATCATTCCAGGGCTCTCCAGGGGGTGGTATTGCTCACTTCGGGAACCTATGCTGGATGTTGGCTATGAATGGGAGCTTGGTGCTAGGCACAATGTTTAACAAGGTTCCTCTCAAGGAGAATTCTTTGTGTGTTTTGCGAGTCCCATTTTAGTTAAAATATGAATCATTTAGGGAAGAATTGGAGAATCAGACTTGGTTAATTTCCATCAGTAGTCTTTGTAGCAGAGGGAGCCAAGCAAGAACTATTCTGAAATGTTCTTTCTTGATCCTTTCCTATAAGCAGAAACAGTTACCATAAATCAAAGAGTCAAATACAGGCCTACTTCTATATGGAAATCATCACAGTTTCCAAGAAACAATCAGCTATGTTCAGTATTAGTGTGCATAGTTTAATGCAGAGATATCAAACACAGGACCTCTGGCAACAAACTGTCACAAAATTCTCTCCTATGGCCCAAACCAGATTGCAATAAAATTGGGAAATGTTTAAGAAAACAAATAAAAATGCAATTCAACATAAATATGTTAATCTGTGACTTTCTAAGTCAATATGCAGCTGGCAGGGATTCCTTTCTATTTGAATATGACATCACTGATTTAAAGTGATATTACTCCAGGTATTGCAAAGAGATTCAGGAAATGTAGGTGCCACTTGTGGCAGCCAACTTTATACAAAGACTAAGGACACGGTTGCCTAGATGCAACTTGAGAGCACAATTATAGCCTTGCATATTAAAAATTTGTCTTCCTTATTCCCTCCTCTCTCTGGTCTTCCTTCATACTTTGTCCCCTTCTACAGGAATACAAAATTCACACCATTACAATTACTTAAATTTCATCCAGTAGTCTGAAGTATTGTTTCTGGAAATGGAAAATGTTGCCTGATAGCCCTTCTTTTCTATTATTATCAGATACATTTATCAGATTATTTATTTATCAGCACAAAAGGCTTGATTTGCAGGAGAGAGTACTGGGAGCACAGTAGCAAAACCCTTGGATGATAAAATAGGGACACAAGGGCGCAGGGATAGAGAAAGTTTTTCAAGGGGAATAAGGGTATTTGGGAAGCAAAAGAGAACATTATTTTGGATGAATTCTGCCAAGAATGATTAACTAATATTTTGAAAACTTTTAAGTGCTTTATGGATGTGAGTTGTTCTCATTCTTTCAATGAAGTTCTGATAGAAATTATTCTAGTACAAATTGCTCTCTTGCTATTATTCCCTTTTTTTTTTTGCTTTTTGGAGGTCACACAGCTAGTTTTTGTGTTGTGTCTGAGGTCACATTTGAACTCAGGTCCTCCTGACTCCAGGGCTGGTGTTCTATTCACTGTGCCACCTAGCCACCCTTCGCTATTATGCTTTTATATTTAATGTTTTACAGACTATTACTTAGGTAGAAAAAAATTGCAATTTGTAGTTCAATAAAAAAACCTCCCATCATCAAACATCACAAATTTAATGGGAACTGGCACATGTGCAGAATAGCTCTGCTTTCAGGGAGGGTTGTGGTTTGTAGTGGAAGTCCTTCAGAGGCAGTTGAACCTGTGTAGATATTCCATAATGGGTTCTAGTTTGCCAACCGGATGGTCAGATAAGACCTTTTCAACTGACTGTGTAACAGAAACTGGGCCTGTCTTAAAAGGCAGTAGAGAAGAGAACCTTGGTCATTCATAAGGCAATAAGCTCCTTCTTCATCTGTTAGCTCCCCAAAAGCATCTGCTTATCTTATTTGTCCTTTGTTTTCGAAGAGGACCAATGACATTAGGAGGGTGATGTCTTGACTTGCAAGTGAAATTGAATATGAGTGGGGCAGAGCTATGCAAAGTCATCAACCTCACTCTCCCCTGTAGAGTCATTGGAGTCCAGTGGCAAGATATAGGTCAGACAACTGGTAACTGCCCAGTTCCCAGTAACCAAAGGCAAAAGGCCACGGAGATCATGGCCCAGAATGTTTACAGTGCAGTTGCTCTTCCAGGTCACTTTATTGGCTGAATCTCCAGGGCATTTGGAG
Source organism: Pseudochirops corinnae (assembly GCA_028646515.1). Classification (NCBI taxonomy): domain Eukaryota; kingdom Metazoa; phylum Chordata; class Mammalia; order Diprotodontia; family Pseudocheiridae; genus Pseudochirops; species Pseudochirops corinnae. The sequence continues at coordinate 93,581,507 of CM053587.1, read as the reverse complement.
GTCTAGATACGTAGAATGGAGATTTATTGTCTATTAGTCTATGAAGCATAGCAAGGTTCTGATCTCTAATTCAAGACACCAGGTCATGTCTTCCTGCTAGATATTCAGCAGATGATGACGATGATAATCAGTTCACACTTCTCTAAGGCCAGAAATTAATGGTATCAGTATTCAATGTAATCTTCTTTTGTAGGAGTTCCTAATCAAGTCTATAGTTAGGTTTCAGGGGGACATGAACTTGGATGAGGAAAAATATTTTCACTTATCTGTACCTGAAATTTAGCATTTCCTTCCATTATCAAACATTGTTTTGTGAAGGTATCTGTGGGCTTCACCGGACTGTCAAAGGTTTTCCATGACCCACAAAAACGTTCAAAACCCCTGCTCTATAGAATTTGAATTTTTGTGTAGCCTTCAGGAAACTATTTTTGCCTTGGAATGTTTCAGTTCCTTCATTTGAGAAAAAAAATTGGGAACATGAATTTTAAGTAGAAATTTTAAAAAATGTTTAAGAATAGTAACAGCAGTTTTCTATTGTGAAGACAATTGTTTCTCATTGTATACTGTAATGAATGATAATAACTAACATTTGGATGGCATTTAAAGTTTTTTTTAAGGCATTTTTATATCAATCCCATGAGGCAAACAGTGCAAATGTTCTATTCATTGTACAGAAGAGGAAACTTAGGATTTGCCCATGGACATCTAACTGGCATCAATAAGAAGGAGAATTCAAACCCAGTTCTCCTGACCCCTGGTCCATTGAGAATCTTTCCACTAGGTCATGCTGCCTTTCTCATGATTAGTTATAGGTTTAAAATAAATTCATTGAAGTATAACCCTTTTTATATTTGTAACAACTAAAACATATATAACTAGAATTTCCTTGAAGTAATCTGCCTAATGGAGAAAAATACTACATATTTTCCTCACCCCCATAAAATTTTCCTTATCAATAACTTACCATGTTCACATCACTTACTACCTTTGAAATCTCTTAATGTACTACCAGATAATTTAAATACTCCAAAGTTATGTTGAATGTATTTTCTTCTTTTGATCTCTTTCTGCTAGGTTTTGTGGGTAAAATATAGAAAGACTGATGACTTTTGTAGATTTACTTTATATCTTACTACTTGACTAAGTTTCTTAGCATTTCTTTTAACTTTCAGTTGAATATCTAGCATTTTCTAATTAAGCCATTATATCATCTGAACATGGTAATTTAAAAATATTCTTTGTTTCTCCTTATTCTCTCAATTTATTATTTTGCCTTTAAAATTTTTTATTTTTTTCTGAACTTAAGGACCAAAAAAGGAGTATCTCCATATATAAAGCAACATACAAAAGAGGGTTATATCTGAAAAGAAATTGTTTGTGAAACTGTGAATTTCTACTTTATACTCCTTCCTTTTAATATTTCTGTATACTTTCAAAACTTTCTTGCTTTTCAGAGCTTCTTTCTGACCCTCATACATACTTAAAAAATGTTTTAGTGACCATCTTTTTCCATGTTATCTCTATTACTAAGCTTTTACTTGTAAAAACCAAGAGAAAGATAACAAATAAGCCTAGTGAGACAAAACCAATTCATAACACGGACTGTGTCCAAAAATGCATATCTTCCTGTATCTTGAGAATATCACCACTTTTTATCTTTCTTTTTTTATTTTTATTTTACTCCCAGTTAATAGTATTTTATTTTTTTCCAGTTACATGTAAAGATAGTTTTCAACATTCACTTTTATAAGATTTTGAGTTCCAAATTTTTTCTCCCTCCCTTCCCTCACCTCTCCCAAAGATGCTATGCAATCTGATATAGGCGATCCATGTTCAATTCTATTAGACATATTATCACCATTTTTTTAGGAGGTGAGTAACATGCTTCATCAGAGGGTCTTGAGAGATATGTTTGGTCACCTGATTTATTCATCTCTCCAGCTTTAGTTCCTAAATTGGTTCTTTGTGCCAATGCCAGGTGCTGCCCTGCTATGCTTTTGAGTCAGTTGGTTAACCCTGCTGGGTCTTTCTCTTGGTCCTGGGTTCTTGCTCTTACTTCTGTCTCCTGGGGTTCTTCCCAGAGGATGAACTATGATGCCAGATACTTAACCCAGAGGTTAAGACCACTGAATCTTTAGGACCTAATTTGGTGTCTCATGACACAATGCTAGTGAGCACTTTGCAAGCCACTGTATTGGGCAATCCTGGGCCCTTTTCATTCATTGGGAATTCTCCTTTACATTTTGAGCATGGTATTTTGATAAATTTCAATTTCTCAATACCAATGAACATGGCAAAATAATTTTTAAAAGTATTAGCCAATGGCTTGCTTATTTTATTATCATATTTTTTCAAACTACGCCTTAGTTTCACTTAAAAATTCAATTATTTTTGTTTTAAATTAAAATAATTTGGAAATTCTATTTTTTATATTAGTCAGGATGTTTTGTTTTGTTTTTTACTTTTCTAGTTTTTTTTTTAGTTGTATGATCAGTGTATATGTATATTCTTGCTGTGTTTTGTTGATGAAAACATTTAAAGGTATGCATTTTCCCCTCTGACTGAAGCATATTAGTTTGTTATGTTGTTTCATTCATATCATTTTCTTTGATGAAATTATCTATTTTTTCCATAATTTATTCTTTGACCCATATGTTCTTCAAGATTATAATCTGTATTCTTTATTCAAACTTGAATAATTTCTTCAAACGACTTTTATTGATTATAATCTTTGTCATGTTGTTTTTAGTAAAGCATGTGTTAAGTATATCTGCTTTTCCACTTTTGTTGATGAGGTTTTCATTTCACAGCGTGTGGTTAATAGGTGCTATGCATAGCTGAGAAATAATTGTACTCCTTTTGTTTGATTCCCATTTACTAATCACAAAGGAGATATAATATGAAACCTTTTTAAAGTTATATTCTGCTGCCCATTTCCTTTCTTATTTATCTTCTGTTAGTTTTGTCTCCCTCTGAATGGGGTACATTGATGTACTTGGGTATTAATATAGTTTTGCTGGTAATTTCTTCCTATAATTCAGTTAACTTTTCCTTCATATATTTAAATGTTATGTCTTTCCATCCATATTTATTGTGTTGATATTATCTCATTTTCTGTGATCAGATACAAAATGCAGTTACCTTGTTTATCTCTTTAAACCATGCCAATTGTTACCATTGCCTTCTGAGATCATGATTCCCATCTTCTTTTGTATTCACTTGAAGTATAGTAAATTCTACTGCAAACCCTTATTTTTACCTTTGTATATGTTCCAAGTGTGTTTGTTGTAAGAACCGGATTCTGCTTTCTCATCTATTCTGCTACTATCCTCCATTTTGTGGATGAGTTCATTTTATTGACATTCTTGGCTGTAATTGTTAATTATGTTTTTCCTCCATTGTATACTCTTATTATTTCTTGAATTATGATATCTAGGTCTCTTGTTTAGTCATGGTTTTTAGGAATTCTGATGATTCTTATGATGCTCCCTATGATCTGTTTTCCAGACTGGTTATTTTTGATAGTATATCATATAGACTTCTAATTTTTCAAGACATTTTGTCTTTTTCTAATATTTCTTCTTTTCCTATGGAATCATTGAGTTATATCTGAACCATTCTATTTTTCAAGGAGGCCAAAACTTGGGTGTGTTTTCCACTTTCTGTATATTCACTTTTACATTTTTTTTCTTAAAACAACAACAACTTTTTGTCTCTTGCTTCATCTAACCACTCTCAGAATCCTTGAAGCCAAGTAATTCTTTCCTCTGAGGCTCTCCTTGTTTTTGTTGTATTAGTCTTTTCTTCATTTACCTTGACTTCTCTTAATCCATGGTATTTCTTTATTGTATTTGGGGTTTTCTTGGGATTTACTTTGGGTTTACTCATATTTCTAATGTCAGTCTAGGATTAGAAATTTGTGCTGTGGTCAGGCTGTTTCCCCTCATGCCCTTAGATGAGATGGAAAGACCCTCTTTGGTCATATCTGCTGTGTTTTCTGGATGCTGCTAACAATGAATTTATGGATGCAATATCTGGCATTTCACCATACTTCTGTCATAATCTCCTGTTTCTGTCTCAATCTCCTAGTGGCCCCATGCTTGTTATTCTTGGCCCCATCTCTGTCTCCTTCTCTTTATATAATCCCCAGTTGGAATTGGTATCATGCCCCACTATGGCCTTGGCTTCACTCAGATGTCAGAGATCATGCTGATCTTAGACTTTTTGCAAGGCTCCCTGATATTTATGCCTGGACTGAGATAGACATTTTGTTTTGTCATTCCAAGAGGAGCATTGACTTCTGGGATTTGGGAAGCTCTCTGAGTTACCCAGAATTGTGCTGACTCTTCATCACTGTGGCTTCAAGTGACTGAAAGCATGTACTCTCCAGTCCTGTATCCATACACAGTTTCCTATAGGGGGCTGCTTCTGTTCCTTATTGCTATTCTGAGATGTCAGAGCTAAGATCTCTCTGGATTAAGACTATTTTGCAAAAGTTTGTGCTGATTTCTACCTTTCCTGGTATACCCCTTCTCTGAGCAAACACCTGCAGGCTTCTAGTTATCATCTTATGGTGGTCCAGAAATGATTTGAGCAGAGATGCTTGCTGCTATTGTTTCTCCTTGATCTTCTCCATCACTGTTTAAAATCTTTGCTGGAAAGCTAGGCTCCTCTAGTATTTTCATTCTTCTGTCTTAAGTCAAAGTCTTTTGAAATCCTTTTCAAATATTGGTCAAGCTTTAAAGTTTTAAGTGATGGAAATGGGAGGTATGCAGACAACAATCAATTGCTAAGCTCTTACTATGTGCCAGTCACTGTGCTGAGAAGCAAAAAGAAAGACCTTAAAAAGAACTTAACATTTAATAGGGAAAGATTAGACACAGAAGTTGAAAAGCAGCTGGTGGGGAATTGAGACAGATGGGACCCCAGGGAGAATTGTGGCAAATTCTAGTTCTTGGAAGCAGAACTGATGAGGGGATCAGGGCCGTGATGGAGCATGTTTTGTCTGTTCTACCCCCAAGATGGAGGCTCCCAGGTACTCCTCAATGGCAGTAAAGGTGTCGGCATGCGTAGGGACAGAGGCAGGGGTAGGGGTAGAAGGTCTCAAACACTGAGGGAAAAAACACTGAAGGAAAAAAAAATTGTTCAACTGGACAATTCTTAAGGACATTATAGCAGTGGTGTAATGGAAAGAGTGCTAGCATTAATTTTAAAGATACTAGGGATTTATCTCATTAGCTGGATTATAGAATTGACCCTACATTTTGTAGGCTCTGTGCTCGGACAGTCTTTTGCTCAGTGCTAATAGAGTTCATAGTTATTACTATGGGGAAGGTTTTTGGGTGGCTTATGCAAAATGAGATGTTAGTCTCAGTCCATTTCCTCAGGAACATGCATAACACAATAGAGCCCTCCTCATCTCTGGCCCCTTGATGACTATTTTACTGTAGAGGCTAAGGCTCTAATGCATTTGTAGGCTAAGCTGTCCTTCGGCAATGACATTAGCAGGGCTATGTGATGAGGCCATTATGTATAATATTTATGAGAGATGGAAAAATCCCAGGGAGTGGTTTCTAAAACTTTTAAGTAAAAGTAAAGTCAAAAGAAAAAATCAAAAGAAAAAATTACAGAATGCCAGAGGGATGATGGGGGAGGATATAGGAGAGAGCAGATTGGGGGAGGGGGTATACAGTGGTATCGCTGTTTTGCGGGGGATGAGTAGGGGAAAGACGGGGAGAAAATTTGTAACTCAAAATCTTGTGGAAATCAATGATGTAAACTAAAAATAAACAAAAGTTAATTAAAAAAAAGAAAAAAATTAGAAGTAAATTTATAAGTAAAAATTACAGTGACTCCACATTAACTGACTATACTACTACTAACTGCATGACAAAACCTCAAACAGTATGTCCTTTAAAAATAGAAGTTATGTGATTTGTATTTTAACAGCAAATTAATTAAGTGCAAAAATATACCTTTTGTGTATTTTATTAGGAAATGTTTAAATGAAGATGGTTTCTCAGAAGGGGAATTGCTAACTAGCCTCTACTTTCATCTATTCCTTGCTTGTTTTGGAATGATTTATTTAAATAGAAGCACTTTATTTGTTGTTTTATTTATGTTTGTTGGTGGATCCTTCCAATAGCTCTCTTCTAAAGTGTTCAGTTGAATGGTTGTCTTTAAGGTCACTTGTTTCCCTGTCCCCCATCCTGTAGGAAGAGAAGAGTACTGTGATTGTGACCTGTCTCTGCCTGGGGAGGACTGTAGTTCTCAGTCCATAGCTATCGGGTTCTACTATTCTGCTAGGTAACTAACAGAAAGTAAACAGATGTTCTGGCTAAGATTATGTCTGTTCTGAACAATGTTTTGAATTCCTTTCAAATCTGTGGTTCCCTTTGAGTTCTTCTGCTTAGCTCTCAGTTAAAAGTATGAAGAGAAAATCCCTTTTAGCCTCCCTTCATGCTACTCTGTTCCATGAAAATGGCAATGACTGGAGGAGTCAGAGAATAATTAAAAGTCTGATGACTTTTGCCTCCCTCTTCCCTTCCCTCAACAAATCATAGCCTAGTTCCTCTCAAAACACATATACAGATGCATAGGTATTTGTCAGTACGGTACAATGGAAAGAATACTGGAATTGGACTCTGGAGAAATCTGGGTTTTAATCTTGCCTGTGGTACTTCCTAACTGTGGTACCATAGACAAGTCACTTAATCTCTTAGCCTTAGGTTCTTCAGCATGGAAAGTAGGTGACATAGTCAATAGAGGGCTGGACTTGGAATTAGGAAGACCTGAGTTCAAACCCAACCTCAGACAATTACTACATGTGTGACCCTGGGTAAGTCTCAACCTCTGGTTACTTCATTTTCTTCATCTGTAAAATAGAGATAATGATATCACCTGCCTCCCAGGATTGTAAGGATCAAATTTGCAAAGCCCTTTTACAAACCTTCAAGTATTGTGTAAATGCTAGCTATGTTATTCACCTGTAAAATATAGACGATGTTTATATTACTAACTGCACAGGCTTGTTAGGAGTCTTAAATGAGCTAACATGTAAAGTGTTTTGCAAAGTACAATACATATCTCTATCTGATACATTTATATTCACATGTATATTTATATATGCATGTGTGTATCATCTTGTATATGTTTATATGTGTACAGACATTTATTCATGTGTTTGTTATAATGTATATATTTCTGTTATAATGTATATATTTCTGTCCATATACCCACACTCAAAGATGCATAATGCACATATATGTATGTGTATATATATATTTTCTTAAATTTATATTAATATATGTGTATACATGTGCATGTATACACATATACATATATATGAATGTTTGCCTAGGCACTGTATATACAGTTAATTATGATTTTATATGGAACTCTAACTATATGTTTTAAGCATATTAAACATGAGATTTAAAAATTAAATCATTAATAAAACAGGGAGCTAATGGGCTTCTCATAATTCAGTCTCAAATTTAAAGAATTTACAGTTAGAGTTCATTAACATGTCAGCTGGCAGCAGCCGCTGGCGAAGAGAGTGATCCAGAAGCACAAATGAACTAGAAATTATAAGCATAAGGAAAAGAAGATGAAAGTGAGCATTATGGTCTTCGTTTTTTTAATAAGTGATCATTTTGTGATTTAAGGTTGAATTACACTGTGGTATCTCAATAGCCCACTATATAGAAAAAATTATTAAGCTAGATCATAGTATAGAATAAAAGTAATATTCTGGCTTATACTAAAAAAAAAGAAAAGAGGGGTAGTTAGGAAATGAAGATCTATGAAAACTTAAGTTTATGGTGAGGCAATTCCAAGGAATCAGAGCACTCCTCAGTTATAGGGAATAGAAGGGATGGTTGGTAGACCTTGAAAAGGAAGACCTGCTAAGTGTGATTTCAAAGAAAAGATAAAGCAGTAAAGCAAGAGCTACAACCCATAAGATGTATGGCCCAGGACTTTGTTCTCTTCTTGCCATGAGCTTTAAACTCTGACTTCCCAAGGATGTTTATTCCATGAGAGCATCTCACAATGAAATTCTTGTAGGAGTTAGTGCCTGAGATGGCTCTCGAAGGTAACCTCTGTGAGGCTGAGGTAAGGAGCTAGTACATCCCAGGCATAGAAGACAGCCAGTGCAAAGGCAAGAGAGGCAGAATGAAAAGGGTAAGAAGAGAGGACCAATATAGGATGAGAGGTAAGGCATAATAATGCTAGGAAGGTAGGTTGTACAAGAGTGTGAAGAGCTTTAAATGCTTTACTAAATTTGTTATTGTTGTCGTTGAGTCCTTTCAGTCATATCTGACACCCCATGACCACATTTGGCATTTTCTTAGCAAAGATACTGGAATGGTTTGCCATTTCCTTTTCTAGTTCATTTTACAGATATCACCTAGCTGCCCCTCTACTACAATACCATCAACTAAATAAATGATGAAACTCAGAGTGAATCACCAACAGCTGTGGCAGTTTCCAGACTTATCTACCCATAAATGCCAAAGAGCAAGTAAAAGGTCAGTGTGGGCCTCTGTTGGAACTGCGGGGGGGGGGGGGGAGGACACCCAAAAGCGTGGTCTGGCCCCTGCCACAGGGGCAAGAAGTGGCAGAGGTGTGGCCGGCCACATGACTGCTTCCAGAGCTGTTGGCCTGCAGATTGTAGGAAGACCAAGTAAACCATTCAGAGGGTAAACACTCTTGCTTTAACCTGCTCAGATCTGGATTGCTGTCTTGGGTGGAGGTCCTGGGGTGTGTGGCCAGTGGGCCAGAGCTTGTGGAGGCTTCAGAGAGGGCACCCAACTAATAGCTGTGGCAGCTGCAAAAACCCCAGCAATTTGGGACAAAGCTCTCTCTGGAAGCAGAGTTCTACCACAGCAAAGAGCTCAAAAGTCAAGTAATTGAGTGGCAACATAAACAAGCATAAGGAAGCAAAGCAAGTACAGGAATCAAACCTTAGATTCCTTTTTGGGGGACAAAAAGGATCAAAGCATGGAACCAGAAGAAGTCAACAAAGTCAAAACTCCTGCACCAAAAGCTTCCAAGAAAAATATGAATTGATTACAGGACATGGAGGAGCTCGAGAAGGATTCTGAAAATCAAGTAAGCTCCTAAGTGGAGGAAAAATTGGGAAGAGAAATGAGAATGATGCAAGAAGATCACAAAAAGTGAGTCAACAACTTGCCTGAAGAAAATAACACCTTAAAAAATACTGAGGAAAATAACCCTTTAAAAAATAGACTAACTCAAATAGCAAATGAGATAGCCAATGAGGAGAAGAATGCCTTAAAAAGTTGAATTTGCCAGAAGGAAAAGGAGTTTCAAAAGCTCGCTGAAGAGAATAATTCCTTCAGAATTAGATTGGAGCAAATGGAAGCTAATAACTATGAGAAATCAAGATACTATTAAACAGATCCAAACAAATGAAAAAATAGAAGGCAATGTGAAATATCTCATTGGAAAAACCATTGACCTGGAAAATAGATCCAGGAGAGATCATTTAAAAATTATTGTGTTACCTAAAAGCCATGATCAAAAAAAGAACCTAGAAATCCTCCTTCAAGAAATTCTCAAGGAAAATTGCCCTGATATTTTAGAACCAGAGGGCAAAATAGAAATTGAAAGAATTTACCAATCACCTCTTGTAAAAGATCCCAAAAAGAAAACTCCT
>CM053587.1:93543403-93553638 GCA_028646515.1 Pseudochirops corinnae | reverse complement strand
AGATGGACTTCATAATTACCTGGAGAGGCTTATATGGACTGATGCTAAGTGAGAAAAGCAGAACCAGGCACAACCCGTATGCAATCACAGACACATCGTACATATGATGACCAACCTTGATAAACTGGACTATCCTCAACAATGCACAGCTAAAGACAACTCTACAAGCCTCAGGATGGAAGGAGATATCTTTTCCCAGTGATCACTCATTGGTTACAACCCTTGTATATAACCAAACTATTATACAATGTGAAAGTATTTGCAGATCCTATACATGATTGCACGCTACCATGGCGGGGGGAAAGAAGGGAGGGGAGAAAATCTGAAACTCAAGTGAATGTGGAACTGAATCTTGTAAATTAAAAGTAAATAAACAAGTCATTTAAAAGAAAAAAAATGATTTGTCAAAATAGGCAACACTCTGAGACCTGCTATATTGACAAGTAAAAATAATGAGGGAGAGACATCAAATCTGTCAAAATCCACGGAGAATAAAATGGTGTTTTCTTTTGATTAATCATAGTGGTAGAAATAAGCAATTGCATAGAACGTTTAAAATGGCAGATGGCCAAGACTCCTTTATAGATGATACAGGAATATACTTTTCAGGTAAAGGAAAAATCATTACATCTTTTATCTTAAGAATTCATAATACAGGAACTTGGAACTACATGGCATTTCCTGTCTCTTGTCATTTTGAAAAGGCCAACTCACTTAATTGCATGGTTCTCAAATTTCCAAATATGTGAACCGGGCATAAATCATTCAACATTCATTCAATAAGCATTTATTAAGCTGACAGCTTTCATGGGTGATTAACTAAATTAACTAAAGATAACAAGAAATGCTAAATATATTCATATTGCCTTTCATACAACTATTTCATTTTGCAGACAGAAAAACTCAACTAGACAGTACATGATAAGTTACACCTACCTAAGCCCAACCTATTTATATCCTTTGCTTTAAGAAAACTGGATATAAGTGTAGCATAGTAATGGAAGGCCCCACCCCTCTAGAGAGACCTATGTAATAATACAAGTAGTAACCATTTTTTATATGGCTGAAAGGAGACAGAATGAATAATTCCACTTTGGTCTCTTCCCACACTTTAACAAGGGAGACTTTCGTTCCTTCCAGGAGGGAAAACAGGAGTTAGGGACTAGTGGCCACTCTGATCTCTGAGAGAGGGAGTGCTGAGATAGAAGCATATCTATTTTCTTAACTATAGTCTAGGACAGGGGTGGGGAACCTGTGGCCTAGAGATCATATATGGCCCTCTAGGTCCTCAAGTACAGCCCTTTGACTGAATCTAAACTTCACAGAACAAATCCATGTGGCCTCAAGGCTGTAGCTTCCTCATCTCTGGTCTAGGGGATAATCATAGGTTCCATATAACTTCTGATTACTTTGTCATTTGTGGGGAGGAAGGAAGACCCCCAACTTCTATATCCAAAGCTTGACTCCCTTACCATTAAATATCATTTCCATGACAAACACACATAGAAAATAGCAAAGAAACCATTTTATCCAAATTGGTAGCAAAACAGAAAATCAGAGAAGGTATGAATATGTACCAGACAATGCAAAATGAAGAAGTTCCCCCATTGGGAGCAAAATAAAATAACTCAGTTTAACCAAGAGAGATTGTTCTTGATCTCATCCCAGGGGAAACTTCCCACAGTCTCTAGAGTAGCAAGCTAGAAATAGGAATGTGATGGAGATTGCCAGCTCCTCTCATGTTTCCTCAGTCTTTTTCTTTTGCAATCTGAAGTGAGGTTGGTCTCTTCTGTCTCCTCTTCTGAAGCTAGAAACCAGAAGCCCCCAAAAGGATCATATACTTGGAGGCCCCATTCATGAAGAGTAGCCAACAGGGACTCAAAGGAGACTATTTCTTGAAGAACTCAAAGGGAACTCTCAGAGAATCCTGAAAGAGACTGGCAAAGGCTGGATCTTTTTCATCAACTCCACCCCAACAATCCTATAGGGTAGGGTCTTCACCTCCATGAATAAGGAGAGTCCCATACCAATGGACTTTGGGACACAGGTTGTTCAAAATCTGAGCTTGATTTGTACTATAAATGTATGCTGATCACTATATACACTTATATGAGGAATCAACTTTACTCATCTTCCAAGGGTATTCATATTTTTAAATTTTCATTCACTTATTGATTGAAGAAGTTCATAATACATAATAGGAATATTTATATTAATATTTTCCATTTTGATTCTCTAAAAAAAAAAACCCCTAACTCTCACTTTATTTTATACATTTAAAAATTCTTATTTTTGTTAACTTTTGTTTTTGTATAACATTCATTTCTGAATATACTCTCCCTTTTTAATCAGTGACCCCTTCTCCCTGATCATTTCACATTTTTAAAGATTATCTTACTTTTGTTAAGTTTTGTTTTTACATTAAATTCATTTCTAAATCTCATCCCCTCTCTTATCCAGTGGATGATGCTTCAAAACAAAGAATAAAAAAGAGTAAAAGAAAAGTTTCACAAAACTAACCAATAGATCAATTACTATCCTACAGTATATGCTGTATCCCACATCTATGATGAAGGTACATTTTCTTTCTTTTTTTTTAAATTTTATTTTAGACTCAAATGCAAGAAGACAAATTTAGAATAGAAAAAAGAAAAAATATATCATTAACTTAAATAAAAAGTAAGAAAGAAAAAAACATCTCGTCATGTTCATAGCAGTACATCAGACAAGATTCAAAATGTGTAACAATAAATTTTCATTTCAAGAAAGCCAGTATGATAAATAATACACATTGTGTTGAGAGCTGACCATCTTTTCTTTGCTTCCTTGTAAGTTTTCTTTTGTTCTTTCTGCACACTTTTTAATTTTATTCTTTTTATTCCCTCTTCCCACCCCCTGAAGGCTACAATTAAATGTGGATATATTTCTCTATAGCTATAGACATATATATATGTATTGTTCCATCTTAAACCCATTACTGATGAAAGTAGGTTACCAGAACTCCCAGCCCTCCTCTCCCATCTAATTCCTCTTTATCAATTCTTCCTTTTGTACCTCATCTATATAAAATAATTACTCTTTTTAGCTATTCCTAAATGGCTTTACTTTTAAAATTCATATCTTATCAGGTTTACCCCATCTTCCTTATGGGCTACCCAATTATTAATAAGAATCTTAGACATAAGTTTTATATTTTGCATATATAAAAAAGTAAACAGTCTGTTCTTATTGAATCCCCTATAATCAGTCTTTGGTATTATAAAGCCAAACATGAGCAGCTTTTCAGAGGACTGCTGCTGTGAACAGCTTCAAGATTCTGATTACACAGTATAGTGAACTCTCTATTTATTCAGCAGTAAATTAAGGCAAAACATTCACAGAAATCAAAGTACAGAATTCACAATGTTATGACATAACAACTTATCACTAAAATGGGCACATAGTTTTTACCAAAGTGGCCACATAGTTTTAAACAAAATACAATCATTTAGTAACTCAATCGTTTAGTAAGTCCTTAATTCAGTCATCCTTAAGGAGGCTTGTACAAAGGTCAAAGTTCTCTACCCCTAGGCCACAGTAAATCATAATCTTCTCAGTCAGCTTCAGGTGCCCAAGAAAAGACCTTTTCATCTTGACTCTAGGCTGGCTCTTAGCTTCCATGGTCACGGTCCCAGCTCCTGCCTGAATCTACACAACTGTCACCTGGGTTCAAAGGGAGACAGCTCCCAGTTCCTCATCCAACTCTTGTCCAGTTCTTCGTCCAGTTCCTTGTCCAATTCTGTTCCATATTGAAGCTCACAGTGTCCAGTCCACCTCAAGTCCTTCACAGTTTCTGTTTCTGGAAAGACAAAGCTTAACATAGCCAAAACAACATTTATACACATTGCCAGCACAATCATCAGTTCACTATCTACCTGTGAAATCAACATAGACTCACCAACAAGGTCTGAGAACTCAACACAAATTATCAGTATAGTCCCAGGACCTCTGAATCCCTTCTCCAGGACTTCTGTGATCAGACAGCCAGAATATCCTCTTTTAGGGCTTCCAATAAGGTCCCAGGGCTTTTGTACAAAGTATCACAAACAAACATCAACACAGACAGAAGAGACAGATACCACAAGTTTTTTCCTTCTCTATCACAAGAGCTCCTTTCTTAATTCTGCTCTCCAGCCTGGACCTCTCCTTATATATGGCCATTAGCTCCTCCCCTTCCTGTTGAAGGAGTTCATAGGTTCTAGGGTTCACAGCTTGTGGGCTTCACAAGTTCTGCTTCTCAGTAATGGGCAAGGCTCAAGAAGAAACTTGAACTGAAACAAGGTGTTAACTAAGTAGCTGAAACAAGGTGTGAACTACTTCTGTGTTAGTTCAATAGCTGAAATAAGGCCTTAACTACGTCTTTGCTTGCCATTACATGTATGTACCTTATGTTTCTCTTGGCTCTTGTATGTCAAAACTTCTATTAAGTTCAGATGTGTTCCTTGTCAGCAGAGGTTCCCTTGATCTTCCCCAGGCTCGGATGCCCAATTCCCCTCACTATCACAGGGGTAAAATTTCCAGAGGCTGGGGCCGAGCAGCCTCTTAAGCCAACTAACCCTTGTTATTCAAGTGGACCCTAGCCTGGAGGTGTTTACTCTGTATTGGGACCAAGCCTCTTCATGGGATTTTTCTTCTGAACTTCTAGGGAGACCCTTGTTATGCCCCTGTTCTTATTTATTTTTATCTCTTCCCCCTTCCCCCCCCCCCCCCCACTTTGCTCTAAGGTGGTATTTTATATGTTTTGTGGGGAAAATCTTGGGAGCTTGGAATTTTTTTTACCTACTCCGCCATCTTCCCAGAATCCTCAGCTCTTCCCTCAGCCGTGTTTTGTGGTTCTAATTATGCAGCATTGCATTATATTTTTTGTTGTTATTCTTTCCATTTTCATTGTTGTAGTCAATGTTAGAAACAGCTAAGAGGTGCAGGTGATGGAGGCCTAGACCTGGAGTAAGGAAGATTTGGTGCATATCTAGTCTCAGGTACTAACCAGCTTCTGACCTTGGGCAAGTCATTTAACTATGGGCTGCCTAGGTTTCCTCAATTGTAAAATTAGGGCTAATAAATAGTTCCTGATTCCCCATGGTTGCTTTGAGGGTAAATGACATAATACTTGTAGAGCACTTTTCTTAAAGTGTTGTAAATACTAAATATTATTGTCGTTAGTCATTGTGTGTGTTGATTTTCTAGTTCTGTTTATATTGCTCTGCTTTAGTTGATAGTGGCTTCCTGTGTTTCTCTGAATTCTTCATATTCATTATTTTTTATGAGTAGTAATTTGCCATTACCTTTATATATCACAGTTTGCTTTCCCATTTCCTAGTTAACAGACTTTTATTTTGCTTCCAGTTCTTTGTTACCAAAAAAGGACTGCTGTGGGTATTTTGGTATAAATGAGACTTTTCCTTCTTTTGTGTGGAAATGCTTGTCCTCCCATAACACTTTCTTTGACCTCCTTGGGATATATGACTAAACTTTCCTGGTTTAAACAAGCAGTGTTTCAGAGTAGGTTTGTACTTATTTCGTTATTGCTCCTAAGCCCATTTAGCTTTAAATATAGAAGTGGCTGAAGTAATCTCTTCATCTATAAATAATTTTGAATAAAATAAAATTAAAGTAAACCTTTTGCTCTGAGGGTCAAAGCAATTGTGTCCATTTAAGGAAGATACTCCTTTCTAGCCAGGCAACTTGAGGTGATTAGATTTGAGTCAAAGATCTTCAGAAGGATAATTGGACTAATAAAGCCTGGAATGAAATGTCAGATGCAAGTGACATAAGAAGA
Source organism: Pseudochirops corinnae (assembly GCA_028646515.1). NCBI lineage: Eukaryota > Metazoa > Chordata > Mammalia > Diprotodontia > Pseudocheiridae > Pseudochirops > Pseudochirops corinnae. Next base: position 93,547,820 of record CM053587.1, on the reverse strand, counting down.
AATGGATAGAATATGCTTTTTTTTTTTTTAAATTGAGCAGATAATCTATTTTGGGCTCTTTTTAACTCATTGGATTAGTTCCTGGGGCAGAAACATTAACAAAAAAAATTATAAAGTACCAATTTGGGTACTAACCAATTTTTTGGAGGCCAGGGTAAAAATATTTTGATAATATACCATATTTATAATATTTTTATCATAATTATTTTATCAGTTGACCATTTAGCAAGTACACATTGCACACCAATAAGAAAAATGAAACCATTCTTACTTTCAAAAACAGTCTAACTGGGGACACACTGTAATGAGAGACAGCATGAGTAGTATACAGGTGGTGGGCCTAGAATTTAGGAAGACCCTTTGATATAGTAACTGTTGGACCATAGGCAAATCACCTAAGTGAGCTCTGTAGGACTTTAAGACCTAGTAGTTATGTTTGTCAGTGAAAGGAAATTCCACACCAGGAGTTCCTAACACTGATAAAATCATAGGTCCTGACCAAAAGTGGTTATGGTAACATATAGTCTTCTGGATTTACCTTTGGGTATGGAAGAGAAGAGTAATTGAAAGTGGCAGATGACTTGCAACACTGAGGTCGGAAGGTGATTGGATTCCTAATTAAGGACTAGGATGAGGTATCTAACCTCTGATGGGTTTTGCTGTATCAGCCAGCTTGAATCAGCCAGTTGTGAAACACAATAGACAAGTCTAGGTAGGAGCACAGGTTTAGGACAAAAGAGCAAATTGGTTCTGAAGGAAACAGTCTCAAAGTAAGAGTTTGGAGAGATAGGTATAGGAGGGCCCCTTTAATCATGGCACCTACATAGAAGGACTTTTTCAGTGAAAGACTAAAATGGCCAAGAGATCTAGCCTATAAACTCCACTTCTGGTGGCCAGTTGGAGTAAGAAGTGGGGTGAGAGAATGAACAACTTTGAATGAGGTCAAGGCATTTAGACTTAAAAGTGTGATGGAGGCAAGGCTTAAGTAGGGAATATTTGTTTCTTCCTGGAAGTTTTTTTTTTTTCCTTTTCTTTCTTTTTTGGAGGGGGCAAGGAGGACATACAGACTTGCTCAAGCCTTGGCCAGTGAGATGAGAATGAGGTTACCCATGATAACCAACCCAGAGGGTTGTATTCAGGTGTATACATAGTAAAGGCCATAAAATCACAGTCTTCTGCTCCAGTGGTATCAAATTTAAATAGGAATATATTTCTATCCGTGTTTATTTACCAGTGGCCTATTGGCCATAGCACCATTTTCCATGAAAGACTGAACTAGTCAAAATATTTAGCCTATAAAATCTACTTCTAGGGGCCAATTGGAACCACAAATTGACATTGTTTTTCTTCTATTGTATTTTTATTTATTTTGTTATAAATTTTCTAAATAGGATCTAATTTATTCAGCCCTACTTAGGAGTTTTGCTGCTGCTTTGGGCCTCCAGATGCCAAGTTTGACTCTTTTTTTTCCTTTTGGAAGGTGGTAGGCAGGGTAATTGGTGTTAAGTGACTTGCCCAAGGTTAGTAAGTGTGTCAAGTGTCTGAGGCTGGATTTGAACTCAGGTCCTCCTGACTCCAGGGCCAATGCTCTATTCACTGTACCACCACCTAGCTGCCCCAAAGTTTGACATTTCTGTTCTAGGCTATAAAGGGTAACTCTGGGAAACCATATTCATGGCTATGGAACTGGAATTTAGTTAACATCAAAGTCATGATTGAAAAGGAAAATTTAAAGTCCAGGGAGCTTAGGACAATGGCAAGTATGTATCAGGGAGAAAGACCCAGAGTTATCTGCAAGGGCACTTGGAAGCTGTGAACTTAACCCTTTTGTCCACATCTTTCAGTTCTTTTATGTTGCTTCATGGTAACAGCAAGGTATCTCAGCTGAGAGAGTGCAAGGTCTGGAGTCAGGAGGACTCATCTTTCTGAATCCAAATCCAGCCGCTGACATTCACTAGCTGTGTGACCCTGGGTAAGTCACTTAGCCCTGTTTGCCTTCATTTCCTCATCTGCAAAATGAGCTAGAGAATGAAATGGCAAACCATGCCAGTATCTCTGCCAAGAAAACTCCAAATGGGGTCAAAGCAGAAGAGGACATGACTGAAAACACTAAATGTCTAGGACTTTGGTGTACTATCAGGGACTGATAGAGAGAAAGGATGGGATGACTGCAGGTCTGGTTCAAAACCAATGAGATCTGGAAGGCATGCTCTCCAGGGGCTGCTTTGTTTTTTCTATGCAAAATATCCAATGGAAAGATAGGGTCACATGGTTAATGTTGCCAAGAGTCAATGATTAAACTCACTGTCAAACTTGTAATCCAGAAAGATGTGATAAATGTGTAGCTCACAAGACAATAGAATAAATATCATTTGGAAGGATATGTGGCATAGGAGATAGAGAGCCAACTTCCCAGTCAGGAACATCTGGGTTCAAATCCCCTCTGATGCAGACTGGCTATATGACCTTGGGGACTTGGTTAAGGTCTCAGTGCTCCAGGCCAGCGCTGTCAAACTCTCAAAGAAACCAAATCCTCTGCATATTGATTGTGTTATTATTCAGTCATTTCAGATACTATGTGACCCCATTTGGGGTTTTCTTGGCAAAGATACTGCAGTGGTTTGCCATTTCCTCCTCTAGTGTGTCTCTATTTTACAGATGAGGAACAGGCAAATAGGAGTTAAGTGACTTGTCCAGGGTCTCACAGATAGTAAGTATCAGGAATCTGTATTTGAACACAGGTCTTCCTGACTCCAAGCCTGCATATTGACTTAGAAAATCACAAGTTAACATTATCTATATCATAATATATTTTTATGTATTTTGTTAAACATTTCCTGGGTTACATTTGAATCTGGTGGGAAACACTGGGAGTTATATAGGCTTACAGTAGTCAATTTGACATCTCTGCTCTAGGCAATCCTATAAGACTATACATTGTGGAAGATGCCTTCCTATATTGGTAGCAGAGTTTTATTATTGAGGGTTCCATATATCAATGAAATCACAGCTCTAGATCCTCTCCCCCTTCAAAGAATATATGTATATTTGAATACTATGAAATAGACATGTAAAGAAATTTCTTCTGGTTGTTATTATTTAAGTTTGTACATGATGTCTATATTTACCATATATATATATATACACATTCGTATATAATATATATATCCATATATATGTATATATATATATATGTATATATACACACCTACCCATATACTTAGTATTCTTACACATACATATAATGCCTTCCAAATAATGTCTTTGGTTCTGTATCAAAATGCCTGATCCCTAAAATACTGAACAACAACAACAAAAAAATCACAGCTTGCAAATCTTATCTTCCATTTGAAGAGCTTGATTATAACCAGGTTAATCATACGCATAAACCTCTGTTATGTGAGGATAGGGAGTTACTTCGAGGAGGAGCTCAGAGGAAGGCAGGAGACTAGAGGCTTGTTCCAGAGGTCAGATTCTAGAGAGGAGTTCAGTAAGAGAGGCCTGCTTAACACCAAGAATTACAGAAAGGAGCTTTTCTTCTAAAAAGAGAAGTTTTCACTTCAAGGAGGAAGTAAGGTTACCAAAATGAAAACTAAAAAAAGGGCCACAACATCTGTACGACGTAACTGACTTCCGTGACAAAATACCAGCTTGGCTCATTAAATACTTTTCCGTTGGCAGCCTTGGAAGGAAAACTTCTTCAGACTCTTCAAGAAAGAAGTGATTAGCTGTGCCTAAGGACTCCGAACAGGAGGATTCTTGAATTGGTGGCTTTCAAAACAAAACAAAACAAAAAAAGTGAGTAGACAGGCAATATCCCCCCAGAATGAGAATGGGAGAGTAAGTTGGTCAAAGGTCATTTGCCATGAATCAATTTAGAAAAGATAGCACATTGCTTGTCTTTGACTTTCTCTTTTCCTTTCTTCATGTTTTACTGCTGTTTAATAGAATGTGGTTTAAAAAGGGGAATCAGTTGGTTTAAGTTTTGCTACTTGTACAAACTAGGTTTGTGATCTCATCATTGTAGACACTATCACCACTGGTGCAGGTCACATCCCCTTTACAAAACTCTTATCCTGTGAGATTCACTTCTACCTCTTTCTAAAAACTGTCCATGCAAACCTTTCTCTGGTCCTGTTAATATGTTACTCTCAAGTTGTCTTTCCACATTCTCTTGATCACAATAAGTTGAGCTGTTTTTGTTTTTTGTTTTTGTTCTGGGCACAAATGTCTTTAGTGATTATCTTTCCTGTCTTCTCTTGCCTACAGTTAATATTTGTCTTTCTTTTGCATAAAGAATATTGGTGTGATATTTCCCGGTCTTCCTAATAGCCAGTCTTAAAGTCCAAGGCTTTACTTACATCCTATATCCTTGGCAGATAGCAGCCTTCTGGACTTGGAAAAGATCTATATTAAA
>CM053587.1:93528267-93543303 GCA_028646515.1 Pseudochirops corinnae | reverse complement strand
CCCCCCCCCCCCTTTCAGCCTTACTAGTCCTTATCAGTTATCAGAGTGAGATGTTACTTGGCTCTCCCTAGCTGCTAAGAAGAGGTACAAGAGAGATTCCTTTTTTTTCTTTTCTTTTTTTCTTTTTGGAGGGCAATTGGGGTTAAGTGACTTGCCCAAAGTCACATGGCTAGTAAGTGTTAAGTGTCTGAGGCCAAATTTGAATTCAGGTCCTCTTGACTTCGGAGTTGGTGCTCTGTTCACCGCACCACCTACCTGCCCAACAGGGGAGATTCTTGATCTACTTCTGGTCACCTTTGAAACAGAATTAAATAGCCTTCTCTTTGTATCCAAAATACAAGATACCCTTCAATTCTTCTTCAACAACTTTTTTTTCTCTCTATCCCTGTGATTGTTGTTGTTGCGTTGTTTCAGTCGTGTTGGGCTCTTCATGACCCCATTTGAGGTTTTCTTGGCAAAGATACTGGAGTGGTTTGCCATTTCTTTCTCTGGCTCATTTTATAGATGAGGACCTGAGATGGGCAGGGTAGAGTGTCGCACAGCTGGTAAGTGTCTAAGGTTAGATTTGAATTCAGGTCTTCCAAACCCAGCTCTCTTTCCACTATAATTGCTTCCTTGTTGGCCTCTCAGCTTTAATTCTCTCACACAAGTAGTGTATCAGAGAGAGGGAAGATTTGAACCCAGGTACTCTGACTCTGAAAGTAGTTCTTTTTCCCCTTTCCATGTTGCTTCCTTTAGTTAGGCTGTTGGCCAACTTTCTTGACATGCTTGACATATTGTGGTTCCTTTGATAGTCTTTGTGAATCCATAGCGTCTCTTTTCTGCTTCTGTCCTGAACTTATCACCTTCTTCAGTTTGAATCTATTTTTTGGTATTTACTTCATGCTATGGGCAACTCTCCTTCATCTCTTTGGATGGCCTTTGGGTTTGCAGTATCTAATAAACTGTCTGCAATATCATATTTAGTCAATCTGTTGTTGTTGTTATTCAGTTGGTTCAGGCATGTCTCACTCTTTTTGACTCCATTTGCGGTTTTCCCAGCAAAGATACAGGAGTGATTGGCCTTTCCTTCTCTAGATCATTTTACAGATGAGGAAACTGAGGCAAATAGGGTTAAGGGACTTGCCCAAGGTCATGCAATTGGTAAGTGTCTGAGGTTGGATTTGAACTCAGTTCTTCCTGACTCCAAGCCTGGCTCTCTAGCCACTGTACCACCTAGCTGCCTTAGCCAAAGGGAGATACCTTCTAATATAATACATTTTTTAAGGGCCTGAATAATGTTTAGGATTAAGACTTCAAATTAAGTAAACTGAATCAATTCCATACTATTTCAGTTCTCTAATCTTGAAATCCTGAAAATCTATCTTGCTTTAAAGGAAGGCTATAGATAGAATCTACATCTAACCAGGAGCCTTCCCACCTTTGTCTAAGCAGGGAGTTAAATTGTAGTTATTTGTTACTGGGTTTTGTCAGATACTCTGAGGCATGGAAAACTATTATTCTCCTTGGGTGTTGAAACCTTAGGATAATTATTTAATTTCTCTCTGTGCTTCTTTTTGGCAGTTAGACAAAATCCTGTGGGTTATGTTAAACATAAATACAACCAATTAGTTTAGTAGATTTTTCCTCCCTTTTTCTTTGAAGTGAAAATACCCCCAGGAGATCTACCAAAAAAAAAAAAAGAAAACAAACCATCCCTCCAGATCTGAGAGATCCAGGGTAACTATAAATCATATCTACTTATTAAAATATGATTTTTATTTGCTCTGGTAAATCCCCAGGCCTTCTATTATGTATTTCAGAGCACTCTTCTAATTGCAAGAGATTATGTCACCAACGCAAAGAATGACCTTTTTTTACCACTGACTCCTAGCAATCCCAGTGTAAGAAGCTCAATGATTAGATAATCTTGAACAAATTGCTATGTTCTATGGGCTGTCACAAACCTATGACTGAACTGTACGTCAGTGAAAGTGACTGCATTACCTCACCATGTCGACACATTGCTCTTAATAGAAAAGAAATGATGATTAGATAGGGACTCCATTTGCTATGCAAACACACAGGAGGCTTCTGAGGGATGAGAGTAGGAAGAGAGCTGGGGAAGATTAGTGATTAACTATTTGGGTGTACCATTGCATTTTCAAAACAATTAGTCACTTAATTATGTTTCCAGATATAGCTGCTGTGCTGTAGTTATACTTTATTTAAATGCATTCTCCGTGGGTAGTTCTCAGTTGTGCATTTCTCAAAATTCCAATGGCAGACAGTTCCATTCATTTAAAATTTCTTTAGCACACTTCATAATCTCTATTAGAACAAGTGGAGAAATTTTCTTCTGTATTCTATCTTGAAAAGAAAGCACTTTTCCCCAATCTTTTAGGCAAACAATTGTCATACGCTTGTTTGGACTGGCTGAATTTGTCACTGACTAGCCCCTTAGTAGAACGTTATTGTTCAGTCTTTTTTCAGTTGTGTCTGGCTCTTTGTGACCCCATTTGGGGTTTTCTTGGCAAATATGTTGAAATGGTTTGCTATTTCCTTCTCCACCTCATTTTATAGATGAGGAAACTGAGGCAGACATTGTGAAATAACTTGGCCAGGGTCACACAGCTATCAAGTATTAGAAGCTGAATTTGAACTCAGGTCTTCCTCTCTCTAGGTCTGGTGCTTTATCTACCGTGCCACCTACCTGCCCCTATATTGTGAAATAACTTGGCCAGGGTCACACAGCTATCAAGTATTAGAAGCTGAATTTGAACTCAGGTCTTCCTCTCTCCAGGTCTAGAGCTTTATCTACTGTGCCACCTACCTGCCCCTATGCAGAACAAGGGGAGATATGTATACACACACACACACACACACACACACACACACAGGAATATATTTTAGTATACAAAGCTTTCCTGGAATATTAGCCTACATTGAGATTTCTGCCTGTCGTGTTTTCCTTGTAATGGTTGATGTCTTGCTTCATTCAAAGACATACAGTAAAGGAGCTATCAAAATGCATATAGATGGTGTTGTTGGAAAAATCCATAGTTAGAAGACAGTAGCAAGAATTCAGGTCCATGAAGAAAAGAACTCAGTTATGATCATGCACCAAGAGTAGGAAGGGACCTTAGACATCTTTGAGTTCAATCCCTCATTTTACTGATGGTGGAACTGAGTCCCTTATTGCAAATGGGCAGTTGAGAAAATTAAAAATCCAGTTGGATAGTTGAAGTTACTGGCAGATGTGGTCTTACATCTCTAAGCAGGGCATTTCCATTTGCAATGAGTTCTTTTTTTTTTTTTTAATAATTAATTTATTTTTAGTTTTTAACATTCACTTCCGTAAGATTTTGAGTTTTGAATTTCTCCCCCACTTTTTCCCTTCCTCTCCAAGACAACATGCAGTCTTATACAGGATCTACTTATGCATTCATATTAAACATATTTTCACATTAGTCATGATATTGCAATGAGTTCTTAAAGAGGTTTGGAGTACATACTTCGAAGTGTTCCATGTTGTTATGTTGGTTTTTTTTTAATTGGCCTGCACAAAAATCCTATCATTGTCAAAATTCAGGAATATGAGATTCAGAAGCAGAAAAAGCCTTTGAGGTCTTATCATTCAAACTTCTCAGATGAGGAACTTGAGACCTACAGAGACAGTGACTATTAAGCAGTGTTAGAGCTAAGAATCAAACTCAGTTCCTCTAGCTCCAGGAGTAAACTCAGTTCCCAATCTGTGACTCTCTTTACTGTACCCTGCTACCTAATCAGTGCATTCCAGCTTAGCGTTTGAAAAACCAAGATGCCTCTGTTCAGTGATTAGGAATTTACCACTTGTGTAACCTTGGACAAATCGCTTGGCATTCCTGAGACTTATTTTCCTCGGTTTTCTTTATCTGCAAAATGAGGCAGTGAATTCAATTGCCTTCTGAGGGCCCTTTCAGATATAGATCTGTGATCCTAGGTTTTGAATTTGTGTTAAATAAGAAAAAAGTTATCATTTGTGCAGTTCTTCAAGGTTTGAGGAAATGCTTTGCACACATTATCCCACTACAGTGTTACTAAGAAATTACATTGATGGAGGCAGTTTCGTGTATAGCATGCTTGAACAAACAAGAAAGGCAGGTGGATTTCCTTGAATTTGTAAGTGAGACACTTTTAAACCATTTAAAGGAAATTTTATGGTTAACTTGTTTTTCCTTTCCTTGTTTGCCTCTGAGTATCATTAGTCTTTAGTGGAAGTGGGTGATGTCAAGATGTCAAGTTACCATGTCAAGATGTTGACCCTGAGCTTAGGTTATTGTTCCTTTCAAGATTCTGTCCTTTGTGACTTGAAGGACCCAGAGACACAGTCACAATAGTTTTAGATGCTGCCTCGTATCCTTTTGCCTTCACAAAAAGGCAGGACATTTTGTTTTCTGGAAAAAAAAAAACATTCAGACTTTTTTTTTTCCAGCTTGCAGAATATGAAGAATATCAAGGCATCATGCCAGAAGGGAGAGAGTCCTACACCATGAAGTGAGGCAGACCTGAATTCTCATCCTATCTCTTATATATACTAGTTCTGTGATCATGGATTTTCTGAGTCTCAGTATCTTCATCCATAAAATGGGAGTACTAGTAACTCTATATCCTGTTGTTGTGAGGCTCAGATGAGAGAGTGCATATCAAATCCCTGTCGATATCAATGTGAGCCATTTTTATTCCCCTTTATCAACTAGGAATTCATCTAGGTGACTATGATTTTTTTTTAAATAAGAATTCAGATTTTCATGATTCACAGTTTATCAGGGGCTTCTCTCTCAACAATCCTATGAGATGAAGTAATGTAGCTTAACGCCCTACCCATTTTACCAGTGAAGAAACTAAAGAGGAGAGAGAGGCTGTGGCTTACCTAGTCATTATGGCAAACAAGGGTTGGAGTTGACACTTGGCCTTAAGTCTGTTGACTTCAATTATTGTGTTTTCAACCTACGCTATAGCTGCTTTGTTGTGTACAAGCTGCATTTTCTCCTCATCAGTGTATTCTATTGGAAGATTTTTGACTTAGAAAAGGTGTTTTTTCCCTTCTAAGTAACTTGATTTCATTCAAACTTTCATTTTAGTTATATATTCCTTCTACTTTTCCCAATAATAATGAAATAAGATGTAGTGTTTTCAGGCTTGCATAGCCTTTTAGTTCTATTGTCCATGTCATGTGAGGCTCACCATATCTTCATCAGAGTTATTATTCACACTTTACAGATGAAAGAATTGTGACTAAGTTGAATCTTCCAAGATATGCCTGCTAACTGTGGGGATACTTCAGATCTCTGTCTGGGACCCCTTTCTCTTTACCCTCTATACCAGGGTTTCAACTCTTTCTATTCGCGACCTCTTTTCAACTGAAAAATTTTTACATGACCCCGAGTGTGTATGTATGTGTATATATATATATACATGCATTTGTATATATATATATATATATATGTATATGTGTGTATGTGTGTGTGTGTGTGTGTGTATCCATATGTATACATATATGTATTGGAACTAAAATTCAAGCATTTACTGATAAGAAATCATAAAACATTTATTTTAAAACAATTTTTGGTATACACATAATTTTACAATTTATCAAAGATGAGAGCAAATTTGCATACTAATGGGATGGATGTGTTTGTTTATTTTTACATAAAGAATTAAATCTTTGTGGAATATTTGATATTGCAGGATGTAGAGGAGGCCTGCACAACCTGCGTAAGTGACCCACTGACACATCAAAAAATTTCGGGCGGTCTGCAAAAAATGTAGAAGATGCTTACTTCCACGTTTTTTTTTTTTTTTTTCCAGGCTGCCTGAAATCCTTTGGCCGACCACAGGTTGTACTAGTCTGAAGTAGAGCATCTTCAACATTTTTCGGAATTGATGGATATTTTGATTTTATAATCGTGCTGCTTTGCACAAATATGTAGTACGAAATGGCAGAAATATGTTTAGGACCATTTCAGAAATTGTTGGAAATTCTGTCCTAATCCCAAGCCAAAATTCATATAATAATTTTGTATGTATAGTAAAAACACTGCAATTCATGGCATACAATAGTCTCAAATCTTAGCTGAGGTGTTTCTGGCAACATTTCTTGGCATTGTGTGGCATTCAGGCATATGTACTACAAAGTGCTCATGTGTGTTTAGAACCAAGGCTGCAGTGAAGTTGCACAACGCAACATGAGCAAATGCTGTCAGAAACACCTTGGATTCATTACACATTTGATTTTGAATTAAGTTTTGGTCACTGAGCATTCAGAAACCTTTTACTATTATCCAATTTTTCATGACATTCAATTACCCACAGTTTAAGAAGCACCTCTGTGCTTTCAATAATCATCTCTGTGCTGATGATTCTTAAATTTGCTTATCTAGTCCTAACCTTTCCCCCATGTCCAGTCTTATATCTCCCGATGCCTATTAGACAACTCTAATTGGATATTCCATAGACATCTTAAAACCGTTATGTCCCAAACCAAATTCATTATCTCCTATGCCTGGAATTCTCTGCCTCTTCATCTCAGTTTCATTTCCCTGGATTCCTGAAAGTATCAACTGAGTTCCCTTCTGTAAAAGAAGCCTTTCCCAATATCATATTTCTTGCCTTCTCAGTGGATGGGAAAAGGGTAAAGGGAAGGAGAGAATGTGGAAATGAGAATTAAAATATTTTAAAAAAGAAAATAAACCAAAATGAACATTTCCATATACAGTGAATAACCAAAAAAGATTGTGTATGAAACTGTGAGCATCTATTAAGTATAATTTATTAAGTGTATATTAAATTTTGCACCTTGGAAAAGAGTGGAAATTTGGGGAGAAAAAAAGTTTTTCCTAATCCTCCTTAATCTTCATGTCTTCTCTCAGTCGGTTATCTCTAGTTTATCCTTTCTAAATCTTGTTTGTACATAGTGTTTTGCTTGTTGCCTCCTCCATTAGACAGTGAGCTACTTGAGAGTAGTGTCTGGCATATAATATATGCCTTACACACGCAAGTTCATAGACTGACCCAGCAAGTGTCTGAGGCATGAACTATTGTTGAGGTCAGGGAACCATAAAATATTGAGGTCTAAGGTTTGGGGGTGCGTGAGACCCTAAAATACCAATATGCCACGTCCTGCCAAATGAATTTGACTCAAGTCTTCTCTCAGCCAAAGTAAACCAAAGTTTACAAAAGGTTTGCCATAATGGGTAGACTCTTAAGAAGCCTAAGTATATGTGACTCGGCCAGAATGATCTGACACCGAGTGAGTCTGTGCTAGATAAATCTCGGCTGCTTCATGGAGGCAACATGGAGCTTATATACAGAAAGATTGTGGGAGGTCTACCGGTGATCTAGAGGAGGAGTTTTGGAGGGTCTTCATTCAAATGAGGTCAGACTCCTGTAATGAGAGATTAAGGGTGGGAAATAGTTGGAGGCTACCTGGAGATGACAGACAGTGGAGGGCTAGGCTAGTTTAAGGGTAATAGATTTGGGTATAAATATTTTGGGAGGATCAAAGGTAGGAAGTAGCTGGACAAAGGAGGGCTAGACTAGTAACAGAGATTTGGATCTAGTGATAATGAAAAGTTTATGGCCTCAGGCAAATGCCTCCTGTGGGAAGATTCAAGGAGAGCTCAAGGGGGTTCCCATATCTTATAGCTCATCATTATAACTCTGATATATATTCTAACCCCTTGTCCTCAAGATAATACTTGAAATGCTTGAAAATATCTGCCATGTTCTCCAGTCATCTCTTTTCAGTCTAAACATCAGCTGATGGGATCCAATTTAGAGCTGGAAGGACCTCAGAGATGACCTAGTAGAGATTCTTAACATTGTTTGCAAAGGTCAGGGAGCACTTTACCAGTCTGAGGAAGCTAGTGGACATCTCAGAGTACTTAAAAAAAAAAAACCAGCAAGCATAGGATTACAAAGAAAACTAATTATAATGAAAATAAAGATGTAATTTTTTTCCATCCGAATTCAGGGACTCTTTGAAATCTTTGCAGGTCCATAGACCCTACGTTAAGAACTTCTGCACTGGTGCAACACTTCATTTTATAGATAAGGAAACTTGAGGCCTGGAGAGATGGCGTAACTTGCCTCAGTTCACATGGGTTGTGAATAACAGGACTGGGATTTGAATCCAAATACTTGACTCCAAGTGGAATGTTCTTTCCAGTATTTTAAAAACTGAACCTGGCATAGCATGGTCTTCAATCTTCACTCTATCTAGCTATCTCCCTCCCCATTCTGCCAGCCCTCTCCTTAACATTCCAGACATGCTTTAGCTGAGCAGTGTCATTTGTAAAATGTGGTGTCTGGAACAATATAATTCTCCCAAAGAAGTCTGACCAGAGTGAGGCTAACATGCCTTACAACCTGGACATCATGTACAGTGCTGGGCTGAAAGAATTCTTTAAAACATGGCCAAAGGTTTTCTCCAAAAGCACTTTGAATGTGCTCAAGCATTTTTACAGATACTCAGTGGAGGCCTCAGAGCTCTGCACCATAAAGCACAGAAATTATGAGTCGTGCCTAAAACATTAAAGGCAGGTGTTACACACTGATTGCCTGGACCAGAACTAACAATCCTCAGAATAGCCCTTGGGGAATATCTGATTTGGAGAAGGATTGTATCCTGATGACTCTGCCAGGCTGACAGCTATAAAATGCATCCCTAAGTAACTGAATGAATAACTATACTGAATAAGGTTATTTAGAATCTTCCATTTAAATGTTGGAGAAGGTCTGCCAGATATAATGATTTAGCTTTGGGAAGAATGGATGTTAAGCTGCTCTGTTTTCCAGTAATTAGATGATAGGTTCAGCTGCTTCAGTTCACTTTTACTAAGAGAAAATAAGGCCATGCCATCAGCAGGGCGGAGAATGGCCCTGTTTGCTCCTCCTGGAGGGCATGCATTCCATTTACCTAATAGGAGAGCTCAGGAATTACTAGAAGTGTCTTTGCCTATTATTTCTAGGTATCTGCATCTGCTGGGATTACCCCATGGTCTGTATTCTGCAATTTGGGATGACCTTCATCAGCTCCAAAAACACCTGAGGGTTTTCTGCTCCATTATCCCACAGGCAGTTGCAATTCAGGGAAACCTAGTTTATGACATCAGATTGGAGGCACAGGGCCAACTGCGTGGGAGTCCCATAGATTCTACTTTCTTTAACCTAGCTGGGAACTCCATTCTGGCTTTATGTTAGCTGGGCTATTCCTGCCTTGAGGTTAGGTTGTAAAAGTTTGGGGAAAGGGAAATAATTGCAAATTTAATTACAATTCTAAAAATTCGCATTCTTGGCTGACCCTGCTTTTTCCCAGCCCTTGTGTCTAAGGAGTCATCTCTGCTACCAAGCCTGGGTGTTCATTTGCATTTTAATTGAGTTTTAAACCTTTTACTGGAGGATGTTGCTTTAGAAGATTCTATAACTATTTCAATAATATGGAGGTGAGAGGTACCCAGTCTTTTTTTTTTTTTAAATATGACTACCTTAACAGTGGTGTCCTAGCTCCTAGACAATCTAGCCATGTGACCCAGGGCAAGTCACTTACCCTGTCAGAACTCTAGGCAAACTTCTAAGACTTCAAGTTGTAGACATGTTACTGGTTGGCACTGGTAGAGGGACTTTTGTGGTCTGGAAATTACCTCCAGCAATATAATCACATTAGGCCTTATCTCAGTCACAATAAATTCCTTTCCCAACTTGGGGTTCACTGGCTAGATTTCTTTCTCAAAGACCAAGCCTTAAATCCAATTCATTCTGGAGCTCATAGATTAGACAACAGTAGGTCCCTGCCCTCCTAGCTCAAAGTGAATAATACAGCAGCCCTGAGGCTTCCTCTCCCAGTTAGATTTTTTTATTTTTTTATTTTTGGATTAAAGGGACCATCATTGGACTGACTCACTTCTTAAAGAGGCCTATTCACTGAATGGGTGTTACCTCACTCAAAGTGAGAACCTGAGAAGACCTTAGCCTAAAAGGACCAGGGTCTCCCATAGCATCCTGAATCATCTCCAGTCATCTTGATGAATGGAACCACTGGACTCAGATGGCTCTGGAGGAGAAAGTGAGACTGGTGACCTTGCACAGCCCTCCCTCAATCAGACCAAAGTCAACTGCAAGTCATGTCATCATTTCCCTGATGTCATGGTCCTCTTCTAGAAAGAAGAACAGACAAAATTCCAGCAGTAAGAACGTCCTCCAGAGGGTAGTGGAAAAGCTAATAATTGTAAAATCTAGCCTTCAACTTCAACAGTGTCATGAGAGGAAAAGACCAGGCTTTAGGAATAGAAGAATTAGTGGAAACATGGCAAAATGATCCACTTCTTTCTTTTTTTAAAATTGATTTGTTTATTTACTTTTAGTTTACAAGATTCAGTTCCACAATCCCTTAAGTTTCAAATTTTCTCCCCTACCTTCCTCCCCACCCCCACCCATGCAGGCGTACAATTAAGTATAGGATCTACAAATACTTTCACACTGGACATTAGTCTGGTTGTATAGAAGGGTTGTAACCAATGGAGTGGACAGTAGGGAAAAGGAAACAAAAACCAAACATGGAAAAGAACGATAGCATGTAGATTGCTTCAGTCTCCATTTGAGCTCTGTTCTTTCTAGATCTTTCTCTGAATGTAGGTATCTCCTTTCATCCTGAGACTTGGAGAGTTGTCTTATAGCTGTGTGTTGCTGAGAAGAATCCAATTTATCAAGGTTGGTCGACACGCATATGATGTGTCTGTGATTGTGTACAAGTTTTTTCTGGTTCTGCTCTTCTTACTTAGCATTAGTTTGTGTAAGCCTCTGCAGGTAAATATGATCCACTTCTAATGGTTTCTGGTATCACTCAAATGATCAGTATCAGTGTACTAGCCGTATGACCCTGGGCAAGTCATTTAATCCCAGTTTCCTCATTTGTAAAAGGAACACGTACTTCCCAGGCTTGTTTTGAGGATCTGGAGGGAAAATAAATATAAAGTGCTTAGCATAGGGCCTACTACATAGTAAACATTATATAAATATTAGCTGTTGTCACTGGCAGCTAGGTGGTACAGTGAATAGAGCGCTGGACCTGGAGTCTAGAAGACTCATCTTTGTGAGTTCAAATCTGGCCTCAGATGCTTACTAGCTGTGTGACCCTGGAAAAGTTGCTAACTCTCCTTGCCTCATTTCCTCAGCTGTAAAATGAGTTGGAGAAGGAAATTGAAACTTCAGTCTCTTTGTTAAGAAAACCCCAAATGGGATTATGAAGAGTCAGACATGACTAAATGACAAATGGCATTATTATTATTATTATTATTATTATTATTATTATTATTATTACCTGAAACTAATGTCAGGATTTCAGTAGTGAGGACAAAATATAGGGGTTACTTTCAGATCTGCATTAAATATACTAGATATGTTTTTTAAAACACCTTTTATTTTCTTCCTCTACTTTGGTACTTAAAGGAGATCTAGCAATATTCTATGTACATTGACAAGACTTTACCAGGGATTTCCACAGCTGGCAATTTTCAACTTCATAAACATTTCCTAAAGCTCCTCCCTTCTCCCCTTCCCTCCCATTTATTCAGTGGAAAGGGAGTGAAAGTCAGATGCCTGACTCCCACATGAGCTGGATTCATTGTTGTCTTCCTTTAGCTGAGGAACATGGTGATGATAGGGGAAATATGAGATAGGGGAAAGATTTGTGAGAATACAAGAGACGTTGATTTCAGATCTAATTCTCCTTGTTTCTTGTAAATTTTCTCTTAGGTGCAACTTACAGGTTTTTTAATCACAAAATTTGTGAGAGCCCAATTCCCCCTTTTATCACAAAATTAACAGCATATAAAATGATTTTGTAGAATGGATTCCCAGAAAATGAGATGGGACTAAGTGTGGCAATGCCTTAGTCTTGGAGAATATGAAATGCTGAAGGGAAGTACTTGACTACTGTTGCAGTGGGTGATGTTATCGTAATTACCATGGTCTCAGTATCAGAGTAAAATTACCCTGACATGTGAGAGAGACTAACAAAAAAAATGCTTTGTTGGTTTTTTGGGAGAAAATAGGAACAATTTCTACAAATGAAAAAAAAAATTAAAATATCAATTCATATATATACATATATGTGTGTATGTATATCTATCTATAAATTCAAGTTTATCTTGCCTATTTTCTACTTGCAGTTTGATTATAACTGCTCATTTTTAAATGTCTTTTTTTCTCCCTTTGTATTTAGTGTTAAAATCTTTTCCAGTGAAAATGAGTTTTGAATCTCATTTTTTCTTTAGCCTGGGAAATATACCATGTATATGACTGACTAACTATTATTGTTATAAGCTTTATTTCAACTCTGTTTTTGCCAAAAATCAACAAAGGTTTATTGATCCCCTTGCTGTGCGCTGAGAACTTTCCAAAGAACTAAATTTGACTTACTTTTTAAAATTTTGTATGTGTGAGTGAGTCTAAAGATGAAGGGAGAGAATGGACTTGCAACCTTTCTAAACAAAATAATTTTTTTTTTCATGACAACTTTATGCTTATTCCTTCGCCCCTCCATCAAAATGAAAAATAAATAAATAAATAAAATATATATTTGGAAAAAATTGTGTGAAAGATTTTCCCTGAAAAGTATCATTCCTTTTCCCCAACTCTTCCCATTTCTAGGTAGGTCTATCAAATATTTGGCACACAACAAAGTAGATAAAATAATTCTATATCTCTTTGATGAAAAACACAAAAAGCATTGCTACCTTTTGTACAGGTGAAGGTAGAAGACTCTCAGTATGCTGGGCATTAGATACTGTCAGTTCATGTTATATTTACCTGATATGGCAGCTATTTAATTAGTGACTAAATGGAAAGGATTTGAACATAAAAAGCCAACTATTGGTCAGGAGGTTTCTTGATTAGCAAATTATGAGTCATTAATTCCAATTAGAGGAAAGAACTTCATCCAGAACATCTTGTTAAGTGAAATTTAGATTGGGGGCAGCATATTCTGGGAAGAATAGCACCATCTTCTTTTTGGGCCAGAAAGAAGCTGGATAAAGCTGAGTCAGTTCTCAGCCTAGATAGCATAGTGAAAACTAAACTAGACCAGAGAAACTTCAGGTAGAGTAGGTTAGAAAGTTTCTTATCCAAAGGTTTGGATTGGGTCATTTCCTTTTATACATCTAATTACCTTGACTCTTCCTTCTGAAAATATATGCAGAATCTCCACATGAATAAACCCAAGAAAAGTCACTCATATGGCTTAGAGTGCAGTGGGCATGAGGGAAAGAGAGAGCAGATGTTTGAACTGACTACCAAGTTGAGGTGGCCAAGTTGACTCCACGACTAAATTGGTGATTAGATTGGGTACCCTGAGCCAGATTATCGAAATTAGAGAAATTTGAGAAACTAGAAAGCCCTGCAGGCAGGGACAAGTTCCATGGAATTTATTTTAAGGAGGGCCTGAAATTTGCAGGAAGCTGATGAGGTTCAGCAAAGGCCAAGCCCCAGAGTCAAATCATCATTTCATGGACTAGGATTATGTGGTTGTTGTAGGAAGACCCATGATAAATTAATTTTGTTCCTAGAGCAATGTGTTTTTTGGCAGTTTTTCCACTGATGTCATTCGCTTGGATGAATAAAAAAAAATTCTTAGATATTTTGTTGTTATGATTCTAAACATCTGTATATTTGGAAAGTATAGCTGAGTAAATCGTTTAGTTTCTTAGTATTCCATGGGTACATTTCCCTAATTGCCCAATCTCTGTTATCACACATGGACAGTAATCAATAATTTTTTGACTTTTGACATAAAATGCACTGACTTCTCTACATAATTTGTAGTATAGATGCAAATAAAATCGATTGCAATACAAATTTAAGCCACCAAACCAAATTAGCTGCCAGAAATGTGCTATTGTAAACAGGAACACTAGTGAAATGCATTTTTCTCTATTTTCTTTTAAGGGAAAAGCGGAGAAAGGAGGACATATTGTAGATTGCCACCGTCAAAATAATTTCTTTGCCTTGCTTTTCCCTTGGGTCTTTATTTAGTATGTTACAAGACACAGAGGAACTACCACATTCTTTTGTCTTACAATAAAAGGCCTCTGTGATTCGGCTCCAAATCTGATCTATCTTTTCAATTATTGCTATTGCTTTTATATTTTTTCCGAAGTACATATAATGCATGTTTTCCAGCTTCATTTTATTTGTTCGCACTATTACTTTTGCTTGGAATGTTTCTGCTCACTGTCCTCTCCTTGGTTTCTCACTGCTGTGCTACCTGGCCAATTCCTATCCATACTTCAGGGCTCAGCCTAAATGCCAGATTATCCATGAAGCTTTCCCTGGCTCCACCAGCTGAAAGTAATCTTTTTCTCCTTTTCACCTCATTTGTCCAGAATTTATTTATCCCTCAACTCTGGAAAACATAGTAAAAAACAAAAACAAAGAAACAAATATCTGGAAGTAAGGAGAAGGAGCCTTTAAATGGCCAAATCTCATAAAATTTATTCACAAAAGGTTACCTTATTTATAGAAATGACTTCCAAGGACATTTTTACTCTTCTTTTTTTTTTTTTTTAATAAATTAATTTATTTTCTTGTTTACATCATTCATTTCCACAAGATTTTTAGTTACAAATTTTCTCCCCATCTTTCCTCTACCCAACACCTCAAAACAACTATCCCACTATATAACCCCTCCCCCAATCTGCTCTCTCCTATGTCCTCGCCCTCGGCCCTTTGACTTTCCAGTAGGGCAGGATGGATCTCCCTACCACAGTGCCTGCGTATCTTAATTCCCAGTTGGATGTAGTTACCACCCCCACTGCAAGGACAAGCAATTAAATACAGGCTGTACATGTGTAATTATGCAGAACCTCTCCGCAGTGGACATATTGTGAGAGACTGATTATATGTCCCTCCTTCCTATCTTGTCCCCTCCTTGTTCTATTCTCTACTCTATCCCTGCCCCTGTCCCTTTATAGAAGTGTGTACTTCCATCAACCCACCCCCCCCCCCCCCCCCGGCCTCCCC
>CM053587.1:93501851-93527767 GCA_028646515.1 Pseudochirops corinnae | reverse complement strand
GAGAAAGATCTAGAAAGAACAGAGTTTAAATGGAGACTGAAGCAATCTTCATGCTATCACTCTTTTCCATGTTTGGTTTTGTTTCCTTTTTCCTGTTGTCCACTCCATTGGTTACAACCCTTCTATACAACCAGACTAATGTCCAATGTGAAAGTATTTGCAGATTCTATACCTGACTACATGCCACCATGGGTGGTGGGGTGGTGGAAGAGGGTGGGGAGAAAACTTGAAACTCAAGGGACTCTGGAAACTGAATCTTATAAACTAATAAACAAAGCAAATTTAAAAAAAAGTATTGGCAGATCCTATCCTTGATTGATTGCATGCCGCCATGGGGAGGGGGGTGAGGGAGGGGAGAAAATTTGAAACTCAAGTGATTGTGGAACTGAATCTTGTAAACTAAAAGTAAATAAACAAAGCAATTACATTTTTTTAAAAACCCTAAAAAAAAAAAGAAATAATGAAGAGTGAAATGAACAGAACCAAGAGAAAGCTGTATATAGGAATAGCAATACTGCTTTAAAAACAGCATTGAGTAATGAAGTGATTTTGACTAATATAAGTACTCAAATCAACTACAAATGACTAGGAAGGAAGATACTATCTGCATCTAGAGAGAGAACTGAGAAGAAAAGTATGTATTGAATGGTTGTATATATGTACAATAGTATACACACACATACACATATATATAATATATATGTGTGTATATATATATATATATATATATATATGTATTTACATGTATATTTCTGTGTGATGGTCGTCATCTCTAGTGTGAGGAGGAGGGAAGAAAAAAGGGGAAAAAAAGAAAGTTACATGATAATTTTATTATATATTTAAAAGGAATAGCAACTTGTATATAGATTTACAATTCATCTTTTTTCTATTCTACTGTATTATGGAAATGCTTATTTTATTTCTTAATTTCAGAATAAAATAAATAAAATTTTAAAAGAAAGCTAAGGAATATGATGTCAGTTATACATGTGAAGTCATGTACAGCATTTAAAATTTTTTAGAAACATTTGTTTTTAAGATTCTTTTTTAAAAATGAAACCTCTTGTTAAATAGGAAAATATGTTTTTCCTATTGCTATAAGTAATATAGATGAGATCTTCACTTCATTGATATCAAATAGTCTCACCGATATAATCTATAAAACAAATAGTG
The DNA here is from genome assembly GCA_028646515.1 of Pseudochirops corinnae. Lineage (NCBI taxonomy): Eukaryota > Metazoa > Chordata > Mammalia > Diprotodontia > Pseudocheiridae > Pseudochirops > Pseudochirops corinnae. The sequence continues at coordinate 93,526,594 of CM053587.1, read as the reverse complement.
GAAGGAATAAAATAGATTTTTCATGAACCATACCCATCAGGTACATGAAAGTACTGAGCAATACTCCTATTCTTTCCCTTGGCTGCCATTAACTCCCCAGAGAGTAACTTGTACTCCTGATCTATTGTCCTCAATCTAAATGCCCCTATCCTGTGTTCCATTACTCTTGGGTTCTGCTCTCGGATTTCCAAGCAAACATCTATGGGCTGAAATTCTCAACATAAACATTGGAGCATATATCCCTCCTCCAAAGTAGGGTGTGCATTGTAACAGTGTTCATCTCCATACAATGTCTTGCCTTTGTCTAAAGGAGTGATTCTAATGGTGAGACTATTTGGTTGGGCAGGTGGGCAAACGGTTTGTGACAGGTTAGTAGCAGAAAGGTTTGGCAATAGGTTGGTATTTGTGAATCACTTAAATGTCACTGGGTATGTGATAACCTATTTATGAATGTGAATGCTTTATTTTTCTGTCTTTAATTATCTGTCTTATCAGTAACTACTTGGTAAGTGCCTATTATATTCTAGAAGTTTGTGATACATTCATAAAGAATGAAATAATCACTGCTCATAAGGAATTTATATTGGAGTGGGAGAGTCATCAAATATTCTCTCTCTCTCTCCCTCTCTCCCTCTCTTTCTCTCCTTCTCTCTTTCCCAGAGGGAGGAGAGAGGTATGTCCATCAGAGTTAATACTGAGTTAGCAATGCTCATAAAAACGTAATGTCTTCTGGATCTCACAGAATTTCAGATTTGGAAGGGAATTTAGAGGACACCTGGTCTAACCCTGAATCTAAGAATCTATTCTACAGTATCTACGAATGGTGATTAAATTTTTACTTTCAATTGATAGGGAAGTCAATACTTTCTTCTCAAAGTAGCCTATTATACTTTTGTACAGTTTAGTTTATTAGCAAGGGATGATCATAAAGTACCAACATAATTTCATCCACAGCTAGATAATACAGTTAGGTGGATTAGGAACTAGTTGACTGCATGGATTTGAATATTCAGTGGTTGAATGTAAAGTTGATGGCTCCATATAAACTTGGAAGAGGATCTCTAGGGGAGTGACCCAAGAGTTCAAGCTTAGTCTTATGCCATTTTAATATTTTTTAAATGATGTGTCCAAAGCCAATTTGTAGGTGAGACAAACCTTGATGGGATAGCTAACACGTTGAATGTTGGTGTTAGGATCTATAATGATTTTTGCCAAAAAAGAGCATGAGACTGAATGGAATAAGATACATTTGTCCCTCTTCAAATTCAAAGTCTTAGCCTTAGGGTCAAGAACATTCATAAGTACAAGATTGGGGATTTTATCTGAAAAAGATTTAGGTTTCTTGTGTGTTTTGTTTTTTGTTTTTTGGTGGATTGCCACCTCAGTATGAGTCAGTGCAATATGGTAACCAAGAAAACAAGTCTAATTTGTGACTCTGTTAGCTAAGGTCCAACTTCCAAGAATAAGGAAGTGATGAACCTTTTGCCCTCTGCCCTAGTCAGACAACATCTGAAGGCTTCTGTTCACTTCTGACTACTCCACCTTAGGAAGGGACATAAAGAAGGGAGAAAATGTCTGGTGGAAGGGTTGAAGGGTTTCAGTGCCATGTGAACATCAGCTGAAGAATTCTTTGCAAGTTTAACATTGGCAAGGTAAAAATTGGGATAAATTTTAACCATTTTTAAGTATTTGAAAAGTTGATATAAGCAAGAAAGATTGAGCATGCTATTTTTTTTTTTAATTCCAGGAACGAGAATTAGGATCTATAGAAAGAAGTTGCAAAAAAGCACGGAATGATTACTTTTATATTAATAACCAAATATTAGTTGAGATGAAGACTTTTCCTTTTCTGTTTCCTCATTCAGAAATCAGCCCCTTATAGGGTATTCAGTAAATATTAAAGGGCATTGCTGATAGACGAGACTGCCCAAATCCTAGGGGCACATGCTTTTCAACTCCACCCAGCAAGGAGATTTTTACATACAGAATGTCTGCCCTTGGAACTTTCCATTAAAATTTAGGGTGACCTAGTTTGTGAAGGGAAAAACCAACCAGCGAAGTCTGGGTAGAAATGGATTCTTTTGCCCAGGTTTCTGGAGGCTGCTCAGTGTCATGATTAGATCACACTCTTTGTGGGAGGAGTTGAAGACTTTTTGCCCACCTCTTTTTTAAGATGGTCACCCCCTTATTAATTGTTAACCAGTCAGAATTGATTTCTGCCTGTCAGGAAAACTCATTCTTTTCTTTCTCATCAAGCATTAGCCTTGGCCCTACTTTACTTTCTTCTCCCACTACAGTTTATTATTATTGTTTTTCAATCTTTCCTTCCTCCTGTCTCAGCTCATTTTCACCTTTAGTTCCTCTGATGCTATTCTTACAGGACTGCGCCATGCTTTTGTATTCCTTTGACTTTATTTATCTTGGCTTTAGTCACCAAAGTTTCCTCTTTCCTTTAAGCTTTTCTTTTTGGTCATTTTTACAATTTTAGCCTTGAGAGCCTACTCTCCCTCCTGGTATAATTTCTCATGTAGAATTTTAGGTCCTGAGATCCTACTTACCCTGCTTTTTGAGAAGGGAAGGCAGGGAAATTGGGGTTAAGTGACTTGCCCAAGGTTACATGGCTTGTAAGTATTAAGCGCCTGAGGCTGGATTTGAATGCAGGTCCTTCTGACTCCAGGGCTGGTGCTCTATTCACTGTGCCACCTAGCCGCCCCTACTTAGCCTTTCTTTAAAGTCTTTGAAACACTCCCTCCCAAAATCTTTAGTGCATGATAACTTTTACTAGGTTATTTTCTTCAACTCTAACACCAGTTTTTAGGAATGCTCTCTTCTCATACCATGTTTTGTATTCTGGCAACTTGTTGCTGCTTATTGTATCAGGTATGTGGTTAGAGCTTTATAAGTACTTGTTGACTATTGACTTCCTGAGAAGAAGAGGGTTCAGGTGGTTCATTACACAGAGTGCTAGGCCTGAAGTCAGGAAGATCTGAGTTCATATGGGGCCTGAGACATTTACTTGCTGTGTGAGTCTGGGCAAGTCACTTAACCTCTATATTCTTCAGTTTTCTCAACTTAAAAAAAAATTATTATTTCATTCAATATTTCTCAATTACATGTAATTGTTTTTAACATTTCAAGAAATTTTGGGTTCCAAATTCTCTCCCTCTTTCTAGCTTCTCCTCACTCTGAGAAGATAAGCGCTTTGATTTCAATTGTACATGTAAGGTCAGGCAAAACAGACTTCCACATTAGCCGTGTTGCAAAAGAAAACACAAACAAGAGGCGGCTAGGTGACACAGTGAATACAGCACCATTCCTGGAGTCAGAAGGACCTGAGTTCAAATCCAGCCTGAGGCACTTAACACTTACTAACCCCGTGACCTTGGGCAAGTCACTTAACTCCAATTGCCCTGCCTACCCCCCTCCAAAAAGAAAAAAAAAAAAAGAAAACAAACAAAATAAAACAATAAAAATAACAAAAGTTAAAAAAAGTATGTTTCAGTCTGCATTCAGAATTCATCAGTTCTCTCTCTGGAGGTGGATAGCATTTTTATTATGTATTTTTATAGTATTTTTTATTATTGGCTTTGTCTTGGATCATTGTCTTGATCAGAGTAGCTAAGTCTTTTGAAGTTGATCCTTACAGTACTACTTGTCCACTCATCCACCACTCAGTTTCTTAGCCAGTACCAGATTGCTTTGACAATTACCATTTTGTAATGTAGCTTAAAACTGCTGGGCAACCTTCCTTCGCAGTTTTTTTAATTGATCGCCATGATATTCTTGACTTTTTGTTCTTCCAGATCAAATTTATAACTGTTTTTTTTTCTTGTTCTATAAAATAATTCTGGTTCTTTGGTATATGACTGAATAAGTACATTAACTTAGGTAGAATTATCATTTTTGTTATATTGCTTCAACTTCTGATGAGCAATTAGTATTTCTCCAATTTTTGGATGTTTCTTTGTTCTTTTTCATAGTATTTAATTTTTAAATTACATTTAAAGAAGAAAATTAACATTCATTTAAAAAATTTTTTGAGTTCCAGATTTTTTCCCTCCATTCCTACCCACCCACCCACATCCTTAAAATGGTAAATAATTTGATATACATTATATATGTGTAGTCATGTAAAATATTTCCATATTAGTCATACTACAAAAGAAGAAACACACCAAAAGAAAAAAAACCAAAAATGTGAAAATAATATGCTTTGATCTGCATTTAGACTTCATCAGTTCTTTGTATGTGGATAGCATTTTCTATCATGAGTCCTTTGGAATTATCTGGGATCATTGTATTGTTGAGAACGGCTAAGTTATTCATAATTGCTGATTGCACAATATCACTGTTACTGTGTACAATGTTCCCCTGATTCTGCTCACTTAACTTCACATCAATTCATATACATCTTTCCAGGTTTTTCTGAAATCATCTTGCATGTCATTTCTTATAGTTCAATAGTATTCCATTATATTTATATACTACCGCTAGTTCAGTCATTTCCCAACTGTTGGACATTCCTTCAATTTCCAATTCTCAGCCACCATAAAAAAGATCTGCTATAAACATCTTTGCTCATATAGGTACTTTTACGTTTCTTATGATCTCTTTAGAACACAAACCTAGCAGTTGTATTGCTGATTCAAGGGTTATGCACAATTTGATTGCCCTTTGGGCATAGTTCCAAATTATTATTCAGAATGGTTGGATCAGTTCACAACTCCACCAACAGTTCATTAGTGTTGCAATTTTCCCACATCCTCTCCAACATTTATCATTTTCTCTTTCTTTTATATCAGCCAGTCTGATAGGTGTGAGGTAGTACCTCAGAGTTGTTTTAATCTGTACTCTTCTAGTTCATAGTGATTTAGAACATTTTTTTAATATGACTATAGAGAGCTTTGAGTTTTTCAACTGAAAATTGCCTCTTCATATGCTTTGATCATGTATCAATTGGGGAATGGCTTATATTCTTATAAATCTGACTTAGTTCTCTATATATTTGAGAGATGAGGCCTTTTAAAGAGATATTTGCTGTAAGAAATTATTTCCCAGGTTTCAGCATTTCTTCTAATCTTGGTTGCATTGGTTTTGTTTGTACAAAGCCTTTTAAATTTAATATAATAAAAATTATTCATTTTACATCTAGTAATGCCCTTCTATTTGGTCAAAAATTCTTCCCTTATCCTTGGTTCTGACAGATGACCTATTTCTTGCTCTCCTCATTTGTTTAGGGTATAACCCTTTGTGTTTAAATGATGTGCCTATTTTGACCTTATATTGATATATGGTATAAGTTGCTGGTCTATACCTAGTTTCTGACATACTGTTTCCCAATTTTCCCAGCAGGTTTTCTCAAATAGTGAGTTCTTAACTTGGAAGCTGAGGTCTTTGGGTTTATCAAACGCTAGATTATTATGGTCATTTATTACTGTGTCTTCTGTATCTAATCCAGCCATGTGGCCTTGAAATCACATGTGACCTTCTATGTCCTTGGGTGTGGCCTTTTGACTGAGTCCAAGTTTTACACAACAAATCCTTTTATTAAGGGGATTTGTTCTATGAAGTTTGGATTCAGTCCGAGTGCTACACTTGAGGGCCTAGAGAGCTACATGGGGCCTTGAAGCCACAGGTTCCCTACCCCTGATGATCTATTCCAGTGATCCATTGCTATTTCTTAGCCAGTACCAGATAATTTTGATGATTGCCTCTTTATAATATAGTTTGAGATCTGGTGCAGCTATTTCACCTTCCTTTGCATTTTGATCTTTGTGTGAAAAAGTGTTTTGTAATTGTGTTCATATAATCCTCGGATTTGTCTTGATGGGTAGATTCCGAAGTGTTTTATGTTGTCTACAATTGTTTTAAATGGAAATTCTCTTTCTATCTCTTCATGCTGGGTTTTGTTAGTAATTTATAGAAATGCTGATGATTTACGTGGGTTTATTTTATATCCTGTAACTTTGTTGATGTTGTTAATTGTTGCAACTAGTTTTTTAGTTGATTTTCAAGAATTCTCTTAGTATTATATCATATGCAAAGAGTAATAGCTTTATTTACTTGTTACCTGTTTTATTCCTTCAATTTCTTTTTCTTCTCTTATTGTTATAGTTAGCATTTTAAATACAATATTGAATAGTGGTGATAATAGACATCCTTACTTTACTCCTCGTATTATTGGGAAGGACTGTATTTCGTCAAAGATTTTTTCTGCATGTATTGATATAATTATGTTTTTTATTGTTATTGTTATGGGTATGGTTAGTTATGCTGATAGTTTCCCTAATATGGAACAATTCCTCAATTCCTGATATAAATCCCACCTGTTTAAAGTATATAAACTTTGTAATCTCCTTTTTTTCTAATCTCCTTGCTAGTATTTTATTTAAAAATTTTGCATCATTAAGAAAATACATCTGTATTTTTCTTTCTCTGTTTTTGTTCTCCCTCTTTTAAGTTTAACATTATAATTGTGTCGTAAAAGGATTTTGATAGGACTCCTTCTTTGCCTGTATTTTAAAATAATTTATATGGTATTGCGATTAATTGTTCCATAAATGTTTGATAGAAATCATTGTAAATTCATCTGGTCCTAGGGATTTTTTTCTTAGGGAGTTCACTGATAACATGTTCATTTTTTTTTCCACTGAAAGAACATTGTTTAAATATTAAATTTAAATACTAAAGTATTTAAGTATAAAATTTCCACTTTTGTTAATCTGAGCAGTTTATATTTTTATAAATATTCATCTATTTCACTAAGATAGTCAGTTTTACAAGCAAACAATTGGACAAAATATCTCCTAATAATTGTTTTAATTTCATCTTCATTGGTGGTGTATTCACTTTCTTCATTTTTAGTAGTGGTAATTTCCAATTCTTTTTTAAAAAAATCAAATGAACCTGTGTTTTTAAACTTTTTATTAGTTTTTTCATAAAACCAGATCTTAGTTTTATTTATTTTTTCACTTTCTTTTACTTTCAATTTTATTAATCTGTTTTGCAGTTTAGGATTTCCCTTTTGGCGTTTAATTGGGTATTTTAAATTTGTTCTTTTTCTAATCTTTTTAGGTGCATGCCCAATTCATTGATCTGTTTTTTTTTCCCCCTCTTGTATTGATGTATACATTTAGAGATATAAATGTTTCCCTCAGTACCACTTTGGCTGCATCCTACAAATTTTGGAATGTTTTATTGTTGTAATTCACTTTAATGATGTTATTGATTTGTTCTTTGACTTATTCTTTAGAATTAGTTTACTTAGTTTCCAATTAGCTCTTTCTGTGCTTCCATGGCCCTTTATTAAATGTAATTTTTATTACATTATGGTCTAAAAAGGATGCATTTAATATTTCTGCTTTTCTGCATTTGCTCATTAGAGTTTTTTTTACGCCCTAATGCATGGTCAATTTTTGTAAAGGTGCCATGTACAGCTGTGAACAAAGTATATTCCTTTATATTCTCATTCAGTTTTCTCCAGAACTTTATCATATCTAACTTTTCATCTCCTTGACTTCTTTCTTATTAATTTTATTGTTAGATTTATCTAGCTCTCAGAGGGGAAAGTTGAGGTGCCCTACTTGGATAGTTTTACTGTCTGTTTTCTCCTATAATTCATTTCATTTTTCTTTTGAGAATTTGGATACTATGCTATTTGGTGCATGTATACTTAGGATTGATATTTCTTCATTGTCTGTTGTTCCTTTCAGCAAGATGTAAATTCCCTGCTTATCCCTTTTAATTAGGTCTGTTTTTGCTTTTGCTTTGTCTGAGATCCCGATTGCTACCCCTGCCTTATTACCTATATTATTGTGTATTTGCCCATGAACATCTAAGAGTATGAGTTTTACATGATGAATTCTTTCTTTTTAAAAAATTTCCTTTGAATTATGGGTATCTTAACTGCTTTTCTCCTTTTGTTTTAGCTATTATTCTCTGTGATATGTAGCTTGGCACATATACATTTAATCCCCTTTAAGTTTAAAGACTTCAAAGCATTTGCAGGTTAACAGTGCTGGTATTTTAATAGACATTCTTCTGTAGCTCTGATAAAGGTCTCTTTGCCCTTTTATCTTTCCAGAGAAATATAACATCATATCTTTTGGAGAAATGCCAGATTTACAATTCAGATTCCAGAAAATTATTTGCTGTAGTGTATATAGCAATGGTAACACAGAGTATGGGCAGACTTCCGCCCTTGGTGAATAAACAACAAATGAATAAACTAATGAGTGGCTTGGAACTTGTGTGAGGACTATGTGATATGGAGACAGTCCTGGCACCCTGGGTCCAGCTCTAGATGTCTCACCTGAACTCTTTTAGTTTTATTTCCAACTGTATTTTTCCCATCATTCTTAGTTATTGAAGAAGATAGGCTGATGAAAGCAAGTGATCATGTAAAGTCATTTTTTGTGAATGACTTTCGTAGATAAGAATTATGTCTTCCCAAATTCTCTCTACATTTTCACATATAGTGATGCTCTTTTTTTTCTTCCTTGTACATAGGAGAAAATGATCTGGTGATCACTTTAACCAATGGTTTCTCCAAAACTCTTTCACCACCTTTGTGATTACTCCACAGTGCTTTTTACTTCAGAAAGGCCACACAAACCACACCCATTCTTGCCTTTGGTCCTTTTTCTAAGCTTATATGTTAGCTGAAACCACCTCTTTTCCCCTACCCATCCTTCTAAAACCTATACTTCCTTCAAGACACACATGAAGTCCCATATCCTACGTGGAGAAAAACCCTTTGATTATCCCTTAGTGTTTACACTTGATCCCGCAAGATATAGCCCTTAATTATGTGGTGTTCTCTAGATTGTATTCAATATTTAAAAATGTCACTATTCTTGAGTTATTTCATTTACAGGATATAACTAAATGGAGGAGCAACTAGTTGGACACAGCAGTTAGAGTGCTGGGCCCAGAGTCAGGAGGACTCCTTGTGAGTTCAAATCTGGCCTCAGACACTTGTTAGCTATGTGACCTTAGGCAAGTCACTTAACCCTGTTTGCCTCAGTTTCCTCCTATGTAAAATGAGCTAGAGAAGGAAATGGCAAAACACTCCACTATCTGTGCAAAGAAAATCCAAAGTGGGATCACAAAGTGTCAGCCACGACTGAAACAATGAACAACAACAATGACATATAACTATATATAACTAAATATAACTATAACTAAATATAACTTGAACTCTAGTTAGGAATTATCTTATGTTTTCTTTATTTCTTCTACTGTGTAGACCATGTATTAAGGTAGAAAGAACACTGGTCCTGGTATTTCAGGACCTGGGTTCAAATGTCACATTTGGTGCTCACTCCTTTTGTGACTTTAGGTAAATCATTTAACCCCTTTGGACCTTAGTTTAACCATCTGTAAATGAAGGAATTGAACTGGCCTCTGAGGTTCCTTATAGATCTGTGAGTCTTTGAGTGATGATTTTCATAATGTGATGCCTAGAGTAAAGACTTCACAAATATTCCCCAATAGGATAGGATACACAAGGCTGTTCTGTTCACATCATATTAGCCTGAGGAGGCCTAAACTAATATAGAGGGGGACTGAGACTGAAGGCTAGAATGCTCCTTTCTTCCTTGATGGACCTTCTTGCCCTCATTCTTTTAGTGGGTCTCATCTCCCTCTGACTTCTGAATGTATCAAGCTGTTCACTGTCCATCCTTCATTCTTGAAGAAGACTAGTGACACCAGGAGCATGGTATCTTGACTTGCAAGTGAATTGGATTTAAGTGAGGCAGGGCTGTGCAAAGTCACCAGCCTCACTGTTTCCTCTGGAGCCATCTGGGTCAAGTGTCAAGATATAGATGAGGATGACTGGAGATGTTCCCAGATGCAGTGGGAGACCTTGACCTTTTAAAGCTAAGGTCTTTCCCAGGTCCCAATTTATATGAGGCAAACAACACCCATTCAGTAATTAAAAACTAGGTGAGAATTGAGGCAAAAGATGGCCTAGTTTGCCTTCATGAAAGAATCATTCTGGGAAGGGAAGACTCTCAGAATATCAAGTAGATTTTCCCTTTCAGTCTAAGGATAACCCTGTGAGGGAAAGAAGTATGGAGAAAGAAGACTATTTCTCCTGCTGTAGCCATATTTTCCTATATTAGGTTTGTATTTGGAGGAAGGACAATGCAGCAGCCAGTAAATGAATTGTGCTTAGGCCACTATCACCACAATGTAGGGCATAGTATGTGTCTGAGACATTTGAGAAAAATAAATAAATAAAAGAGGCAGAGTGGGAGGGCTGCTGGCAGTGCATAATTTGATTGGCCCTGACCCTGTACTTTTGAAGCTGAAAACTTTGTCCAGCTCTGCCTCACTTAAATCTAATTCGTGTGAAGTCGAGACATCAGACTCATGATACCATTTGTAGTCTCTGAGAATGAAGGATCGGCAACAAGAACAAAAATACCTTTGTGAGGGTAGGGGTAAGGAAGAGATTTTGTTGTTCATTGAGCCAGTATCAGACCCACGTAAGCCTCAAGGGGTCAGGGAAGTGATGGCCACCACATAGTCTGGATTTTCTGGGGAGTTTCCTTGATATATGTGTTAATCTGTTTTCTTACACTGATGTGCTTATCCACAGGGGGAAAACAGGTAAAGAAGAGCAGTGCATGGGATCTATGCTCCTCTCTTGGGCAGGTTGTATATTTGCCTAGAGTTGTCCTTCCGTGGTAGGAGATCAGTTATCTGGGGTCTCTGATGAGACCACTCAAATCTGATCTAGGCACCATTTTTGATACAGAGGATGTTCTGAGAGCTTTCCCCTTCACCTCATAACATAACAATTAATTAGACCTTAATGATTCAGATCATACTGTGGAGAGTGACCTACAAACATAATAGATTATCTTCATTAAAAATGAAAAATAGTTTCAAAGACATCTCCTCCAATCGACCTTTGTCATCCCCACTGAGGAAGGATTTAAAACATCGTGTTTGCAGGTATGGCCCTAAGAGAAAACATTTAGACTGTTTCTACATTGTCACTAGAGAATTTAAATTTCTGTGGGGAATACACTTCACACAAGTAAAAAATAGATATTGTCAGATGAAAAATCACAGATTTAATGTCAATATTTGCAGTGGGAAAACTCTGAATGGCACAAAACTTACTTTAGTAGAAAAGCAAATAGATTTGTTTTCAAAACTGAACATTGTGTACTCGGACATGAATAATAGACATCAATATTCCTCACTTTGTATTCAAGATGTTTTTACTGTCATGCTGTACCACTGAAAGATTCCACTGTGGGAAATACCTGGCTGACATTTCTCCCCGTGATGGATATTTTTTCCCATCTATCACAACCACTGTTTTATGTAGCAGTAACATTATTTTATGGACTTTTCTTTTCTATTTCACTTACATAGTAAATAACAGAAACAAAATTGAACATAAGGTCCAGTAGAAAGAAAGAGGAAAAGGGCCACTGAAGAGAAAAGATGTGGTATCCCAATGTTCCTTACAACTGAAACTGAATGTTTCTATAGGGGTAGGAAGAGAGGAGAAGATTATTCTGCTATGCAGGTAGGTTGTGCAGGACATAAAGCTTGTAGTCAGGAAGACTCCATATCCGCTCTCAAGCATTTACTACCTGTGTGACCCTGGGCAAGTCATTTAATCTCTCTGCCTCAGTTTCCTTACCTGTAAAATAGGGATAATAAAAGCACCTATTTCACAAGGATGTTGTGGGAGTAAAGTGAAATAATATTTGTAAAAACACTTTGCAGGCCTTAAAATGCTGTGCAAATGAGCCTGCCAACACCAACATCTTTATATTTCTAATCAATGATGTCTAATTACAGTCTAACACACAGAAACAAAGGAGGGATATCCTATAACCAGCTTTCCGCCTTAAATTAACTTTTCTACAGTTTTATTTTATTCTTTTTTATGACTCAAATTAACCTGAAAATAACCAACCTTTTCATTTGTATGATTCTTATAGTTAAGAGAATCAGAGTTCAGATCTCCTAGTCTCTGACAACACCTTGCATTTTCTCATGATTTTCCAACCTGCAGACTTTTTAATGTATTGCTTTCCCATATTTGAATGTAAACTCCTTGACGGCAGGGCCTCTTGTTCTGTCTTTGTATCCCCAATTAGTACAGTGCCTGGCACAAACTAAGCCTTTCACTAGTACTTGTTGACTGACTGATATCCTGGCAATTGCCAAGTTATACTGAGTATTCTTCCTCTTGGTCTTTTGTATTTAACACTTCCTGTCTATTCTCAGGCTACTAGTAACCCTAGTTTCTCATATCCTTTAAACCAGAGATTCTTTACCTGGAGTCCATGACCTTTGCTAATTATTTAATTATATTTAGTTTTCTCTGCAATGCCGTGTATTTTATTTTGTGCATTATTCTGAGAAGGGGTCCACAGTCTTCACCAGACTGCCAAAGAAGTCTACGACACTGGAAAGTTTAAGAGTCCCTGCTGTACAATAAGACTATTGCAATAGCAGAACTTATTTTTTTTTTCACTTTCCAAACTTCCCTCCTTCCAATCTGTTAATGCATATGCCCATGAAATAAATTGTAGTAACCCACAGTTCTTTTCTCATTACTTCCATGTTCAAATACCTCCAATGACTCTTTATTACCTATAAAATAAGGACTCCTTAGCTTGTAATTCGAAATTCTTCACAATCTGGCCCTTCCTTTCCTTCTCAGCGTCCCTCCTTGCTTATCACCTCTTATGCTAAGCTGGTTGACATCTCCCAGACACACTTTATGCAATAATGTCTTTGTTTATGCTGTTTCTCCTGTCCTTAATGTCCTTCTATGACTTCTGTCTCCTGAAAATCCACTTATCTGTCAAAGAGCAGCCTACCTTCCATTTCCTTTATGAAGTAGGCTTACAATCTACATCAGGGTCTTAACCCTTTTTTCTCCCTTCTCATTTATTTTCAGTTTAAAGTGCTGAAGATTAGGTCTCAAATCTCCAGGTTTTTTCATTCTTCCCTGACCTTGTTAGATCCTGCTGTTATCCAGAGGTTTGTGACCTCAGAGGCTAAAAAAACAAAATAATAATTGCTCCTTAGTATCATCAATGTCCTTTGTATTCACATGTTTTATTATATGTATTTAAAAATTTATTCTGAGGTGTTCCTTAGCTTTATCACATTGCCAGAGGAATCTATGGCTCAAAAAAAAGGTTAAGATGTTATCTTTGGCCATCATGTTCTTAGGTTGCTTTAATAGGATAATTGTATCTAGACTTAGGCAGGCGAAGATCTCACATATTCTCTATGTGGACAGACGCTGATTGGGGAATTAGTTAAAGGTTTGAGTTTCACATGTTAGGATGCATCCACATGTTGTTAAGTCAGAATGTGTAGAAAAAAGGGTCATCAGTATGGTGAGAATAAAGATCCTGCCATACACCAAGTGTAAAGATGTATTTTTTCCATCCAAGTTTGTGAGCCCCTTGAATTTTCTCCACAGAGCTCATATTAAGGACCCCTGGTCTAGTCCACCCTCCTCATTTTACAAACAAGGTATCCAAGGACTAAAGAAATGAATTCACTTGTCCAAGGCTAAACATGTTGAAAGTGACAAAGTCAAGAGTACAGCTCAAGTCTCTTGACTCTGAACCCAACCATCTCAATAGTCCTAGTACTTGGTGGGCTTTAGGAGTGTTTGTTTTCTCTTTTTCCCCATCTTACATAATTGCTAACGACCATCACCCAACAGTTCTCTTTGTAAGGCACAGACTGTAACTGTCACAACAGGAATTGAGGCTCATTACTCCATCAGTTCCCTTGTATCATTGTTCGAGTGACCATATTTTTTGAAGTTTCTATCCACATCCAGCTTTCGCAACTGGTATTTTCATGTAATCTCACACAATAGCAGTTAACATGGAGCTTCCCTCACTTTGGTGGTCCTTCTTTTGTATTCATTTATCTCCAGTCCCTAACCCAGAGAAGAGTCAGAGTCTACCCATATTTCTGTGATATGTCAATACCCATATTGACAGTCAATCTTGTCAAAATCAAAAGAAAAGGAAAAGTTTTTCTCTTGTGGAATAAGCCAGCCTCAAGCAAATCTAGAAACATTGGTCTGCCTGTTTCTTACCATTTCCTAAGCCCTCCACATGCCCAAACAACACATGGGGGCAAAACCTACCAAATATTGAACAGGATAAGATCAATCTAAAGCAGAGCCTTTGGGCAGCTAGGTGGCGCCATAGTGCATAGAGTGTCCGTCCTGGAGCCCAAAAGACTCATGTCCCTGAGTTCAAATGTGACCTCAGATAGTAGCTCTGTGTGTGTGTGTATGTGTGTGTGTGTATGTGTGTATGTGTGCATGCACATGCACACCCACCCCCCATACCCTGGTTAACTCACTTAACCCTGTTTGCCTCAGTTTCCTCGTCTGTAAAATGATCTAGAGAAGAAAATGGTAAATCTTTCAGTGTCTTTGTCAAGTAAAACCCAAATGGGATTATGAAGAGTTGGACAGGACTGAAAAACAACTACAACAACAAAACAGGGCCCAGGACAAGGTGTCCTTGTTAAGATTTGGAAATTTCCTCCCCAGAGTATTACTGTCTACCAGACCCTTAGAGCCTTTACTCTGACTGTTGACTTGACTCACAGAAATAAATTCCTGTATGTCATTAAGGATGGAGTTTTCCATTTGCATGTGTGAAAAAGTCATAGTAAAAAGTGTTCTTTGTCGTACTCCTTCACCCCTCTGTGCTCAAGGAAAGGGTTGCCTACTTTGCCTGCGCCTGGTCCTGTCTCTGCTCTGAAAGTCTTCAGTCAACAGTGTAGCCAGTGGTAGCTTCTGTCCCATAGATTCTGTCCCATATTTTTGTGCTGTTCCTTTCATCTCTTCAATTATGTTTGACTTATAAGATCATGAGAAAGAACTAAAGCTTTTTGTTCTATAAATGTGTCAGATTGTTCAGTCTCTAACAAGGGCTCACTAGGGAAAGGCTCAGGAGGCATTATCAAGGACACAGCTGTGGCTAACCTTGTGATAGTAAGTTATTATCACCCAAACTCAGTCAGTACTTTCTGTGCTCAAGACCTCAGGCAATCTTTGGCACAGGCCAATGCACAGGACATCCCTGGAGGATGCACCAATCATAGGGGAACAGCAATATAGATGGTTACCCAATCAGTTAACAAAGATTTGTTATGTATCCGCTACTATGGTACAAGTTCTATGCTGCCTTGGAGTCAAATTGTGAAGGAATTTAAATGTCAAAGAGGGGATATTATATTTGTTCCTAGAGGCAATAGGGTAGCATCATTTGACCTCTGGGCAACAGGTTTGAGGAAGGAAGACTAATCAGGAGACTGTTGGAATAGTCCAAGTAAGAGATTTTAAAGGCCTGAGCTAGGATGGAAGCTGTGTCAGTGTAGAGAAAAGGAATGGATTCGAGAAATCCTCCAGAAGCAAAAATAACAAGACTTGTCAGCAACCAATTGAGTGTGTGGGTAGATGAGAGTGAAGAATTAAAGAGAATCCCAACACTTCAACCCCATATGCCTAAAAGATTGCTAGTACCCTCAACATACATGGGAAAGTTACCAAGAGGGATGATTTTTTTTTTGGAGGGGGAAATAATTGGTTCTATTTTGAATTCGTTAAGTTTGAGATGCATATGGTACATCCAAATTGAAATGTCCAACAGACAGCTGGTACTATAGGAATGCCTCTTAGATAATATTAAGGCTGGTTATAGATAATTGAAAGCCATCCTCATAAAGAGAGTCATCAAACCCATGGGAAATCATCAAGGGATCATAGGAGAGAGAACTCAGGGCAAAGTGGGTCATCAGAGTTGAGGAGACAAAGGAAATAAAAAGTGAGGACGTTTGAAGGGACATTAACACATACACACATGTATTTATGCAATATATGCACCATATCTATCACTATGTTTGTATATGCATCTCTCTCTCTCTTTCTCTCTCTCTCTTTCTCTCTCTCTCTCATCTGTCTGTCTCATAGTATAAGGGTAGGGGTTAGGGTGGAGAGGAAGACTGTAAGCCAAATACTGAATTTCTTGATGAAGGCAACAGAATACACCAGGAACTCGGTCAGGTCACTCATCTGAAAAAGTAGGAGTTGTTGAGTGACAGCAACATGATAAACCATATGGAAGTAGTTAAGGGACCAAGAAATATGTTAACTCCCCCTATAGGATTATTGTGCTGGGGGAGGGGCATGAAGGATACTACATCCAGTACCAGACAGGATGGTTAAGAATATAGTGTCTTCTGGATTGATCCAGGTCTCCATGAGTCCTAGATGATGGAGGGAAAGTATAAGATAGTACTACCTACCATCCATAAGAAGCCACAGAGTGGTAGAGAGGCTTATGTTCAAGTTAAGACTGTTGTCAACAGGTGCTGTCTTTCTGTTCTCACAACTTCACTGCTCTGTCTTCCAAATTATGCTAGCACGATGTCTCTAATGGGAAACAAATTTGGGTTATCTTCAGTATTTGCTTCTCCCTTCTCTTTCTTTGTTAAGGGAAAAGGTAGGAGAGTTAAGAGGCTTCATTTTGTGGCCTTTGGGAATTGATAAAGAAGACACAGATATTTCTTTAATTGAAATCGAGACCCTAGACAAATCATTTGACCATTCTACCTCAGTCTACTTATCTGTAAAATGAGGAAGTTTGACTCGATAGCCTCTAAGGTCCTTCCCAGCTCCTATGACCTCTGTCTTTTTACTAGTACTGGACAAAAATGTATTACTCATCATCTTACTTGTATTATACTGATAGCCCTGGAAAACATATGAGAAGGAAATCTGCTTTGAGATGTCTTATTTGAGGGCTAAAATCCGCAGGACTTTATCTGACTGTTAACTTAAAAAAAAATCAGAATAAATCTTCATTTGGAACCAGGCCCAGAGAAAGGGACAAAGACCCTAATGTCATCTTTTGTGCCACTTCTCCCTTACTTTCCCCCAATGCATTTTCAAGTTCTGCTGCTGCTCACTGTTACATGTGATGAGTCAAGTGTCTATAGCCCGCAGCACAATGGGCATAGCACTGAATTAAGAAAAACCTGGAGAGATTTGCATGAAATAATGAAGAGCAAAATGAGCAGAACCAAGAGAATGTTGTATACAGTAACAGCAACACTGTTTTAAGAACAACTTTGAGCGATAAGTTATTTTGACTATTACAAATTCCCAAGTTAACTTCAAAGGACATATGAAGGGAGATGCTATCTACATCCAGAGAAATAGCAGGGAAATAGAAGTATGTATAAATACATGGAGGTATGTGTACATACATAGGCACTTGTACATGTGTGTGTACATAAACATACACATACACACATTCTACACATATTTGTGTCTAATGATAGCCATCCTCAGGGAAGGGGATGAGGGAAGAAAAAAAAAAGAAATTTATATCATAATTTTATTATATATTTAAAAGGAATAGCAAGTTTTACATAATAGATTTGCAGTTTCATATGTAATCATCTTTTTTAAAAATTATACCATGTTATGGAAATACTTGTTTGATCTATAAGTTAAAATCAACAAAAAAAAATTTTTTTAAATGTAATCTGAAGATAAGGAATAACTTTTCTCTTGTCCAGGGATATGATAGCGGTTCTCAACCTGTGGATTATGTTCAATGTGTAACAATGAAAATACCTCTTGCATATCAGATAGATTCATAACAGTAGCAAAATTACAGTTATGAAGTAGCAGCAAAAATAATTTTATGGTTGGGGGGTCACACACATGAGGAACTGTATTAAAGAGTCACAGCATTAGGAAGGTTGAAAAGACTGTGTTAGTAGGTCTTAAGTTAGCCCCACTACCCCTTTAAAATTTTTTCTTCTCTTGCCATGGAAGTTAAATTTTTTCTTCTAAAATATTATGTGATGTCTAAATATTATTATGTCTAAAATATTATGTCTCATTTTTAAAGATTTATCACAGATCTATTCAGACCTTTTGCATCATTTTAGTGCATGTGTTCCCTAGGCCTTCTGGCTCTCCATACTTGGGAGGCAAGGCATTTGCTTTGTGGGCAAAAGATTCCAGTTCTTAAGGCAGTCTCTCTACCCCTTCCCTACCATACTCCCCTTCTCTCCCCAACTCACACCCACCAAAGATATGGCTGCATTCACTAAACAGGAATGTGGCCTAATGTTTTTGTGACTACAATAGACCCAGCACTTAAAACATCTGCATGTCCTTCCTGTTTGGTCTCACTTTCTACCTCCTGCCTTATGCCATTTAGGAAAAAAACAAAACAAAACCAAACCCGTGTTTGGTAGTGTACAGACAATGCTGCCAAGCTGTCTGTTTGATCTCCTAGAAAAGGCCAAAGTTCTTTTGTTCTGCCATAGTTATTGCTGCTTTAGAATCAGTATCTTTTTTTTTTTTTAATCTTTATTACTTTTCCAGCAAACAGGGTTGTAAAAGTAAGTGCTGTTGTATAGAGTGGACACTTAATAAAGGTTTATTGGATAGAATCCAAGAAGCACACTGCCAACCGTCCCACTATGGGGCTCATGTTGTCATGAGGGTATCTAGTACCCCTGGAGCTTGGGACAGAGTGCTAAGAAACTGTAATGCCCTGCTCAACAATCTGGATTCCAAAATGATTCAGTTTTTCTTATGTATTCAGGCTTGCTTTTTTGGGTAGAAGGGGGCTACAACCAAATCAGACCTGGAGGACCTGTTGCCTGCCACCTTAGCCTGAGATGTTTTCTGGGCTGGAGCATATAGAATGGTGTCTATACTCTATTACCATAGGCTTGAATAGACGCAGGGAGGAGTCCTAATCATCCTGGTGAGGGGACAAGGAAAACTAATGCTCCTAGAATATGTTAGCACAGCAGGCCTACAAATCTTTATCTGTTTAGGGGCTCTTCCAAAGGTCTTTCATCAGTTGGGAAGCAAGGCTGGGACATGAGGTCTGAGTCATACCTCTTTAGACCTAACAGGAATTAAAACAGTAATGAATGATAGAAAGGAAAGAGTAGGACAGGACAAATCTCCTCCAGTTCTCAGAGTGTCAAACTTCTTCTAGAGAAGCTATAGGCAAAAAGAGATGGGGACCCTACCCACATACCTGGGGTGTTACTAAGCCACCCCCTTGTCACCTAACAATCAAATGGGTATTGACAGCCAATATCTGGAAGCCTCCATTAGGACATATGACCCTTGGGTCCCCAGATCCCTAAAGAAGCATTGAGTCATGTAGACCATTGTAAACTGTTTACTAAATGTTGCTGTTTTGGCAGCCAGTCTTATTTCACACTTTCCTGAAAATCCCACTCCATTTGCTCGATCAGCTGGCAGGAGTGTGTCCTTGAAAGGAATTTGGCGGCTGTGCCGTCCCTGCATATTTCCATTTTGCCTGGTCTGGCTTCTTTAATTCCAATCTGTTAAGTGCAATTGGAGCTGCCTGGAAAAGGATGGCATTGAGATGGGGGGAGGTTATGCCATAATCTTCATTCTAGCACTTCTTCAGCTTTCTTTTGTACCCACTAGTTAAATTCAACAAATGTTTCTTATGAGCTTACTGCGGGCAAGGCACAAGTGTTAGGCCCCGAGGAAACAAATATCGTCCCTGTCCTTAGTGACAAAATCTTGTTGTTTTGAAGTAAAAAAGGAATTAAGGCATAGTCCAGGCATTTTGTAGTCAGTTATCCTAGTCATGAAAATAAGAATACATTTAGATAGTGTTTGGCCCCCAAACACTGTCTTGTTTTAGAAATCTCTTCTTTTTCCTTTATTCCCTCCTCTTAGTTTCATTGGGAACTCATATTTGAAGGTAGGGTAGGGATGCAACTGCCTGTATTTTGGCCTTGTGATTCCTCATTACCTGTAGAATTATGGCCAAATTCCTCATTGTGACATGTAAGATCTTACCTGATTTGGACCCAACATCCCCCACTTTCCAAGCTGAGTTTTTATTCACTCCAGCCAGGCTAGTTTACTGACTGCTTCCCAGTGTACTTTTGTCCATGCTGTCTCCTCAGCCAGCAACTCTGTCTCCTCCTCTCTCATCCTCTTGCCTAAAGTACTACCAATCCCTTAAAGTTCAGCTCAAGGTCCACTTCCTGTATGAGTTTTTTTTTTTCTTATCATGCCACAGTAATCTCTTCTTCTATTGCACTCCCCTGATATTTTTACATTAATGAAAGAGATTAGATTGAGTGTTGCTTTACTTAATTGATTTTCTTCTATTTCTTCTATTCTATATCTTTACAATCCAATAAATTAAATCCAAGAAATTTTTTTTAGCACTGAGGATTGATTGACAGTTATAGAAAATATAAGATCCTGTCTCTACATTGTTTATTAATTTCTTTAAAAATCAATTCAGTAGAACAAAATGCAGACATAAAGAATCTCCAGAGACTAGGTGCCTCCCACACAGGCATCAAAATCATACAAGACTTTATGACAGATGTGACTATGGAGATAACTCGTTCAACAGTCTGCTGAAATGAGGCACAACGTGGGAGTACTTCTGCTCGTCAAAAATGCTCACCAGCATCTTTTGAAGATGCATTGCAGTGAGCCAGAACAAAACTAGGGTATCTTATCAGTGTTGAAGTTTTCCCAATGATCCTGTTTAAAGAAAACATTGTATTGATTGCATAGAGTTCTACAACAATGCAGTAAAATCTATGGCAGTATAAAAGGCATTGTTCTGACTAACCACACTGCTAAAACAAAGTGGATGAAAACTACATAAAGCACATCCTATGTAATACAACTGAATAGGCTGTCTATGAGGGTAGTCCATCAATATAGATCCTGGATAAGCACTGAATATAGATGATGAACTGCATCAAGAATTAAATAAGGATCTCACCTGAGAAATTGCAGTGTTTTCCATGCTGTCTCTAATACCAATATACTTCTAGTAATGCCAAATGTCTGTGAGACACGGAACATTGTGACCTAGAAGGCAGCAAATTATATATAATTCAAAGGGCAATGGAAAAATATATGGTAGTCTGTAGTTTATTACAAAATAGTATTTTTGCAAGTTTGAAAGTATATAAAAGATTTTTATACTAAATGCATCTTATAGAAGAGGTAGGCTGGTCACATAGCCAGAATGTATTGGTATCCTTGAGATAGTAAAAGAACTAGAGAACCCACATTTTGGCAGTTCCCTCAAGAGACTTTATGGAGGAAAAAAAGCTTAAGAATTTTATAGCATTAAAAACAGAACTTTTAAAAATACTACACTGTTTCAGAGAAATACTCATTGGAAATGAAATTTGAGTACACAACTTGGCATCTTTTTTTCTAGCCAGTAATTTGAGATAATTTTAGGCAGTGGGCAAGGTTTTTGCTTTCAAATTGAACTAACCCCACTGATTAAATGGGCAATTTTTCTTTAAGAAGAGATAGTAAATTATTAAAATTAGTAGATTATCAAGCACATGGACTCTCTGGAATATTTCTAGCTCAGAACAAATGCGCAAATCCATCAATAGTCACATCTATACATTTAGAATATAGTTCTTATCAGTAATGCACAAGGTATATAAACCTTTTTGTAAATAGGATAAATGTGATTAATCATTCTGGATTCAGATTAGCCTACCTTGATACCAACCCATTCAAGTTCCTCTGCCCCAAACCAAGACCAATGGAGAAGGAGAAAGGGAAGGAAAAAAGTAAAGAGGGAGGAAAGGAGTGAGAGATAAAAAGGAGAAAGGAGCCATGTATCTTCTTACTCCTAAGAACTACCTAGGTACCAGGAACCCTGTTGCCAGTTGCACTTCCACCCTCTAGGAATGTCAAGAGACTGTAGAAAGCATGAAAGAGAAGCCCTTTGTGTCTTTATGTCTCGCCCACTACTGCTCACATAGTTAAGACATGTGTTGTTATCTTCCTTTTTATGAAGCCTACCCCTCAGCACCACCTGAACACTGAAGAAAATACTACATCAGTTATATCTCAAGCTCAATGGCTATTCTGATGTCCAAATTAGATGCATTGTCCCTTATCAAAGGGCAAGTTAGCTTTGAATTATGGTGGCCCTCTCCTGTTGACAGTAGAAAGCCCACGTCTCGGTTTAGTCACATGACTTATTGCCAGCCAGTTTCCAAAGACTTTTTTGCTCTGTAACTGTATTTTGAGGCAGGCCTAACTCTGGCTAGTAATCAGGCTGGGATGGTAGCGCACTAAGGTACTTATAGGACATGCAGTGCATTAAATAGGGCTTGACTATGGATAAAAGATACAGTTGCTGAGGTTAAAAAGAAAATATGCATTCAGATAAAGGCCTCTGGCATTAGATATGACAATCAGCCAGGCTAGGTCAGAAAAGTGTAACTGCATGTCAACGAAAATTCTGCTGAAACCCCTAATACCAACTCATCATGGACTGGGTCTTTATATAAAGAAACCAGTCTGTCCTTTAAAAAAAAAAACAACCTTGTCTACTTAAAACAGATGTTCATTTTTCAGGCTGAAAGTGAGGAGCAGTATATTATTGCATCCTTCCTTCCCAAAAGGTAAATGGTAATAAGGTATCAGCTAATAATTATGCTGCTCATAAGAACAGTTAGGCAGGGGGGCTCCTAACAACAAGATGACAAAATGTGGAAGAACCATGGTCTCCAATGGCAGGGGGAGCACATACCCTCAGGATATCATGGACCCATCAAAATAAAAAGATCAGAGGCTTGTCCATCTCCCCACCTAGGCTGTATTAGCTTTTGTCTTTAAATTTTTAGTGTCTGGAACTTAGTAAGCAGTTAATAACTGATGTTTCATTGAATGGTTAAAATTAAGACATGTTTTGACTTCTCTGTAGCCTTTAGAACAGTTCCCTGAACTTAATGTCTTCTCTCTTTCTCTGTCTCTCTCTCTCTCTGTCTCTCTCTGTGTCTCTCTCTGTGTCTTTCTGCCTCTCTCTCTCTCTCTCTCCGTCTCTCTCTCTCTGTCTCTGTGTCTCTCTGTGTGTCTCTCTCTGTGTGTCTCTCTCTCTGTCTCTCTCTGTCTGTCTCTCTCTCTGTCTCTCTCTGTCTCTCGGTCTCTCTCTCTCTCTCTCTCTCTCTGTACATATGTGTGTGAGTAGTTTGTTATACATAGTATCAGCTTTGTTCTGTCACTAGTCTACCCTCATGTATCACCAATTATTCTTGCTCAATCATATGCCTAAATGCCTGACGGGATGTCAGTATACTCATGCGCACAGCCCACCTAGATGCACATGCATAACACATGCACATATAACTCACAAATGTACAATATGTACATGCATGTTTATTGACATACAGTAGGGTATGTAAGCATATGACTAGCAAGTAGAGAATAAGAGGTGGTACATGAGGGTAGGACAGGAAAAGAACAGACTTCATACTATTAAAATAGTTGGAGGAGATCCTTTCACTATTTATAAATAGTAGTGAACATTTATATACTGCTTTAAACATTTGCAAAGTGACATATGTGTACATATGTGTGTGCATATGTATACACATCATCTGATTCTCACAACTCCATGATGCAGAAACTGTTATTATCATTCCCATTTTACAGATGAGGCGAGAGAAGGTAAGCAAGGTTAGTGACTTGTGTTAAGTAACAAAGGTAATATCTGATGTAGTATTTGAGCCCAAGTCTTTTGGACTCCCTTTTCTGCACTGTATCCTTGACTAGTAGGCTTCATGAAACCAGTGTGTTTTGGATTTCTAAGTGAGTGCCTCAAGGCAGTCAGAACCTTATGGAAGAGTATGCTGCAGAGATCAATCTGGCTAAGCTGCTTCTCAGACATTGCCAAATTTTCATTCAACTACCCTAAAAAGCTGCTGTTCCTTGTTTCTTTCATTACAGATAGAAAGAAGGATCTTAGAACAATGTTTCTGTTTCTTTAGAGACTGTGCATCCCCACCAACTAGTTATTCTTCAGCTAGATTCACCATCTCTTCCTGGTGATTCCATTTTTTGTCTGCTTATGAGATACCATTTTTTGTTCTGGTCAAAGCTGCAGCAGCAGGTTAGGATCTGGCACAAGAAGGAGGCACGGCTAAGGAGGCAAAAGGATAGTGTGCTTTGCTTTGCTGTGCAAATCTCCCATATTGAGGAACAAAGCAGACGAGCCAGGGAAACAAGGAGACATGACTATTTTGGAAAATGTCTCCATTTCAGATGAGGTGATTCTCTAAAGCCGACCAATTTCCGGAGAGCCATCCCTTCAGTTTTCCATAGAGCAGGCCCCTTTTGTGCCTTTGGGCACCGGTCACACGTGCTGGGTTTTGACAGGCAGGGTCTTCCTTTCATGTCTGTAGAGTGACATTTTGGAAACCTGATTAGAAGAGCCTTCCTCTCCACCTCTGGGGGAGGTGGAGCAAGTGGGTGTCTGTGCAGAGGTTTCCCTGGCCAAACCCACCATAGAAACAGGCGCTAATTGGCTCCCTTGGGCCATCCTGGTAGAATCTGTCAATCTTGAGGATTGAGCTCCTTGTTTACAATTTGTAGCAATTTCTGCTCAGCTCCCTTTCCCTCCCCCTAGCCTGCCTTTCCTGATGCCCAGATGGCAATTGGAAACCCTAGCAGGACCTCTTTCTTATCAAATCCCAATTTCGGTTCCCCTTTTTCATTTTCCTCAAATCTCTGTTGGAGGAAGGTCTGGCCTATTCTAATCTTAAAGATGATAAGATGCATTTTGCTGAACCAGAATGAGCAATCAGAGCAGATACCTTCCTTTGTGTGAAGAATGGAGAAAAGAGGGAAAGAA
>CM053587.1:93477951-93501351 GCA_028646515.1 Pseudochirops corinnae | reverse complement strand
GAGAAAATATTACAAGCTGTCAGGAAGAAACAATTTGAGTATTGTGGAAATACAATCAGAATAACACAAGATCTAGCAGCTTCTACACTAAGGAATTAAAGAGCTTGGAATATGATATTCCAGATCTCAAAGGAGCTAGGATAAAAACCAAGAATCACCTGCCCAGCAAAACTGAGTATAATGTTTCAGGGAAAAATATGGTCATTCAATGAAATAGAGGACTTTCAAGTTTTCTTGATGAAAAAAACCAGAGCTGAACAGAAAATTTGACTTTCAAATACAAGAAGCAAGAGAAGCATAAGAAGGTAAACAGGAAAAAGAAATCATGAGGAACTTATTAAAGCTGAACTATTTACATTCCTACATGGAAAAACAATAATTGTAACTCAGGTAGCTTTTCTCAGTATGAGGACAGTTGAAGGGAATATATATGTGTGTGTGTATGTATGTATGTATGTATGTATATATGTATGCATACATACATGTATGTATAAGAGGGTATATGTGTATATAAATACATATGTGAGTATGTATATGTGTATACATGTATACACAGACAAAGGGCACAGGGATCAGTTCAATAGGGAGGGATGATATATATAAAATAAAATTAAGAGGTAAGAGAGGAATATAATGAGAAAAGGAGAAAGGGAGAGATAGAATAGCATAAATTATCTCATATAAAAGAGGCAAGAGAAACTGTTACAATGGAGGGGGAAAACAGGAAGGCAAAAGGGAATGGGTCAGCTTTATTCTCATTGAATTTGGCTTAAGGAGGGAATAACATACACACTCATTTGCGTATCTTACCCTACAGGAAAGTAGGGGGGAAGGGGATAACAGGGGGCATGATAGAAAGGAGGGCAGATTGGGGGAGAGTATAATTAGAAGCACATACTTTTGAAAAGGGACAGGGTCAAAGTAGAAAATAGAATAAGTGGGGGTGGGATAGGATGGAGGGAATTAAGAGTTATTCTTTCACAATATAACTACTATGGAAACGTTTTGCATAACTACACATGTATAACCTATACTGAATTGCTTATCTTTCCAGCGGGGGTAGGTGAGGAGGCAAGAAAAGAAAGAATCTGGAAATCAAAGTTTTTAAAACAAATGTTTAACAATTTTTTTTTTACATTCAACTTGGAAATAAGATATACAAGCACTGTGGTATAGAAATCCATCTTGCCCTACTAGAAAGTTAGATAAGGAATGGGGGAGGATATAAGAGAGAGCAGATTGGGAAAAGGGGTATTCAGTAGGCTTGCTATCTTAGGGTGGGGGGTAGGGGAAAGATGGGGAGAAAATTTCTAATCCAAAATCTTGTGGAAAAGAAAGTTGAAAACTAAAAATAAGTTTTTTAAAAAAAGGAACTGAGGCAAAGAGATTGGCTTGCAAAGGATCACTCACATAGGGAGTATCTGAATTCTTGTTTTCTTGACTCTGTGTTATGTTCTATCCCCTATCCACTTAGCTAAATTTGGATAGCTTCATAAGCAGAAGGTAGGATACTGATTAATGATTTTATTTTGGCCACAAAAAACCTTACAAGACTAGAACCTTAAGAGCTGGGATCTATGATATTGGAGGCTACCTATTCAAAGACAGAAAGCTAGAAGAAAATGCAGAAGTCATCAAGTGCCACCCCAAAATTTTATAGATGAGAAAACTGAGGCCCAGAGAGGTTAAATGAAGTGCCCAAAGTCACAAAGGGAGAAGAACCAGGATTCCAAACAAAATGTTCTGACTCCAAGTCAGAAGTATTAAAGCAACAATGATCATTTTTAACAAATATTTTTCAGTCTTGCCTTCCAATCTCAAGTTTTTCTTCATCTCCTCAGTGTCAATGTGTCTTTATATATCTCTATCTCTATGTCCCTGTGCATTAAACTATGCAAACTTGACCTACGTTTAGTCTCAAATCCAAATATTCAACACCTTAGATGGCGCTTTTAAGAATGATTGTTCTCAGTCTGTCAGCTCAGTTCTCTGAAGTTCATTAACTATTACACAAAGCCAACTTAGAGAGCTCCCAACTGAAAAAATCCCAAGGAAAACTAAATTTACTTCCAAAGTGAAGGTTTAGCATTTAGGAGGTGGCAAGAACTCACTGATTCTGCAATAAGAAGGAACAATCATATTATTGCAGAGGAGATTGCTCCTGTAATATATGGAAGTGTGAGTCTAACTAGTGTGTACTTTCATAGTATTAGCTCTGAACAGAGTACTGGATTTTGGATCAGAAAGAATGGAATTCAAATCCTGCTGCAAATATTCACTAGTTATGAAGTCCTGGGCAAATCATTTAATCATTCACACCTTCAGTTTTCTCAGCTATAAAATGGGAATAATAGTATCTCACAGGACTGGTACCAGGGCCAGATGAGATAGCATATGTAAAGCGCTTTTCAAACCTTAAAGCACTGTATAAACTCTATTATTATTATTATTCTACAAATAATACCAAAAAGTTGGGACATCCTGTGCCTCTGAAAAATTTTCAAAATACTTTTACTTTCTAAGCACTGAAGAAAGCTCCCTTTAGTCAAATGAGAGGAAGCAATTGTTCTCAGAATGAAATGATTCATTAGAAGCACAGCATACATTACAGTGGCTAGTGGGGACAGATTATAAACCCCTCGAGGCTAGGGACCAGAAACATGTCAATAGTTCTATATGCAAAATACTTCATATAGTTCATAGATGATTGATCAATACTTCATGATTATTAAGATTATGAATAAGGACAGGGAGTGCCCTGTGATTTCACTGATATAGGAACTTCCACATGACAGAACTGTCTTTACCAGTACAAGTTCTCTAAGAAATGGTTTTAGAGAATTGCCTAGAGCCCTGAGATGGTAGGTGAGTTGCCCAGTCTTATAGATGCAGTGACTGTCAGAAGGGGAACTTAAACTTAGGTCCTTCTGGTTCCACTATTCCTACTAAATACTGCAAGCTGATCCCTTGCTTCAGGTGCCCATTTAGATATTGAATTTTCATCTAAATTCACTGACCAATTTCTTCAAATCAACATTCTTTTTTTTCCCATCTGCTCAATATAGAAAGTCATCTTTGTTATATTTAAACATATACATACATAGATATGTATCTATATGGAGAGGGGGGAGAGGGAGAGGGTACAGGAGAAGGAGAGGGGAGGAAGAGAGAGACAGAGAGAGAGAGAGAGAGAGATAGAGAGAAAGAGAGAGAGAGAGAGAGAGAAAGAGGGAGAAAGAGAGAGAGAGAGAAAGAGGGAGAAAGAGGGAGAGAGAGAGACAGAGAGAGACAGAGAGAGAATGATGCAATTTTTGGTTAAAACTTTCATGCTTCCAAGAATTAAACAGTTATTAAACTGTTTATACAGTTATTTACAAAGCAGCTAGGTGGTGTAGTGGATAGAATGTCAGACCTGGAGTCAGGAAGAACTGAGTTCAAATCCAGCCTCATATGTTTACTATCTATGTGACCCTAGACAAGTCATTTAACCCTGTTTGCCTCAGTTTCCTCATTTCTAAAATGATCTGGAGAAGAAAATGATAAATGACTCCAGTATCTTTACCAAGAAAACCCCAAATGGGG
The DNA here is from genome assembly GCA_028646515.1 of Pseudochirops corinnae. NCBI lineage: Eukaryota > Metazoa > Chordata > Mammalia > Diprotodontia > Pseudocheiridae > Pseudochirops > Pseudochirops corinnae. The sequence continues at coordinate 93,497,769 of CM053587.1, read as the reverse complement.
TCATGAAGAGTCAGACACAACTAAAAATGACTAAGCAACAAAAAATTTACAGTGTATGACTCCCAGTTTATAGATAACAAAACTCACAACTGATGGGCTGCATCTACCCTTCTATTTTTTCTTAAAAGTCAATCTTTATCAAGTTAGTTTTTCCCCTTCAAGAGTCACAGTAAAAGCAACATTGAGAGATGATCAACTATGATAGACTTAGCTCTTCTCAGCAAAACAACAATCCAAGACAATTCTAAGACTCATGATAGAAAGTGCTATCTACATCCAGAGAAAGAACTATGGAGTCTGAATGAAGATCGAAGCAGACTATCTTCTTTTTTTTTCATTTTTTCTTTCTTGTGGTTTTCCCCTTTTGTTCTGATTCTTCTTTCACAACATGACTAATGTGGAAATATGTTTAACATGACTGTACATGTATAACTCATATCAGACTGCTTGCTGTCTTGGGAAGGGAAGAAGGGAGAAAAATTTGGAACTTGAAATTTTTTTTAAAATGCATGTTGAAAACTATCTTTCCATGTAATTGGTAAAAATAAAATATTATCAAGAAAGTCATCATCCTAATACACAATCTGCATTCAGAATTAAAGACAAAATGTTCACATCATCATTCTTATCACTCTTTAGAGGTTAGCCTACCTATTTTTCTTAAATATTCATCATGTCAGTTACAAACTGCTACTTGTCACTTGTCTCATAAGATGATGTTTGAGTGCAAATGTCCCCCAAATCGGTACAGTGCAATAAAATGATTTTACAGAGGAGGACAACAAAAGGATTATCTTTAATTGATTGTACTTGCTTTTTTTCCTGAAGGTTCAAAGTATCTTAATTATATTTATGAGGACCAATGATATAGGTAAGGAAATCTTCATCTCTCATTTATAAAAAAGCAAACAGAGACTGGAAAAGATAGGCCATCCAAGGTACAACAGTGATTGAACAGAAAAGCCAGTCTTGTGGATCACATTGCATTACAACAAATGTGACAACAGAGATCTCTAGCACTGAACCATCAGGTGACAGACTATCTAGGAAATACAAGAAAATATTAGTACAAAGAAAGACTTTGGAATAACCCTTGGATGGTCAGAGCACTTAAAAGAAGCAGCATAATGTAGTAAACAGAATCCTGGCCTGTAAATCAGGGCAAACAGGGTCAAAATCTCACCATAGATACTTGCTAGTTTTGTGACCCTGAGCAAGTCATTTCAATGATAAATCTATGCCCTGAACAAAAAAAAAAAACAAATAATAATACCACATAACTCACAGAACTATTGTGAATAAGGAGGAGATTATGTATATTCAAAGCACTGTGTAAGACCTTCAAGTTGTACATAAATGTTAGCTGCTATTAATAGGGCAGCTAGCTGATACAGTGCATGGTCTCAGGCCTGAAGTCAAGAAGATGCATCCTCATGAATTCAATCCAGTCTCAGATACTTACTAGTTGTATGACCCTGAGCAAGTCATTGAACTCTCTTTACCTCAGTTTCCTCATCTGTAAAATGTGCTAGAGAAAGAAATGGCAGACTGCTCCAGTATCTTTGCCAAGAAAAACCAAAATAGATTCACAAAAAGTCAAAACATGACCAAAACAACTGAACAGAAAGAAGTATTAACAAGATTGTAATTATAACCCAGAGAGGGAAGCTAAGTTGAACAATGCACAGACCAGATTCAAATCCTAGTTTTGCTTCTTCCTACGTGATGTTGAGTAAATCACCATTCTTCTCTTGGCTTGTTTCTTCTTCTATAACATGAGGACACTGAGGTAGGTGGCTCTAAATTTCTGAGTCTCTCATCTCTAAAATCCCAGCACATCCTTTGAAGTGTGGTCATGGTGGTCACATCCTACATTTGATTTTTCACCTCTTCTACAGCTGTAAGTGTAGAGCCAATTCTGAAGGGTTTCATTAAAGCTAACTGGAATGGAGCCCAACATTTTTGGACAGTTAAGTTTTTATAGACATTTCTTCACTATCCTAAAGGCAGTTCTGTTCCTTCCCAGAAGTAACTTCTGCTGAAGATGGCATTTTTACTCCATTACCTAAATTGTTTGAAGAGCTGATCAGAGAAATACGTAACCCTTTCACACAAAATATTACAACAAAAGAGTTCAGGACATCAGTGTATCTACGGTTGTTGCTGGGTTGCATTTTAGAATTTTTGCTTATTTGGTGGGTTTGTTTTTAATTGGCAATAGATTTTTAAGGAGCCAAAATCTGACATCAAAACAGTGAGCTGGTTTGTTTTTTTTTTTAATAGGGAAAGGAAAGTAATAAGGCCTAGCAAAATCTGAAATTTCTCTTAGGGCTTTTTTTTCCCTTAGGGCTTATTTAAAAAAATTAGATTGGCTAAAATTATTGAAGAGGTAAGTGACAAATGTTGGAGGGGATGTGGAAAAATTAAGACATTAATTCATCATTGGTGGAACTGTGAACTGATTCAACCATTTTGAAGAGCAATCTGGAATTATACCTAAAGAGTAATTAAACTGACTATGTAAACCCTTTGACCCAGCAATACCACTACTAGGTCTATTTACTAAGATGATTAGGGAAAAAGGAAAAGAACCTACATGTTCTAAAATGTTTATAGCAGTTCTCTTTGTGGTGGCAAAGAACTGAAAACTGCATGGATGCCCATTAATTGAGAATGTCTGGACAAGTTGTGGCATACGATTGTGATGGAATACCACTGCCCCACAGAAAATGATGAGCTCAAGGATCTTAAAAAATATGGAAAGACTTGCACCAAATAATGGAGAGCAAAATGAGCAGAACCAAGAGAACATTGTATACAGTAACAGCAATATTGTTTTAAGAATGACATTGAGTGAGTAAATCATTTTGACTATTATAAATATCCAAATTAACTATAAAGGATCTTTGAAGAAAGATGTTAACTGCATCTCGAGAAAGAAATGATAAATAAAAGTATGTAGTGAATAATTTTACACACACGTGTGTGTATATACATACATACATAAATACATAAATACATACATATATATATATACATACACACATTCATATTTGTGTGTAATGGTAGTCACCTCTGAGGCAAGAGAAGGGGAAGAAAGAAAAAAGGGAACAAAAGGAAACTATGTATAAGCCAACTTTGTTTTGTATTTAAGGGAAATAGCAAGTTATACAAAGCAAATTTTTAGTTACATGTTCAGTCATCTTTTTTTAGTGTACTATGCTACAGAAATCCTTGTTTTATTCCAAAAATTAAAAAAAAAAAATTTAAATCAATGCCAATAATGCTGAAGTTTTAAACTTATTTTGTCAGTTTTTTTTCTCAGACATCATGCAATATTAGCTTTTAGAACCCTGTCTACTCTACCTAAACTCTTTCCTAATCATTCCAACTAAAATTTTAAGTATAGACTCTGAAAGTGAAAATTAAGAAACTTGATAAAAATAGAACAACTGTCTCTGAAAACTGCTGCTTAGATACAATAAAATTCTCTATTGCCCTTTTTGACATGCCAATTTGAGTTTATAACTGTGATTTGGCTATGATTCATATCATGATCATATCATTCCAAGGTACTTTACCACCATTAGGCTTGAGGACTCTAGTAGCCAACAGCCTAGCTTCCTGTTGTACTAGCAAAGATGACAATTTGGGACATTTGTTTTAAGCTTTGTTTATGCTAACTTTTCAGAAAATGAAGAGTTGGACCTTTGATCTATATTGCAAAAGTTTTCTTTGGCATAGAGAATACTGGTCTTTAAGAAATGTGCCTGAAGATAGGTTTGTAAAGTCAATTCCACAGCAGGAAAAATGTGGTTAGGATTCAGGGGTAGGGAACCTGCAGGCTCACGGCCATATGTGGCCTTCTAGGTACTCGGGAGCAGTCTTTTAACTGAGTCCAAGTTTTACAGAACAAATTCGTTTATTAAGGGAATTTGTTCTCTGAAGTTTGGATTCAAAAGACTATACTTGAGGACCTAGAGGGCCACATGTGGTCTCAAGGCCACAGGTTCCCTACCCAGGACTATTAGGCTAATAAATTAGGTGATATAAGCAAAGGTCTTAGCCATTGTTAACAGAAATGACTGGAATTTCTAATGGAGTTGCTTTCCAAAACCCTTTAGCATCCTTACATAAACAGAAGCTTTAGAAAGCAATGAAATCATAAATGTCATCCACCTTTTCATTATTTTCAGTCAAGCCAGAGATAGAGAAACCTAGATGAGCATGAGGGGCGGGGGGGCACGCGGGGGAACAATATAGACTGTCAAAGGCCAAGGTAAATCAATTACATAAGACCACAATACTTCAGATAATGCCTAGGTGATCAATATCGGTGAAATACAGTATGTGGCTGCTTATTTTCAGTTTACCCTTTCTTCATTCATTCTTCACTCATTTCTTAGCTGTGACGAACTTAATTCAATTCAGTTAGTTAGTACTGTACTGCACTGTGCTAGGCACCATGGGAGACAAAAGATAAGATAAAAAGATAAAACCCCAACCTTGAAGGTAGTAACAATCTAGTCGGAGAAACCAAAACCGTCTGTCTATCACCTCTATGCTTTTGTATTGCCTGCTTCCCATGCCAAGTTTGTTCTCCCTACACCCCTCCATTTGCCGGCATTCAAGATAACTCAAATGCAACCTTCTGCAGAAGGCTTTCAAAGTCCCTCTAGTTGCTAGGACCTTTCTCTCTAAGGTTGCCTTCTATCATGCACACAAACACAAACACACACACACACATATATGTTCTTATTGTACAGCCCTTTCAGTCAAGTCCAACTCTTCATAACCCCATTTGGGGTTTTCCTGGCAAAGATACTAAAGTGGTTTGCCATTTCCTTCTCCAGTTTATTTTACATATAATGGAAACTGAGGCAAACAGGGTTAAGAGGCTTGTCCAGTTGGTAACTGTCTGAAGCTGGATTTGGACTCAGGTCTTCCTAATTCCAGGTCTGATGTTCTATTCTCTATACCACCTACACACACACACACACACACACACACACACACACACACACACACACACACACTTTTCCTATAGGCACTTTTAAATGCATATAGTGTCTCCCCCATTGGAATGTAAATTCCTTCAGGACAGGTACTATTTTTTTTTGTCTGTCTTTGTCACATGCCTACAACATAGTTAAGTCCTTACTAAATGTTTGACAACTGATTGATATGTACACTTGAAACAATCAAATAATAATTCAAAGTTGTAGATAATTAAATAAAAAATGAGTGGTATAGGTAAATATAATAGAAGAGTAAATATAAGAAATGGTCATAGAACTCAATTTGGGTGGGAGTCATTCAGGAAGACTTAATGGATAAGGAGAGGATTTTTAAGTATCATCCTGAGTGTCAAGTAGGATTGGTCTTTCTCTAGGTCACTGATAATCTGGAGAATTTCTATAGGAAGGAGGCCAACCAGGATGGTGAAGTACAGGATATCTAAGGATCAGCTGAAGAACTAGAGATTCTTAGTCTGGAGAACATAAAGGGGATATGAAAGTTATCCTCAAGCATTTAAAAGTTGTCACAAGGAATAAATTAGACTTGCTCTGTTTGGTTCCCAGGGCAGTACTACCAGCAATATACCTATACAAAGAAGTAAATCTAGACTCAGTGCAAGGAAAAATTTCCTAACAATGAGAAGAATCCAAAAATGGATTTTGCTGCTTTTGAAGGTGCTCACTTTCCCTTCTATAAGTTGAGAGGAGAAGGAGTTGTCTTTAAGCAAAGGCTACCTCTGAGAAGGGTATGGGTGAGGTACTGAGAAGGAACATGAAGGAGTCAGGCAGTTTAGTCACTAACATGCACCTCCTCTGATCCGTAGTTTTACAGGCACAAAAGCAGAGACTTGAGTATACTACGGGACATGTACCCTGACTGAGAGCCCAGATCTCTCTGCCTCTGTCCTTCATCTAGTTATCTGATTATTATTGCTACATAGATTCACAGGGACTGAGTGGAAACAATAATCAGGTAGTACAAAGTGTGGGAACCTCCTGACCTCTTACTGATCACTAGGGCACTATGATCAGGAAAATTTGGCAACCTTTCAGACCTGGATTAGATGATATTTGTTAAGATAATTATTAACATCAAGAGAGCACAGAATTACTTGTCTAAATGAAATTAACTAAACAAATTAACTAAAAAGATAAAATCCCAACCCTAAATATAGTAATCTAGTTGGAGAAACCAAAACAGGTTGTCTATCACCTCTATGCCTTTGTATTGCCTCTTTCTAACGCCACGTTTTTGTTCTCCCTATACCCCTCCTTTTGTCAGCATTCAAGACAACACAAATGCAACCTTCTGCAGAAGGCTTTCAAAATTAACTAATAAATCCTAGGCACATTCCCAATACATAGGCAGTTCTATCAATGGTCAAACATAGAGTCATCTCTGTCATCAAGGGATGAGCAAAAGGCCAATCTTCAAACTCTCACTTGCGAGGTATATTGAATAGGGAATTATATTTTAGGGATAGCTTGAATTATTGGTTACTGAAGTCCCTTCCAACTGTGGTATTCTATGTTTCTATCACTTGGAGAGGGAACGAAGAGGGATTGGGGGAAGGGAGAGAATTATAGATGAATGTAATAGTAGATGCAAACAAATGTTGAAATAATATAACCTTAATGGGATCATGAGAATGATAGCCTAATGACAGTGAAGAGTCTTTACTAACTGATTTACTTTTATTCTAAGCAATCATTGGCTTTTTGTGCTTATTTAGGTTTCTCCAGCTCTGATACGACTATAAGAAAAATGAAGAGATGGATGACATTTACAATTTCATTGCTTTCCAGGCTTCAGTTTATTTTAGGACCAGATTGTAAAAAACTTCAAAATCCAGTATGAAAAACTTTTATTTATCTTAAGTACAAACAAGTAGAGGGACACTAAAGAATTTTTTGTAAGAGTGACAGGAACATTAGAATAAAGAAGAGAAAATAAAGGGTAGAGAAGAACAAAGGGAAAGAAAAATGACCACTTAGTTAAAGATTATGGAACAGGAAAGTGATATAAACTGACAGAAGAATCTGGAATTGTGTAGAATGAAAAAGGCAAATAAATGAATCATTTTGGATGACCTCAAAGGTCCTTTCCCAGCATTAAATCATTCAGAGGGCTAAAATGAGCAGGAAGACATAAAGGATGGGCAGAGAGTCAAGTTAGGCACTGGTTGTAGAACAGAATTCTGAGACGGGAAGATAAAGAAGAGGAGACAGATGGAGGTGCAAGAGAAGCAAGTCTGGCTTTGAACTTGGGAAATCTCAGTTCCAATTCTATTCTACCATTTATAACCTATCTGATCTTAAGAAAGTTGCTTAATTCAATAAATACTTAAGTATCTACTCAATGTAAAACACTATGTTAGGAACTGCTGGTAAAAAGGAGAAAAATACACAATTTTTCTGCACCTACATTTGTAAAATGGGGATAGTTAATACCTGGAGTATCTTACGGGACTGTTGGGAGCACCAAATGAGAGGACATCTGTCAGGTGTTTTCGAAAGCACCATATAGACATCAGTTGTTATTACTGCTTATAAAACTAAATCAAAATAGGAATAAAGAAGATCTTATTCATACAGAGATAAACCACTTATAAACTACTACAGTGAAACCCTGCCTAAATCCAAAGAGATTTCAATGTCTCTTCCCTATTTATAAGATTCTTATAACAACAGTTGTAACCACTTTGGGTTTCAATTTTGGTGAATTTGCCAGTTTTGTCAAATAGACTCTGTCATCAAATTGTTCTCTAGATTTTTTCTGAAGTTTCTATAGAGGATGACTTCTTCATGATAGCATTTCTAGTCCCAAGCTGGAACTAAATTTAATGGGAAAGAAGTCAGCACCATCACAAATCAAAGCTGGATAAGAGGCTGTTGGAGCCATATGCACTTAAATATATCAGACATGGAAATCACACACTATGATTCAATCTTAGAATTCAACAAATTTATTAAGAAAAGTATGTGCTCAATACTTTGCTAGATTGTAGGTAATCCAAAAACAAGAAGAAAAAAACACTTGATTTTCAATACTTTCCTACTTATTAATATATTTATACTTACATTTAACATGTAGGTATAACATAAACTTATATACACATAGGATGAAAGTTCCCAAAGTCTACCTGAGATTTGCTATTGTCAGTGCATTACTTTTTTTTTTCAAAAAAGCAAGGTGATAATCTTAAGTTAATAATTTTTAACTATGGGCAAGGCTGAATCAGATGGGATCTTTTCATGGTTTCACTATAGGTATTCCATTTAAATATTTGATATGATTCTCTTGAGAATTTGGAGGAAACAGTTTAGAAAACATTTTCTTGGCTCATCTGAGGACGGAAACTTGATACGTAAATTATATATTTTAGTTACATGTATATATGCATGTATGTGTTGTGTACATACTTACAAATATAATAAATCTGTTATATATCAAATGATACATAGGCATACATACATAATATAAATATTTAGATTATATGTTATATCGATTGGTAGACAGATGTAATATATCAGGTCTATATTATATGACATATTAGATTGCCTTGCCATAACAAACTAAGAACTTATTTTCTTAACTCTTTTCTCCAAATTCTCAAGAAAAACATTTAAATGGAATACCTAAATTGAAACCATGAAAAGATCCCATCTGATTCAAACTTATTCAAAGTTTATAAGCCCCATCCTAGGAAGATCATTATCTTGATTTTTTTTAATGCTCTGATAATAGCAAACCTCTGATCGGCTTTGGTATCCTTCATCATCTCATTGATTCTAAACACTTCAAGAGGAGAAATCTTACTTCTTGCCAAAAACAGTGGGAAAGTGTTGGGGGAGTCAATTCTCTCTTTTGTTAATTTTTTTCTTTTACAAATTAACCTATTTATTTTTAGTTTTCAACATTCATTCCATAAGTTTTTATTTTTCTCTATCTCCCTCCCCTCCCTTTCTCCAAGACAGTATGCAATCCAATATATATATATAATATACATTATTATTAAAAATATTTTCACATTAGTTATAATGTAAAGAATAATTCAAACAAATGGGAGGAACCATGATAAAGAAAAAAAAATAAAACCAAAAAAAAAAGAAAGCAAATAGTGTGCTTTGATCTGCATTCAGATTCCACACTTCTTTCTCTGGATATAGCACTTTCCATTATGAGTCTTTTGGGGTTCTTTTAGGTCTTTGCATCGCTGAGAAGAGTTAAGTCTATCAAAGTCAGTCATGGCACAATGCGGCCATTACTATGTACAATGTTCTACTGGTTCTACTCACTTCACACAGCATCAGTTCACATAGGTCTTTCCAGGTTTTTCTGAAGTCTGCCCACTCATAATTTCTTATAGCACAATAACATTCCATTATCTTCACACACCACAACTTATTCAGCCATTCCTCAATTGATGAGCACCCCTCAATTTCTAGTCCTTGGCCACCACAAAAAGAGCTGTTAAAAATATTTTTGTATATGTTTGTCCTTTTCCATTTTTTATGATCTCTTTGTGATACAGCCCTAAAAAAAACAGTATTGCTAGGTTAAAGGTTATGCATATTTTTTTAGACCTTTAGGCATAGTTACAAATTGTTCTGCAGAATGATTGGATCAATTCACAACTCCACCAACAATGAATTAGTGTTCCAATTTTTCTACATCTTCTCCAGGATTTATAATTTTCCTGTTGTGACATGTTAGCCAGCATCTGATAGGTGTGATGTGGTACCTAAGAGTTGTTTTGATTTGTATTTCTTTAAACAATTGTGATTTAGAGCATTTTAATGACTATAGATAGTTTTAATTTCTTTCTATGAAAACTGCCTGTTCATATCCTTTGACCATTTATCAACTGGGGAATAACTTGTACTCTTACAGATTTGACTTAGTTCTCTATATATTTTAGAAATGAAGCCTTTATCGGAAACACTGGTTACAAAAATTCTTTGCCAGTTTTCTGTTTCCCTCCTAATCTTGTTTGCATTGGCTTTGTTTGTACAAAAACTTTTCAACTTAATGTAATCAAAATTGTTCATTTTGCATTCCACAATGTTCTCTATCTCTTGTTTGGTCATAAATTTTTCCATTCTCCATAAATTTGACAGGTAAACTATTCCTTGCTCTCCCAGTTTGCTTATACTTTCAGTCTTTATATCTAAATTATGTACCAGTTTGGACTTTATTTTGGTATACGGTGTAAGATGCTGGTCTATGCCCAGTTTCTGCCATACTATTTTCCAGTTTTCCCAGCAGTTTCTGGCAGTGAGTTTTTTATTGCAGAAGCTGGATCAAAGAAGCTTATCAGTACTTAGGCAGTACTAAGCAGTTTTGATGATTGCTACTTTATAATACAATTTAAGATCTGATGTGGCTAGGTCACATTCCCTAGCATTTCTTTTCACTACTTCCCTTGATATTCGGAACCTTTTGTTCTTCCAGATGAATTCTGTTATTATTTTTTCTAACTCTATAAAATAATTTTGGTGGTCTGATTGGTATAGCACTGAATAAGTAAATTAATTTAGCTAGAACTGTAATTTTTATTATATTAGCACAGCCTACCCATGAGCAACTAATGCTTTTTCCTCAATTATTTAGGTGTGATTTTATTTGTGTGGAAAGTGTTTTGTAATTGTGTTCATATAGTACCTGGATTTGTTTTAGTAGGTAGACTCCCAAATATTTTATAATGTCTACAGTATCTTTACATGGAATTTCTCTTTCTATCTCTTGCTGTTGGATTTTATTAGCAATATATAGAAATGCCAAGGATTTATATTGGTTTATTTTATATCCTGCAACTTTGCTAAAGGTGTTTATTATTTCAAGTAGTTTTTTACTTGATTCTCTAAGTATATCATCATATCATTTGCAAAGAGTGATAGCTTAGTTTCTTCTTTGCCTATTTAATTCATTCAATTTCTGTTTCTTCTCTTATTGCTAAAGTTAATGTTTCTAATATCATATTAAATAACAGTAGTGATAATGGACATTCTTGTTTCACCCCCAATGTTACTGGAGATGCCTCTAGCTTCTCCCCTTTACATAAAATGCTTAATGATGGTTTTAGGTAGAAGCTATTTATCAGTTTAAGGAAGCCTCCATTTATCCATATGCTCTCTAGTGTTTTTAAAAGAATAGGTGCCGGATTTTTTTTTGAACTCTTTTTTCTGCATCTATTGAGATAATCATATAATTTCTGTTAGTTTCCTAATACTGAACCAGCTCTGCACTCCTGGTATAAATCCTACCTGATCATAGTGTATTATTCTCATGATAAGTTGCTGTAATCTTTTTGCTAATATTTTATTTAAAATTTTTGCACCTATATTCATTAGGGAAATTGGTCTACAATTTTCTTTCTCTGTTTTGACTTTTTCCAGTTTAGGTATCAGTACCATAAAAAGAATTTCATAGGACTCCTTCTTTACCTATTTTCCCAAATACTCTATATAGTATAGGAATTAATCATTCTTTAAACGTTTGATAGAATTTGCTTGTAAATCCATCTGATCTTGGAGATTTTTTTCCTTGGGAGCTCATTGATATTTTATTCAACTTCTTTTTCTGAGATGGGGTTATTTAATTATTTCACTTCTCTTTCTGTTAATCTGGGAGATTTATATTTTTAAAATATTCATCTATTTCACTAAGATTGTCAAATTGTAGGCATACAGTTGGGCTATATAATTTTCAATTATTGTTTTGATTATCTCTTCATTGATTTTGCATTTATCCTTTACATTTTTGATACTGGTAATTTGGTTTTCTCCTTTCCTTCTTTTAATCAAATTAAGCAAAGGTTTATCTCTATTATTGGGTTTTTTCCCCATAAAACCAGCTCCTAGTTTTATTTATTAGTTCAATAGTTTTCTTAATTTCAATTTTGTTCATCTCTTTTGATTTTTAGAATTTCTAATTTGTTATTTAATTTGGGATTTTTAATTCATTCTTTTTTCTAGCTTTTTTTAGTTGCATGACCAATTCATTGATCTCTTCTTTCTCTATTTTATTCATGTAAGCATTAAGAGATATAAAATTTCTCCTAAGAATTTCTTTGGCTACATCCCATAAGTTTTGGTATGTTGTTTCATTACTATCATTCTCTTGGATGAAGTGATTGTTTCTATGATTTATTGTTTGGCCCACTCATTCTTTAGGATTAGATTATTTAGTTTCCAATTAATTTTTAGTCTATATTTCCAGGACCCTTTATTACATGAGATTTTTACTGCATCATTATCTGAAAAGAATGTATTTTAATATTTCTGCCTTTCTACACCAGATTGTGAGGTTTTTATGCCCCTGTACATGGTTCATTTTTGTGTAGGTGACATATACCACTGGGAAAAAGGTATATTCCTTTTTATCCCTATTCAGTTTTCTCCAGAGATCTACCCTTATAGGGGTGGTTATGTGGCGCAGTGAATAGAGTACCAACCCTACAGTCAGGAGGACCTGAGTTCAAATCCAGCTTCAGACACTTGACACACTTACTAGCCATGTGACTTTGGGCAAGTCACTTAACCTCAACTGTGCTCCAAAAAGCAAAAAAGAAAAAAGAAAAGAAATTTACCCTTTTTTTGCCTCTTCCTTTCCTTTTCTCCCATTACAATCCCTTTTCACCCCCTAAATAGTTTTTATTATCACTTCTGTTAATTTATACTGACACCCTGTGTCTGTGTATATCTCTTTTAAATGCTGTAATAAAGATACAATTTTCAAGACTTACATGTACCATCTTCCCATGCAGGGAGGTAAACAGTTTCCCAATAATGAATAACATGCTTTTTTCCCCCCTTACCTCTTTATCCTTTTATGTCTCTCTTGAATCTTGTATTTCAAGATCAAATTTTCCATTGAATTCTGGTCTTTTCATCAGGAAGGTCTGGAAATCCCCTACTTCATTGAATGCCCATCTCCTTGTCTGAAAGATTATGCTCAGTTTTGCTGGGTAGTTGATCCTTTGCTATAATCCAAGTTCCTATGCTTTATGAGATATCATATTCCAAACCTATAATCTTTTGATATAGAAACTGCAATGCCCTGTGCAATCCTGACTGTAGTTCCATGATATTTGAATTGTTGCTTTCTTGCTACCTGCACTGTTTTCTCCTTGACCTAATAATTCCGGAATTTGGCTATAATGTTCCTTTCAATTTGGGATCTCTTTCAGGAAGTGATCTGAATTCTTTGTAAGATTGTTTTACCCTCAGGGCAATTTTCCTTGATGATTTCTTGGAAAATGCTCTTCAGGCTCTTTTTTTTCATCAGGGCTTTCAGGTAGACCAATAATTCTTAAATTATCTCTCCTGGATCTATGTTCTAGGTCAGTTGTTTTTCCAATGAGGTATTACATGTTGTTTTTTTTTCTATTTTTTCATTCTTTTGATTTTGTTTTTCTGATTCTTGATGTCTCATAGGGTCATTAGCTTCTACTTGCCCAATTCTAATTTTTTTTTTTAGGAACTGTTTTCTTCAGTTACCTTTTTTACCTGCTTTTCCATTTGGCCCAATTCTACTTTTTAAGAAGTTGTTTTCTTCATTGTACTTTTTTTCCCCCATTTTCTCAATTGTATTTTTAAAGGAATTATTTGATTTTTCTTCTACCTCTCTAATTTGACTTTTAAAATCCTTCTTGAGCCCTTCCAAGAAGGCTTTTGGGGCTTGCAACCATTTTATATTCCCCTTTGTGATTTCAGATGTGTGTATAGTGCCAATGCTGTCCTCTTCTGAATTTGTGTTTTGATCTTCCCTGGACCCATAATAAGAATCTATGGTCTTTGATTTTGTATGTTGCTTCTTGCTCATGGTATTTTTCTTTTTCCTGACTTTTAAATTGGATCTCTGCTTCTGGGGCACAGGTGGCACTGCCCCACACTTCTTGTACTGAAGGCTAGGGCCCTGGTTATTGGCTATGTGTACTGGGGCCTCAGGTTCTGGCAGCTGGAGGCTGGAGAAGCTGTAGCTTACCTCATGCTGAGCTGGAGATGGTGGTGGTGGCTGGTGTTTGTCGACGCCAGCTAGGGTTTTACTATATTTCCCCGGGTTACACTGAAGCTTGGGGGTTGATGTGGGTGGGTGGGGAGGGTTGACCACCCAAGGTTGCCTCCTAGCCATGGTCTACACTAGAACAAGAGTAGGTTCAGTCACACCCAACCACTGCAAAAATGGTGGTTCTCTGCATTGCCTGCCACTTCCCCTGTCTGTGCAAAGGCACACAAGGGGTCCTGATGTTGGTGCTTGCCCATTCTACCACCCTGGAGCTCAGGATTTCTGACTAGTTGTCTTAGGTAGATCTTGCTTCTGGCTTGTGGGGACGCCCCCCATGCTGTACTGGTCCCCTTCAGCCACAGAAAGAGGGATCTTTTCAGTTAATCCCCCTAGTTTCATGAGCCAACAATACATACAGTCTTTCTGCTGGCTCTACTCTTCAAGGATTCTTCCTGGGGTGATATTTTCTGGATTTTTCAAGGTCAACAGAGGAGAGTAAGAGTGACTTACTTCTTACTCTGTCATCTTGGCTCCCAGAAGTCTTTTGTTAATTTTTTGCTCTATCTCTCTTAGCAGCCCCACTTCTTGTCATAAATTGGAAAGGGGTATATACTGGAAAACCAGAGAGAAGGATCTGTACTTTACATGAAATCTTTAGCCTTGTAACAGTTAACATGAGGATGTGGAAAATTTTTCATAAAAGTGTAAGGAGATAATTTTTTAGAAATGGCACCCTTTAGGTATGTAGAAAACACTTGAATAGTTCATTTATAATCAGTGTTGTTTTCATTTATTTCTAGGAATGACATAGCTTTTTAGAAGTGAAATTTGCATTAGATCAAATTTCCATTTATTACATTTTTTTCCAGTATGAGACAACTTCAGATCTACCTCACTGGGATGAGAGGGAAGCACAGTCTAGCATAGGCCATACCAGCATACTTTTAAAAATTCCTTAAAAATTAGAATTGGGCACATGAAAGCTAATGACTCCATGGGACACCAAAAAAACATAAAATCAAATCAAAAGAATGAAAAAACAGAAGAAAATGTGAAATATTTTGCTAGGAAAAAAAATGAATGGCCTGTTTAAAATAGATTGAAGACAGATAATTTAAGAATTATTAGACTACCTGAAAGTCATGATCAAAAACAAAACAAAAAAAAAAAAAACCTTGGACATTATCTTTCAAGAAATTGCCATGGAAAATTCCCCTGATATCCTAGAACCAGAGAGTAAAATAAAAATTGGAAGAATATACCAATCACTTCCTGAAAGAGATTCTAAGATGTAAACTCCTAGGAATATTATATCCAAATTCCAGAGACCCTAGGTCAAGGAGAAAATATTGCAAATAGCCAGGAAAAAACAATTTGAATATCATGGGGCCACAATCAGGATAACACAAGATTTCGCAGCTTCTACATTAAAGGACTGAAGGGCTTGGTATACGATAATCCAGAGGACAAAAAAGTTAGGATTACAAACAAGAATCACCTATGCAGCAAAAGTGAATATAATTCTTGGGGGTGGGAGATGGAGGAATTGATATTTAATTAAATAGAGAACTTTTAAGCACTGAAAAGACCAGAGCTGAATATAAAATTTCACAAGACTTAAAAGAAACTTTAAAAGGTAAACAGGAAAGGGAAATCACAAGGGAATCAATGAGGTTAAACTGTTTACATTTCTATGTATGAAGATGATACTTGTAACTCCTAATAACTTTGTGATTATCAAGGCAGTTAGAATGAAAATACCTAAAGGGCAAAGAGGTAAACTGGCTATTATGGGATGATAACCCCCAAAATAAAATTAAGAACTGAGAAAAAGTGATGCACTAGGAAAAGAGAGAAAGGAAAGGTAGAATGAGGGTGAATTATCTCACATAAAATAGGTGCAAAAGAATTTTTACAGTAGAAGGAAAGATGGGGAGGTGGAGGGAAACACTTGAACCTTACTCTCATCAGAATTTTCTCAAAGAACAAATAACATACACATTTAGTTGAGTATGGCAATATATCTCATGTTATCCTACAGGGGTATCTTATCTATCCTACAGGGAAGTAAAAGCAGGGGGGATAAGAAGTCAGAAGGGGGGGCTGAGAGAAGGGATGGCAGATTGGGGAAGGCAGTGGTCAGAATTAAAATACTTTTGAGGAACAGAGTGGAAGGTGGGGTGGGGGGGAGAAGGATAAACAGGGGGAGAGAGAGTAGGATGTATCTTTCTCCAGTTGATAAGTGAGCAAATGATATGAACAGGTAGTTTTCAGATGAAAAAAGCAAAGTTATCTGTAGTCAAACTAAAAAAATTCTCTAAATCATTACTGATTAGACAATTGAAAATTAAAAAAAAATTGAGGTACCACCTCATACCTATCAGATTTGCTAATATGACAGAACAGGAAAATAATAAATGTTGGAAAGGATGTGGGAAAATTTGGACACTAATGGATTGTTGGTAGAGTTGTGAATTGATCCAACCATTTGGAAGCAATTTGGAACTATGCCCAAAGGTCTATAAAACTACGCCTACCCTTTGATCCAACAATACCTCTTCCAGGTCTGTATCCCAAAGAGATTTTTTTTAAAGGAAAAGGACAAGTATGCACAAAAATATTAATATTTTTAATTAATTAATTAATTAATTGATTGATTAATTAATCTTTTAGTGGCAGCAAAGAATTGGAAATTGAGGGGATGTTCTTCAAATGTTGAATGGTTAAACAAGGGATGGCATATGATTTGATGGAAAACTGTTGTATAAGAAATCATAAGCAAGTTGTTTAAAAAAAAAACACTAAAAACAACATATATGAACTGAAACAAAGTAAAGTGAACATAACCAGAATAACATCTTACACAATAACACAATATTATATAATGATAAAACATAGTTATTCACAGTAATACAATGATCTAAGACAATCCTGAAGGACTTGAAAAATGCAATCTACCTTCACATTGAAAAATGCTTTTTTACTCTTTTTATTTTTCATGGGTTTTTTGTTGTTTGTGTTTTCTTTCATAATACAACAAATATGGAAATATGTTTTATATGAATGTACATATATGACCTATATCAAATTGTTCCTTTCTCAATGATGGGGTTCAGGGAGGGAGGAAGAGAATTTGGAACTCAGTGTTTTTAAATGTTAAAAACTGTTTTTATATGTAATTGGAAAATAAATATATATACATGTATGTATATATACGTGACACATACATACACTTGTAGATACAGAGAATTCACTCCACATCTTAGATAATTTGCATGATCGCTTTCTCATACAATGAACCAAGCATAAATGGATGACCTGGGACACTATTTAAAATCAGTAATGCTTTAAACATACTACTTTTTTCCTTAGAACATTTTTCAGTAGCTAAACATCAAGAAATTTAGCCATCACATACCCATCTGTAATAGCTGACTCTCTAGTAATTTTATCATTACACAACTGATCTCAACTTTTAAAGTAATAGAACTAACCATCTCTTGCAATAAAAGTCTTTTTACTACTCAGATCATTTCCATTTTCTTTCACTGCCTTAAATCAGTTTGAATCTTTTTTCTGAAAGGCTGCTCTGCTAAGCAGAATGCTTTTTTAATTACAGTCTTCAATCTACATAGCTAAAGAGAAGCTTCATTCCTATCGTTGTAACACCTTTATTTGTTGTAGTTGTTTGCTTTTTCTTTTATCTTGCCTATGTTGTATAATATTTCATGCCACAGATTCATATGTTCCCACATCTTATACTATTTTTATTATAAATAAGATCTTGTGCAAGATCTTGCACAACTCTACTCCTCTCACACATATCTTTGCCCCACTATCCCAAAACTTCTCTATTCTGTAGATAATCTATCACTATGAACCACCAGTCATTGTCTGTCCTGTTCTGTACTTGATCCTACTTCAAAACAGTTGATTGTTTTTCGAATTTTGCTATTGTTTTTCACCTAAGGAAAAGTGTCATATTTGTTTCCAGTACTGTACAAATACTTTATTTTAGGAACACAACAAAAATATTTTCTTGAAATGTAAGAAACACATCCCCATACATTTCACATTAGGGTTTTCTGGTATGTGCTTGCCCTAGTTATGGTGGATAAGCTTTAAAATTATTATCTACAGGAAGACACTGAATTGTGACTGCAGTCGGTCTTTAGGTTAAAAAAAGCCAAATTTTTAGGAAGAATAGCTCTGTTCCTTCTTAATTCAGTAATTTTACCTATGTTCATATGTGAAAGAGTAAAAGGAAGTCAGAATCTTAACATTCTTAGCTGAAGGTGAATGCACACTATAAAATCCATGTTTATGTATTTATAAACAAATCATAATTATATAATTCCATAATGAAGTCTTCTCATTTCAAAATCCCAGCTAAGATTTGACCAATTAGCATTCTCAGGGTTTAAAAGAATTTTAGTAGGGCTTTATAGGGTCTCTTCCTCAATATTTGTAAAACATCAAATATAGGTTTGCTGTGGCACAACTTCTAGTCAAGTTTCTCTTGATATATTGAGATGGTCACAAAAAGAAGAGTACAATGGCAGTACATGGTGAGCTGGTATTATCAGTCATTGGGAGAAGAAAGAGGAAGTCCTGGAAAATATTGTTGGCTGGTAAGGGGTTAGGCAAGCATGAAACTGAAATTGATGCCACTGTTCAGAGGCATTGAGAAATGAATGACTGTTCAGCACATATACCTTTTAGTTTTAAAGGGGGTCTGCTACAGTTGAAATGGATGAGAGTTATATAGAAAAAAATCAGAGTAAGACCCAGAAAAGTAGAAACTAATTGGGAAATGATTTACTCTATACAATACATTTTCCTTTTCCTTCTAAAGAAAATCCCTCTATTTAATAATGGAAGCATCCTTTTACAGGACTCCTCATCCCCTTCGTTCTTTTTTAAGGAGAAAGAGGTATCCACTATAAATGGTGAGCAACAGATAGGAACAAAGGGTGTGAGCCATGATGTCTCCAGCTATGGCCTTCCCAGACTCTTGATCATAGAAAATTCTGTTTCTGTCGCTCTACTCATAGTCAGATAGAAAACCATATTGGTAAAAAAAACAATAATAATTGGAATGTACAAACAACAATCACCAGAAAATGTATCACCACGAGTAACAGACATGCTTAAAAGACAGAATTGCTATTAGTATCCAACACTAACTTGTTAAAACAAAGTAGATGGCTCAAATTCAACCTCAAAGCACCCAGAGTCCTGTTGCTTGAAACTACTCCAAAAGTTCCAACTTTTTAATTTTTAATCCAGCAGCCTGCAGCCCAGGAACTTCAATCTTTGCACTAGTTGGTATAAGAAAATGTATTTTATTTTTAGTACTTTTTTTTTCTTTTTGCCACATAGTGCCATAGGCATAAAGGACAAAGTAATCCTCTAGGCATGGTAAGGACTGCCACAGTTTCTTTTGGGCAGAGCTACCTGGTATTGGCACTCTGTGGTCTTCCACAGGCATTTAAATTATCAGTAGGATGAGAAATGTGTTCCAGAAAAACTAACCCATTCCTCTGGCTTGGTGTACCTTAAGAGGACTTGTCTTTCCTGGTACATGAAGCTTCTCCCATTTTGATAAATGTAAGGTACTTTCAGTGATGAAAGACTGTCTCATTTTTATAGTAAAGGGCTATCTTAGAAGATAGGGGGAGGGGCGGAGCCAAGATGGCGGCGTAGCAGCAGCAACATATTGCAGCTCTCACATAGCCACCCCAAAATACCCATAAAATAGGACTCTAAACCAATCCCAGAACCCCAAAA
>CM053587.1:93450478-93477451 GCA_028646515.1 Pseudochirops corinnae | reverse complement strand
GGGGAAGGGAGGGGAGAAAATCTGAAACCCAAGTGATTGTGGAACTGAATCTTGTAAATTAAAAGTAAATGAGTAAATAAAAAATAAATTTAAAAAAAAAATAAATGCTCATCCATTCATTCTGCTTACTTTGGTGTAAAACTTCATTGTTTGCAAAGCACTTTGGAAAGCCATTTTTTCCCATTCTTTCACTTGATCTCTTTCCATTCCTAACAATGAAACTTTTTAAAATGAACTTTGCTTCTATAAGCCTTAATTTCCTCCTCCACAAAATGGACTGGTATTTATAACAAGGAATTCAAATGAGCCAGATCTCTGGTATAACTGCTCTTTTTTTTTTATCTGATATCTTAATTGGTGAAGGGAGAAGGCAAAGCGGAAGGAGGAAGAAGACTAGAGCTTGAAAGAATCTTTTCATTGATGTTGTTATTTTTTGTAGTTTCAGTCCCATCTATTCTTTGTGACTCCTTTTGGAGTTTTCTTGGCAAAGATACCAGAGTGGTTTGCCATTTCCTTCTTCAATTCATTTTTCAGATGAGGAAACTGAAGGCAAACAGGTTAAGTGACTTGCTCAGGAGCATACAACTAAGTGTCTGAAACCAAAACTGAATTTACGTCTTCCTGACTCCAGGTTTGGTGCTCTATCCATTGTGCCACCTAGCTGCCCCCGGAAGGACCTCAGAGGTCACCTATTGCAAACTCCTCATTTTAGAGCTGGGGAAATTGAGGCAGAGAAAGATTATACAATTTGTCTAAGGTCACCCAGCTACTGAGTGCCAGATGTCAGATTTTGATCTCAGGTCCGCTGACTCTAAAGCCGTTGCTCATTCCACTTTAATATGCTGTCTTCCAAAGGAGATATTCTTTAGGGAAACAAATTCATTACTTAAAAAATAGGCCAAATATTCAGATGACAATAAACTTTTTCAGGTTATCTTTGTGAAAAACAAATGATTCTGACTGCAGCATGTCTCACCATGACATATCATTCTATCCGGATTTCTTACTAGCTTCCCAGTCATAACTAGAGGAGAGATATTGAGAGTCTATCCCAAGGAGTGCATGATGGGATAGTAGGTACATGCTTGTGCCTTGATACAGGTCATTCTTCCTTTCTAGGAGGGGCTATCATGACTGCAATTACCACATTTTGCCTTGTAAACTCTGTTCTGTGACCTGGGACTTTCCCCCACCCAACAGCAACACTCACATGTTCCTATAGAAGTGATTGCTAGCAGGGTCCTAATTTCCAAATGTCTAACTCCCTCCTTCCCCACTGTGATTACAGCTTCAGTCAAAATGTCTTTTTTCTCTGAATCCTCCTCCAACTCAGGGCTGAACTTTTTGCTACTAAGTTCATTTCTCTTAACCCTTTAAAAATCTCCACCTCATATGGTCAATGTAAAAATTGTTTTGCTTGAGTAAGTTGATTTATTACAAAGGTTGTTTTTTTTGGGGGGGGAAGACAAGGATTTAGAGGAAAAACAGAGTTACCAACAGTAATAGGCCTACCAACAGATACACAGATATGAACGCACAAAGGAAAGAAAAGAGGATCAAGGAAGCTTTTTTAGGAGAAATATATGTTAAAGGTAACAGAAGGAAGTTCAGTTCGGGATGACAAAGAAGATAACTTTGGAACTGATATGATGAATGTATTATATACTTGTATTTTTAAAAAGGTAAGTGCATAGTAGAGATTAATGATTTCATGTGCAATCTTTGTTCTTTTTATGTTCAGAAATTTGCATTATTTTGGTGTTTATCAGTTCAATGGAACAAAAATTTTTATTTTTTAAAATTTTAGTCTTTATCTTCTTTCTCCATTAAAGACTTCCTCTAATACCTCCCAAGGATGAAGGTTATCACTGAATCTCATAGTTTTCTCAGATGCCATCTAGACCCACCTAAACCAAACATGGAACCCATCTACAATACATCCAACAAGTGGTCACCCACCCTGTACTTAAAGGCATCCAGGGAAGGAAAGCCCACCACCTCCTTAGGTCACTCATTCCACTTTTGTGGTTGTTGTTCAGTCCTTTTAGCTATATCCAATTCTTCGTGACCCCTTTTGTGAATTTCTTGGCAAAGATACTGGAGTTGTTAGCCATTTCCTTCTTCAGGTCATTTTACAGATGAGGAAACTGAGGCAAATACAGTTAAGTGACTGGCCCAAAGTCACAAAACTAGTAAGTGTTTGAGATCACATTGGAATTCATGTATAAGAGTCTTCCTAACTCCAGACCCAACACTCTATCCACTGAACCACCTAGTAGACTTGGGTCCAAATCCCAGATTCTGCCATTTACTAGCTATATGGTCAAAATAGTTCACTGCCCACCCCCATGCCTATCCCCACAAACTTCTCACCACCATTATCCCCATGATGTCAGGCACCGATGTGGCACAGTAAATGTAATGCTGGACTGAAGTCAAGCAGTCCTGAGTTTAAACTCTGCCTCTCAGATACTTAGTTGTGTGACTCCAAGCCAAATCACTTGGGCTTCCTAAACCTCAGTTTCCTCATTTGTAAAATGGGTAAACTTTGTAAAAGATGTTTCTATCTTACAAGGTTGCTGTGATGATCAAAAGAGATAACTTATGTAAAGTGCTTTGCAAACCTTAAAGTGCTAGCTACATGTTAGTTATTATTACTATTATTAGTACCATTATCATTAATGTTGTTGTTATTGCCAACCATTCAATAGACTGCCCCAGGTAAAAACGTTCCTAGGTAAAACTCTGCAGCTTTCTCCTCCCTGATGGGCATAGGTGGAAAGAAAAACAGATGAAATTAGCATCTTTTTAACACACCCGGTAACATGTCTTTGGGACAGGAGATTGTTCCAAAACTCCAGTGATATAAAACATGGCATTAAAATGAATTGATGCTACTTTTGAAAAAGAAAAAAAGAATATAGATATACCACTGAGCACTAAGCCATGTTCCTTGAGAGTACCAGGCCCCATAGACTTCAATCTACATTTAAGCAGATGGAGCCTTAAGCCTCTGAATTCAGAATTATCAGGTTAGAGAGGTGCAGTTTAAATTCAGTATGCAAGGGATTCACCAAGAGCTCTCTCTTCTCCAAACATTCAGCATTTGCTTCCAGTTTGAATAACAACAAAGAACAATTCAGCCACAAAAGGAAGACAGGGATTGTCAATTAAAAGACATCTGGTGAGTGACAAATATAGACAACTATGGATCAGGCAAGAGAATCCTAAGTCAAACAGAGGACAATTTCATCAGAGGACAAACAAATTCAATTGAGCAAAAGATACCCTGAACTTTTCCCTTACCAGGAGAAAGAAAATGATCCAGGACCCTGGGAGATTAATGCAAATAAGATGCCCCAAACCACTATGAGATTAAATATAAGGATGGGTAGAATAATAGGATTTATTATTAATAATTTATTTCATTCAAAATGAAAATTAGAATTAATTGAAAACCAGCCTGTTAGGGTGAGAGGATTTATAAAAATAAGTGAGCTTGGAGGATATCTATAAAGCCTCTTATGAAAAACTGATGCAAAGAAATCTTAATAAAAATATTTTGCAAATAAATCATCACTGTATAGGTTCTTCTCTATTTCCCAAATTCTCCCATAATAAAAAACTCAAAAAAGGGCTGATTCCTTAGATCAGTTCAGTTAACTGGTTAGTAAGCATTTCTTAAACATTTAGCAAGGCACTATGCTTAGAGAAAGGCAAAATGAAAATGGTCCCTACCCTCAAGGAACTCATTCTCATGGGGCACACAAACAACTGAGAGCATAAAGCTACATAATGTAAATGGGAGGCGATCTCAAAGAGAAAGTATTAGGATTGGGAAGAAATAAGAACATCATCTTGAAGAAGTTGGTATTTGAGCTGAGGCTTGAAGGAATCCAGGGAAGAGGTGAAGAAGCAAAGCATTCCAGGCAGAGATGATAGTCAAAGAAAAGGGATAAATTTGAAGATGGAGTGGGATGTTTGAGGAATAGTTGCTCTGAAAAAATGAGGAAGTAATGCCCTACAGAGGTCCAAACTCTATTGTATACTCTTATAGACATAAGAGAGATGAAGAGGGAAAAAATGTTTGAGGGAAATGAAAATAAGACCCTTGGTTAGCCAGGACACAACTTAGGAAGCAGCAGAAGATTAAACAGCAACAGACCACTCATTACAGAATGGAGAATAAGGAGAATTGAAGAGAATGGAATTTGCTATTAGTTGTTTGCCCAGTGGAAGAGAGTTTTCTAATACTAGGTGGTTGATTCCGCTTCTTTACTCAGAAATCTATCTATGGCTTAAAGAATATATACCTTAAGAATATCAAACTCTCTGTCTTGATTTTATATGGATCTGATAACTTCTATTATTGATTGATTTTTTTTTGAGAGGACATATCTACCAAAAATAAATACTCCACTTAGACATCTAGTCCAGATCTTCAGGTCAGGGATACGTACCACTTTTGACTTCCTGGTATAAACTGACCTAGTATATATTTAGATATGAAGAACCATTTTTCCTAGAGCTTATATCAACAAGCATTTACTAATTGCCCACTATGTTCCAAGCACTGTGCTAAGCACTTAAGTTTTAAAGAAAGTAAAAAAACAAAACAAAACAAAAAAGCCCCTGTGCTCAAGGAACTCCTAGTAAAATGGGTGAGAAAACATGCAAAAAATCACATATGAATAAGATTATATGTACATATACATATACATGTGTACATATATATATATATGTATATGTGTGCATTAAAGTTGTAGGTAATTTCAGGGTGAAGGCACTAGCAGTTAGTGGATGAGGAAAGCATTCTTATAGAAGGCAGGAATTTTGCGGGCAGAGCCAAGATGGAAGAGAAAAAGCAGGAATGTGCATGAGTTCCCACTCCAGCCACCTACAATACCTGTAAAAAAAAAATGACTCTAAACAACTTTTCCACAAAGTGACTGAGAGAAACATCTCCTGCTGAAGGCAGCCTGGCAGGCCTACAGGAAGAGTCTATCACACCAGACTGGGAGCCAAGCACAATCTCAAGCAAACCACGCGGGCACAGACTCAAGGCCCAGACTGGCCAGAGCAGACTTCAGGAGAGTGAATCACTGGCAGGTGTGGCAGTTTCCAGACTTTAGAATCCATAAAAACCAAGGAGAAAGCAAAAGGTCAGTGGGGAACTCTGTTGGAACTGGGTGAAAGAAGAGTGTAGTCTGACCCCAGGGCAGCAGAGGTGGTAGAGGAGTGGTAGCTGCAGTTGCTGCCATGTGGCTGCCCCTAGAGCTCCTGGCCTACAGATAACAGGGCGACCAAGCAATCATTTAGAGGGCAATCTCTCTTGCTTTGACCTGCTTGGATCTGAATCACAGTCTTGGGCAGTGGTCCTGGGGTGAGGAATGCAAGTGTGCCAGAGTTTGTGGTGGCTGTAGAGAGGGCACCCTCCTCATAGCTCTGAAAAGAGCTCTGACAACACTATGAAACCCCAGCAATTTGGGACACAGCTCTCTCAACTCTAGAAGCAGAGTCCTCCTGTGGCAAAGAACTCAAAAGTCTAGTAATTGGCTGGCAAAATGAGCAAACAGAGGAAGCACAATCACGAATCTTTTTGGGGGGATAAAGAGGATCAAAAAATAGAACCAGAAGAAGACAACAAAGTCAAAACTCCTGTTTCAAAAACTTCCAAGAAAAATATGAACAGGTTGCAGACCACGCAGGAGCTCAAGAAGGATTCTGGAAATCAAGTAAGAGAAGTAGAGGAAAAATTGGTAAGAGAAATGAGAATGATGCAAGAAAATCATGAAAAGTGAGTCAACAGCCTGACTGAAGAAAATAACACCTTAAAAAATAGACTAACCCAAATGGCAAAAGAGGCCAAGATCAAACAGGCAACATAATATAAACAGGCTATGGCAGGGAGGTGAGCTACAATATGATGAAAAAACGCCAATAGATCTAATCCCCTCCCCCCCCCCAAAAATGAACAACTAAAAAAAGTTATTCAAGAGTTTACTATGCAATAAGTTCCAGGGATATAAAAGCAAAAAGCAAAGGCACTCTCTACTCTCAAACACCTTACATTCAAATGTGGGAGGCAACATACAAAAAGGAATAGTGGCCCAGATGGGCACTTATGGTCTAGAAAGTTAGAGGGATGGTAACTAAGCCATAGAGGAGTAGATTGCACATTTCATCTGTAATGTCAATGGAAGAGGAAGATTTTCCTTGTTCATTATTAGGCTACGTGACCACATGTGTCCCCTTTTTCCTTGGAACAGGAGTCATGTTTCCAGGTCTAAAGGTACACAGGTATTTCAATCAGTGATGTTTCACTGCTTTCACAGCTGTAATATATCCTGAGTCACATAGAGCCCATTGAGGCAGGAACTTGACTAAGGAGGAGCTTGCTTAGGGGGAGGCTTGCTTACAGGGAGGCTTTCACACCTTTTGGCACTAAGCTAATTAGGCATTGAGTCGGGAGGGTTGTGGTGCTTTCTGCTTCCGAGATTATTAGTTGAAAACTATATCTACTTGGAAGCTGGTATTTTACTTTGGGGGCTCACTCGTGAGAAAGACCTTTTGATTCCCTGTATGGAACTCTGCACAACCATTTATTAAGAGGACCCTGACTACTCTAATGGTGGTGCTCTCCTGGTCCAGTGGTGTATGTAGGTAGTTGTATTATTCTGTTTACACAGGTGGAGCCCTGTCTATTGGATTCTTTCTGGGACTACTTATCTTCACTTATTTGTCTGTTAATTAAAATAAGATTGTTAACCCCTTTAAAGCTGCCTTTTCTTTAGAAAAGCAGATCAAAGAACCTGTGCTAGCAGCCCACCCTATGTGCCAATGCGGTTGCTAATACACCATCCAATAATGGCAAAGTAGATTTGATCATGGTTCAGGGTTCCAAGAGTGGGAATAAAGTTTGCAGGAGGAGTAGGGAGAATTAGGAAGAGGAAAGAATATCTAGACAGAAGCAAGGCAGCTAATATGATTGAGGAGATAGCCTGGGTATTGAATTAGATGAAGTATGGCTCGGGCTTCCCTGGATTTGTCTCGGCAAGGCAGTAATTGATCAGAAATGTGACTGGGGAGGAGGAAGAAATGGCCTGAGAGTTTAGAGTGAAATAAAGAATAGTAGAGATAAGTATGAATGAAAATGCTAGGAATACCTTTTCTCCTCTAAAATATTGTACAGTGAAGTCCCAGGAATAACCACATTTCAGGAATTAAATATTAATGACAGACCACCATGACGATCTACCAGCACACCAAGGAGGGGCAATACCTATATGATATCTTGCCAAACCAAATGAAGCAGACATTTGAGATGGCCCTTCCACTTACAAATCAATCAATAAACAAGTATTCATTAAGCACCAACTATATGTCAGGCAACGTGCTGGGTTGTGGGGATCCCAAGACAAGCCAATAAACATGTTCCTCACCTCAAGGACCTTATGTTCTATCAGTATAAAGTTCAAAAATTTTTTTAAATACATACAAAAAATAAATACAAGATAATTTGAGGAGGAGCACGGAATTTCGTGTGGAAGTAAATTAAGTATTTAGAAGCTAAACTGTCTGAATTGTATTTCTATCCATCAACCTCAACCCCCTTTGAATAATTTCTCTTGTCCAATTTAGTTTCACCAATTCCACTCTTTTTTTTTTTTTAAGTTAAATTTCTTTGGGCAAGACATCTGACCAGGAAAAAGGAAAGCAAATGAAAATGTAAGTTAACAGTTTAGCAATGATATATATTTGCTTTTTGAAATATCCTATAGGAAAGTGGATAAAATTCCATCGCAGAATTCCTAAGGGGATGTTGCAAACCAGCTATAATTCTTGCTTTGCAATTACCTCAGGATGAAATTAAAGGATCTGTGGAATGTAAAAAAAAATCTTGGGTCTGGAAATATGTGGACACATGACAAAAAGGCAGTGAATTATAGCGGAAGAAAATGGAAGCTTTCTCTCCATATTCTCTATAAATCTCTGCTAAACACAAGAAGCAAACACAATTTCTGGGAAGTACAGAGTATGGCAGGAGAAAGTACAGCTTGTAGAGCTGTAAGCTAAGAAGAGAGACACTAATGAATATGAGGCTGTTGAAAGGGGAGCATGCCACACTTTGATCTCTAAGGTCCCATCCTTTGACTATGTAGAGCTGATACCATCACACAAATACCTGGGTCAAGAGTAGGAAATCTGCAGAAAAAGACAACAAGCTGAAAGAGCTAGGATTTCAATAACATCAAGCCTCTCTAGTTCTCCTGAGTCTCTTTTTCTTTAGCTCCAGCACAGTTTTCTGGAAATCATGGCTTCTGGAAACAGTTCCTCTGGGCAGGGCCAAGAGAACATTTGAACTGATGCTATTCTACTGGGGGAAAAAAACAAGAGTATTCTGATTTCTCTCAGTGACTCTAACAGGGCAGAAAGGTGTGTACTAGAGTATGTGTATTTGGAGGGGAAAGGAAATTGGAAAGGGTTGAGTTTGGAGAGAAGGGCACCAAAAAATAAGGTAATAGCTCTAATTATATATTGGAAGGAAAAAATCATCTAAATGAAATAAAGGAAAACACAGGAACACTGGGACTTTCTATCATCTCATTCAAAATACAATAATATTTTCTATAAAGAGATTCTCTTTGGACTCCACTCAAGGGGATTCATCTTGTACCATTACCATAAGGACTTTGTTGGAAGATAGAATGTGGTCGAAGCTGTATCCTACTTCCTCCTCTTATGCAAGTTAGACTAGCTTTTTCCTTAAATGATATGGAGGTAACTCCTAGAAACTTGGATGATTCAGGGGACTGACATGATTTCCTAATTA
This sequence comes from Pseudochirops corinnae, assembly GCA_028646515.1. Classification (NCBI taxonomy): domain Eukaryota; kingdom Metazoa; phylum Chordata; class Mammalia; order Diprotodontia; family Pseudocheiridae; genus Pseudochirops; species Pseudochirops corinnae. The sequence continues at coordinate 93,468,618 of CM053587.1, read as the reverse complement.
TAGCTAGGAGACATGATGGATTTAACATAGAGCCTGGAGCAAGTAAGACTTGAGTTCAAATGCAGCCTCAGACACTTAACTAGCTGTGTGACGCTGGGCAAGTCATGAAACCTCTATTTGCCTCAGTTTCCTCACCTATACAATGGGGATGATAATAATACCATCTGCCTCCCAAGGTTGGTATGAAGACCAAATGAGGCCATAACTGTAAAGCATTTCATAATAAGTACCATATTAAAATAAATTATTATTATTGTTATTATTGTTGCTATTATATGAATACAAAGTAGCCATGAGGAGCTAGAAGGACTCTCAGATGTGACCCAAGATGTTCTTAATATCTACCCTTGCTGAATACCCATTCCTGCTATGGCTGAGTAAATCTGTTGCTAACTGATGTTGAATCAAAACTACAAGGGAACAGGCCTGAGCCAGGCCTTGCTCAGAACACTGGTTTTATTATAAGTCAGGCTTTGCAACCATGGATCCTAAGGAGAGATCCAGGGTCCTCAATATTTATATGGAAATGTTTCTTCTAGTTTGGGGGCCACCTTAATGATATTTATTACTTAAAATCATTCTTAGAATCTAATTTTAAAGCCCTGCTCCCTAAAAAAAATTTCCCCTATCCTTTTTTTCTCTCAGATCCAGTAAGAACAGAAATGCCCATTAAGCATTCCAGAATAAATGATGAACAATAAGACTCTCTGAAAGGAACACAGGATGGGATGTACCAGCATTGGAGCAAACCTATACTGGCCCCTTAAAGAAAGAACAAGGTAACTGGATCCATAAAGAGCTCTTAAGTATGTGGGACCAGGCAGAGATTGTGTTAACAGCTAGTCTCCTTGTCTTTCTCAGTACTATAATGACAAAGAACCCTATAGAATTCTAATTGAATCAATGCTTCAAACATTTCTCAGTCTAGATAGAGACCAAAAAAAAAAAAAAAAAACCCAAACCCAAACCCCAAACAAACTAACCCTTATGTTTAAATGTATACCTGTTGAATTCTGTGTAAAAGACACAAAAAACAGGGTGAGGAAAATGGCATTCTCAGAGCGAAAAACCTGGCAGAGAATTTCAGCTGCATCTGAAACCTGAGAACAGGAAGCTACATTGACACAGCAGGATGACAACTTAACTTGGGAAAAAGTCAGGGTCTTTTTTCTAGAAGACAGTAATCCTCTTCTCAGTCTTGTTTAATTAACTGGAGGCACTTTCAATGCTAGGGCATTTTCAAGCTGCTGCTTAAGCAGTGAAATGAGAAGTCTGACGTTTGCATTTGGGGAATATGGATAAATATAATCAAATCTATGCAATCAAAGCTGACATGAGCAATGAAGAGCCTGAATTTAGGGCCAAGGGACAGAGATGAAACCTTTGCATTAAACAAATGCAAGTAGGAAATCTCCCAGAGCTTATTGTTCCTTAAAGTAACCACTTATTTAATTATTTGGCTTTAATGGGTGTTTTTTTCCCCTGAGTTATGTGATATTTTAAATTATATTTTAAATAGCTTTTCAAAATCTCTTTTGCCCTTAGATGCTTTTATCAAAGATTATAATTCACTACAACTGAATAAAATGAGAATTTCCCTTAGGAACACAGCACTATGATGGGTACAAATCTTCTGCAACTCACTGCTTCACAACTTTTTCCACTATCAAGTTCAAGTTTCTAGGTTCACTTGGTGCCTTTTCTGGTCTCTAGGTGCCACTGATTCCCCTAGTTTTGCATAGTTTTCTGATCACCAGGGTCCTTGCAGGGAAAAGACTACTGAGTTTTGTCATAGGAGCATGGATTTAGAGCTAAAATGCACCTTAAGATCTAACCCCTCATTTTAAAGATGAGGAAACTGAAGTATGAAGAAGTTGTGTGACTTGCCCAAGGTCACACAGATGGAAAATGACCAAAGCATAATTCAAATTCAGGTCTTCATGATTCTAAGTCTGGCTCTCTATTCATTATACTTTATCATCTGCCATCTAGTCTAAGCTTTGCTCGTTGCCTTCCTACTCTCTCATAACAACTCACCCATCTCTTAGATAACTTCAGAATGATTTTCTATAAAGAATCTGGACAAATTATTCCATTTCCCTGGGCCTTATTTTCCTCATGTCTAACATGAGCAAGGTCCATTTCAGCTTTAAATCTATGATCCTGAATACAATGAGGGAAGGAATGGTAGAGAAACAGAGGTGAACATTCAAAGTTAAATAAATTCCAAAAGTGGTCACTTGATTCTAGCCTTCGCCATCAGCTACAGGCTGTTTGTTCCTTTCTAGTCCTTCCTACCTAACTTTCTCCTTCCTGGTTTTGGCCTTGAAAGGAAATCACTTTAAGTTTTATTTGCTATGCATTTGGTTTGCCAGAGTTGATACTTAATTCCCTTCCTTCCACAAACCTCTTCCTTGATCTTCAATATGGTCTAGGAGTTTCAGGCCTAAGAGGGGAACACCATTGTACAACCTTCCTGCTTACTTATCATGATAAAAGGGAAGGGAAAGTGCTTGGAAAACCTTAAAGCATTGTATAAACACTCATCCATCATCATCATCATCGTCATTTGTAACACTATTATCATCATTTTAGGATATCTCACCCTAAACATGATAGCCAAGGCTTGGGGAAGCATTTTTCCCCAATGAGAAAATCTCTTCCCTACATATGCTCCAGAGATACCTTTCCTTAGGGATATTCAAACCTTGTTCTTTTTCCACTCTTATCCAAAGTTTTCCATGCTCTGGTCTTCAGAAGATCTCTCCTTCTAGCTATGTCTCCTTTCTGACTGGGATCCTGAAGCAGATTTCACAACCTGAATTTTTCTTAGTCACCTCTTTCCTGAATGATTTAATGGGTAAAATGGTTACAGGCCACCCATACAATGTTCATACTACAACCCTCTGAGCTCCTTAAGACCTCCCAAAAAATATTTCTTTTTTTTCCTTTTTTTTAAAATTAACTTATTTGTTTACTTTTAGTTTACAAGATTCAGTTCCACAATTTCTTGAGTTTCATATTTTCTCCCCTCTCTCTTCTGCTCCCCTCCCCCCATGGCGGCATGTAATCAAATATAGGATCTGCAAATACTTTCATATTAAACATTAGTCAGGTTGTAAAGGATTATAACCGATGGAACAAACAATGGGAAAGAGGAAATAAATTATTTCTTTATCTCAGAATGGTAAGATGGCTAAAGAGCATACAAAGATAAACTGAAGGGAGTGAAAAATCTTCAGCATGGAACAGAAAAGACTAAAGTGGTGTAGGGGAGTGGAGATTGGAAGGAACATGAGGCAGTTTGCAAATATTTGAAGAACACATGCAAGAAGGATTAGATCTGTCCTTCTTGGCCCCAGAAAACAAAACTAGGATCAATGGCTAGAATCTATTCTTGAACTAAGCTAGATACATGTAAAAATGTTTCCAACAGGAGTGACCAAAAGGAAAATAAGTTCTTTCCACAGGAGGGTTCCTAGGTGGTGGAGTAAATAGAGTGCTGGGTCTAGAGTCAGAAAGATCCCTCTTCATGAGTTCAAATCCAGCCTTAGACACTTGCTAGCTGTGTGACAATAGGCAAGCCACTGAACTCAGTTTGCCTTAGTTTCTTTATCTGTAAAATAAACTGGAGAAGAAATGACAAACTAAAACTACTCTAATACTTTTGCCAAGGAAACCCCAAATGAGGTCACAAAGAGTTGATTACAACTGAAAAGCAACTCAACAGAAGGCAGAGTGCCCTTCACTGGAAGACTTTTAAAGCAAAGGCTGGATGTTATACAGGGGATTCTTGGTCACAGACCTGCTGCACTACATAGTCTGTGAGGTCTTTTGAAACTCTTGGATTCTTTTATTATAGTTGTGAACTGGCCATCTAATCTAAATCTTCAGTATTGAACAAATTAAACTGGTAGAGACATCCACCAGCCACTAGAGACTTCACACCTTCTTGTCACTCTTCACATGGCCTGGGAAGTAATTAAATTACAACAGAGGAACGTGATCAGATTGTGAATTCAGGATGGGAGACCATCTGTTTCTATTCCCCAATCAATGTCCTCATTTCAGAAGTGACAAAGCAAAGTCCCATTTCAACAAATAATTCACCCTATAGATATGAATTGATTTGCTCATGATCACACGGGAAGCAAAAGTCATGGGGCCAGGATTCAAAATCAGACCCTCTGATATCAAAACAAATATACTTTCTATTGTGACACAGGATGGATCACTGGATCCATTCAGGGTCCTCTTTCCTAAGGTTTGATCCTAAAGACTGCATGTAGTGATAAGATTTATGATCAATCAACTAACCAAACAGTTAATCAATAACTATTTATTTAGCACTTAACATGTTCCAGCAATAGGCTAAGCATGCAAGATAAAAAGAAAAAGTAAAAATATACCCTGGATTCAAGGAACCTTCTCATGGGGAAGTTCACATTTCAGTGGTTATCATGATAAAACTAACTATCATTTACGGAGAGCTTTAAGGTTTGCAAAGCACTTTACATGCGCCTCATTTGATCCCCGCAATAAGCCCAGGTTGTAGGTGCTATTATTATTCCTGTTTCACAAATGAGAGAACTAAGGCACACCAAGATTAAGTGACTTGCCTAGGTTCACACAGCTAGGAAGTATCTGAAACAGAATTTTAATTCAGGTCTCCCAATTCCAACTCTAGTGCTCCATTATTATGCTTTGTATTATTACCAAAATCTGCATCAAAATATAGTCATATAATAGCATATAGCTCTCCTCACTGTCACAAAATTAATTCCCATTTCCTTTGTCTATGTTTCATACCTCTTTGTTACCTGCTGTGGTTTTTTTTTTTTCCTCCCCCAGTAGAATGTAAGCTGCTTGAGGGCAGGAACTGGTTTATTTTTGTCCTTATATCTTCAGTGACTAACACAACATCTGGCAAATAGTAGGTGCTTACTAAATTCACTGAATGGAATTAAACATTCTTGTCTAGATCCATAACTAGGTGAGAGCATTTAGAACTTTACTCTGGGGTGAGAAATTTCACAGCCACCAATGTCTTTCTTCCCCTGCCTGCCCCACTGCCAGCCTCATGCCCTTCAACTCCTCCTTATCTTCTGCACTTGCTAACAGTGATATGCTTCTTCACCTTGTTAACTACACCTTTAGCAGGATCAGAACCTTGGAGTGTTTCAAGGTGCCCTTCCTCTACCCAGAACACACCCATGTCAACCTTCCTGTCTCACTACTAACGAAAATATTGCTCTATTCTCACTTCCTTCCCCTTCCTAACTCTATCCCATCAATCAGGCAGAGTATTTACAGCAGAGGGCAATTTTGTTGCTATATCTAGCTCACATCTTCAGCTATGGATTCACTATTTGATAAAACATATACTGAACTGCTCCAATCACATGGAAATCTCCATGTGATAGAAAAGACCGGATCACTGCCCTATTTATTTTAAGCAAAATAATCAATGTAGCAAAATAGCAACCCAACAAATATACTTGGATATTCCTGCCCTTTGAGTTTGAAAAGGAGTGAATGTAAATGTGCTAAAGGTCAAATCCATTTGTAGCAAGCAGTTCAAGCTCTTCTAGGCACATCTGTCCTAATGTTTTAATGCAGCTCATTCTTGAGGAAGCCCTGCTGAGTGCACATATCAGGTTTCCCCCCTCCCCCTGCACATGCATTCATTTATTCTTTCACCCTTCACATCTGAATAGTGATACTGTAGAAATATAGAAAAAAAATGGCCTTGGGACATCACATTCACATCATCCTGTTAACATTGAGCAGGCTTTATAGCTGAAAAATGTGTTTGCTTTGGTGATTTTTCAGATGTGTACAAATGTTCTCACGGTACAACTATATCAGTTTGGATGCTTTCATTCCATTGGAGAACTCGACAAAGGGGCATGTTGTTAATACTCACATGATGGAAATAATAAAAATCTGTTTTCATCACAGCTTTGTACGCTTTCACTGTGGTGCTGAAATAGTGGAACAGAGTAATGTGTGAGGCATTTACTAATGAAATAGCGTAATCTATGAAGTGGTTAGAAGTCTCCTAGTCCACCAGGGACCTGACCAAGATTGCATGGTAGTGGGGAAAAGATAGCTAAAGTTCTTTATGCCTGGAAGAGCTTGTACAAATAGACAAGACTGTGTCCAACTGAAAATCCTATAATAGGGGCATCTGGGAGGTGCGCTCAAAGAATGCAGTCAGTGGCAGTAGTGAAAACCACAGTAAATGGTTTCTACTTTTTCTTACTGAATGGCATGTAAAATTGTTGGTAGGCTCATAGTCCACTAGGGTTCAGAGACAGATTGGGTAATGACTAGGAATTTTTAGGACTAGAGAAAAGGACAGCAGACTGACTAATCCCTTAATTGTGGGGTCTTAGGGTAGGATAGTCTCACAGGTGGAATTATTATTGGCAGACCCCATTGTCTCCTCCTCTTTTGTCCCTTAGGGCTCCTTGGACAGGTATTATAAAGTGAGCTTCTTCAGCTGGCAAAGACAGAAGGCCTCAGCCAAGAGAAAAGCATTGCAGGGCTCACTCACATTTAGAGTTGTAACTTCATTATGCTCACAGTCATTCAAGCTTACAAACTTGGTGTCATATTGACTCCACTCATATCCCACTTAGTCAATCCACTGCTATTACCTTCCCTATGTCTCTGATGTGCACCCTCTTCTCTCCCCTCAAATAGTCACAATCCTAGTAAAGGTCTTCAGCACCTCTAAGGTGAACTGCTCCAGTAGCCTTCTAACTGGTGTCCCTGATTCAAACCTCCTCTCCAATCAGTCTTCACTGAACTGTGAAGTGATTTTCCCAAAGCCCAGGCCTAGTCATATCAACCCACTCACTCTTCTCCTCAAAAATCTCTAGTAGCTCTTGATTACCTGCAATATCAAATGTAAAATACTGTTTGGCATCTAAAGCCCTTCACAATCTGGCCCTTCACTATCCATCCAGTCTTATTACCTTTTACATTCCTCCACACACTCTACAATTCAGTGTGCGCCTTCTTGATACTCCTCACACACAGTCGTGTCTCCCAACTCCATGCCTTTTCAATAGCTGTCCTCCTTACCTAGAATATTCTCCTTTATTATTATCCCCAGCTCCTGGTTTCTCCAGCCTTTTTCAGAACTCAACTCAAGTCCTAGCTTCTGTAAAAACTCTTGGTTCCTCTCACCTCCACTCACATTCTGGTGCCTTCCTTCTGGGATTACCTTCCATTTGCCCTGTCTATATCTTGTACTGCATAGTTATTTTCATACTGTCTCCCCCAGTAGAATGTGAGCTCTTTGAGGGTACAGACTGTGCTTCTGCTATTCTTTGTACCTCTAGCACTCTGAACAGTATGGGGCACGCAATAAATGCTTGTTGACAATAGTGAAGTGGAAAGCTGGATTAAAAGGAGTTAAAGAATAGAGATAGTAAGAAAGTAGAAACAATAAGTACAGACTAATCCTTCTAGGTATATTTGTCTTTACTATATTTTGCTGACTAAGGGGTACAAAAACTATCCTGGGTTCCATGAGATAACAAAAATTTAGTAAGTTTACTGAAAAATTAAATTTTATTTAACTTTTAAAAGCTATTACATAAAAGCTTGGCTAATCTATGTGTGTTGCTACTTGAAGAACCAGAAGGGAGGGGTCAACATTCACTCAAAGAGGTCAAAAGCCCATTGAACAGGCAAAAAGTCAACTGGGAAGCAGGCAGGATCGATTTCAGTACTTGCTCTCCAAGTTGGTTTTTTCTCCTTGTTTCTAGGTTGGGCATTTAACTTCCCCCTTCTTTAATTCAGTATTGACCTCTTCTAATGAGAACAACCAGTCAGTGCCTCTGACTCCTTGCTGATTTCAACTCTCTCTCCCTCATACTCTTTCTCCCCAATTGGTACAGAACTCTTGCTCTGCTTCCCACTGCCAAAACTCTTCTGCCTCCCACTGGCACCTTAATGTGCATCCCCTCTGATGCTAGAGCACAGACAGCTGTCACTATCTGAGATTGCCGCTCTAAATGACTATCCCCTACAAGAGCTCATCATCCTGTCACTCACTAGGTAGCACAGACCAGCAACATAAAGCAACTAACAAGGTGGCATATACCAGCATTATAAACACATCGATACCCCAAAACCCAATCTGTTGATTAAAATACATGCTCCTTGTGGTTTGAAGCTTTTCACCAAAGAATGATAGATTTGGAGTTAGAAGGAGTCTCATTTAACACTCTCATCTTACAGATCAGAAAATGGAGCCCAGAGAACATGTAAATTGTCAAATGTCTCATCAGTTCTAATTCCAGAGGAGGGTTTAATCCTAGATCATCTAAACCCAGATACAAAGGCTTTTCCATTTCTCACCATTGGGAAAAAATGATGGATTTAAAGAGCTGGGAGGAACCTTATCATTCCAGGCCCTGCCAGGCTCTGTACATTCTGACTTCTCAGAAAGTCTCATGTTTCAGAATCAAAATTATACCCATAGTCAGTTTCTCTGTATACATGATCACACACTCATATACAGTATTCATCCACAGTGGGTACCAATTCATATAAATGTATTCAAATCAGCTGGACAACATTGTCCATTCAAATGTCAACTAAGTCACTGTAGTCGCATGACCACAAACAGCACTTCACTTGTTCTTTCTGAGGCATCATTGTCATGGGCAACATACAATCAGAGAACAAAACCTTAACAAGCCTTGTTACAGTATCACAGCTATCCAATTCCACAAAGAAAGATAAAAAAGGCAATTGGTGACTCAGGCCAAAAGATTAACACATATGCACAAACAAGCAAACAAACAAAAACTTACACTTTTACTCCGTGAAAGCAGATCACTCGTGTTTTTTTCCATGGTAGTATTATATTCAGTAATGCAGATCAGTACTAGTGTTCTCTATTGTCCTCACTCCAAGCCAATCAAAGGCCAAATGACATACTGAAGAGAAAGCAAAGAAAAACATAATTCAGTGGATGTTTAATTCATGTGATTAAACATCTATAATCAAACTGGTGATTGGACTGTTCACTTAAAAAATGAAAAGAAGTTAGTAGGTTGTAATGTATAAAGCTACATAAGGACATATAAATAATTTTTCCAAAGTTATTTTTGTTCAACACAAGTTCTAGATTTCCACAATTATCTCCGTGTCATTAACCATAAGAATCTATTTTGGGGGAATAGATACAAAGGTAAATTTATAAGACTCCTCAAATTTCAATAAATATATAGGCTATCATGACATACAAATATTAGCTCTCATTTGTACAGTAAGAGAGTCAATGCCTTTCGGACTAAAATTTTATTTACCCAAGAAATAAATGAACAACACAGTCAATGACTGACTTATTAGGTTATACAAGTTGTTTTTTTTTCTTATCCTTATAGTGGGGGATAAGAGATACAAAGCTTCAATGATATAGCAGATATATGACCTTAACTATAAGCTTTAAAGACTTCCAGTACATACAGATCTTGTCCACATCCTCCCTTAAAGTAGGACACGGCATGGCAAGAATAGCAGAAAAAGTGATGGGTTATGTTATGCACCATTGCAGGGAGTTCTTACATTAATGTAACCAGGAATCCATAGAATTATTGAAGGATGTGTCCCTGGACACTAGGGACTGTATTGTCTTTCATCATTGCATCTCCAGTGACTATCATAGTGTTTTTTACATAATAAGTATTTAATAACTGCCTAGGCAATAGGCGAGATCCAAAAAGATTTTGATAGGATAGAACTCTTCACTGAATCTACTAAGATGAAATTTAATGTGGATAAATGAAAAGCTTAACACAGGTTCAAAAATTAGTCAGTGAAGATAAAGATGAGAGAGACAAAAATTAAGTAACACTGCCTGAAAAAAATAATCTGGATTTTAATGGGAGTGCACACTAAATATGAGTTAACAATGTGATATGGAAGTCAAAAAGTAAGTAAATGCAATTTCAGGTTACATTTAAAGAGGTATAATTTCTAGCAATAATGATAGTCTTGCAATATCCTCCCCTAGTCAGGCCACATCTGGAATGTTGTATTCAGTTTGGACCACAATATTTTAGGACAGTCACTAAAGTAGAGCGCATCAAGAAAAGGGCAAACCATATGGGAAAAGACTTCTAGATCTAGACCTTGAAGGTCAAAACTTCCTCATTTTACAGTTGAGGAAACCAGTCTGAAGATAGTAAGCTATTTGCCTAAGACAAAAAGGGACTAAGAAGTGGAGTCAAGATGGCAGAGCAAGAGGAAGTATTTTTGCCTTACTCACTCAGCCCACCTCCTCTACAACAAATTAGAAGACATACCAGACCAAATTATCATCTAGAAAGCTAAGAAAAAGTCACAGTGAGTCACTGTCCCATCCCAAAGTAGCTTAGGAAGACATGTGTCTGCCAATACTGGGGTAAGGCCTGGCAAGGAGCAGAACTCAACAGCAGTGCTGGTAAGGACAGGGAGTTTTCCAGCCCCTGGGGATGAAAAGGGAACCAAAACAGAGTTACAAGAAGAAAAAAAAAACACTAGAACAAAAAGAGGTCCCAAGGTACACCTAACATAGTGTGAGAACAAGAAAAGGCACCATATGATATCCCTGCTTTCCCTTTCCCAGTTATGGGTTATGGATCTAGAGCAGAGAGGAGCAGTTGTGAGCCATCAAGGCCATGACTGTGTACTGAGAAAAGGACAACTTTGAGAAACTATGAGGCTCTGAGCCCAGAAACAGCAGTGACTCAGTTCCAGCTTATAGCCCAGCACATGAGCCAACAGTGAAATAAGCAGGGCAGGAGACTAAGACCAAAGGGGTGTCAGTAATTCAATCACTATGAACCTGAAGAACATTCCAGTTGGACAACAGTGAGTTCAGCAGAAGTCTATTGGAACTCAACCATACACAAGCCAACAGACACAAACCTGGAACAAAAAGGAAGACAGTGAACATAACTCCGAATAGATCATACCACTTTGGGAAGCACTGACAACTTGCATGACCCAGAGTAAGCTATGAAAACAGTAGAAGGACATGAAAGAACAGAAGCTCGGGCAAATATTTCCCCATGAAGTGAGAAGAACCAAAGACCGACATAAGGTCCAAAGTCAGAAACAGGCAGGAAAACAACTTATAAACTTCTCGAGGGCAACAACTATCTTTTGCTCCTTTATGCATCCCCAATGCTTAGCCTAGTGGATGACACAATGTAGGTGCCTAATAAATGTTTATTAACTGAAAATAGATCAAAGAGAGACAATTTAAGAACAACTGGACAAAAAAGCCTAGATAACATATTTCAAAATCTAATAAAGGAAAACCACCAAAATATCTTAGAACAAGAGGGCATAATAAAAAGGAAAAGATTCCATCAGTCATCTCCTGAAAGAAATTCCAAAATGAAAGCTCTCAGGAATATCGCAACCAAAATATAAAACTCCCCAAGTTAAGGAATAAATATTGAAAGCTGCCAAGAAGAAACAATTCAAGTACAATGAAACCAGGTACCATATAGTCAAGTTCATTCAAAATTAAGTAACTACCATACTAAAGGAACAGAGAGCTACAAATATTATATTCTGTGCAGGCAGATGATCTAGGATTACAATTAAGGACACTCTACCCAGAAAAACTGATTTAATCCTACTGGAAGAAAAATGTGCAATTAATGAAATAGAGGTCTTTCAAGCATTCGTAATGAAAAGACTAGAGCTGAATTTAAAAAAAAAGATATAAACACAGGGCTCAAGAGAAGTATAAAAAGGTAAATAGGAGTAAGTGAGAAAACATAAGGGATCAAACAAAGTTAAAGTGCTTGAATTCTTATAAAGAGAGATGACATATGTAACACTCAAAAACTTTAAATCACAAGATATTTTGGAGGGGGCTTAATTCAACAGAGGGCCTAGGAGTCATTCTGATATATTTGGATAATCTCAAAAGAAGAATGGAAGTGTGGGGAAGAGGAATGTATTGGGAGAGGAGGCAAAGGAGAAAAAGATGGGGAAATTATCACACATAAATGGGACAAGCAAGGAAGAGTTGTACAATGGAGGGGGCAGTGGGAGGGAAACGGGTAACATTTAAACCTCACTTTTATCTAAACTGATTCAAGGAGGGAAGAACACAAATACACACACTCATACATACACATTTGGGTACAGAAACTTACCCAACAGGGAAGTAAGAAGAAAATGAGTTAAGAAAAAGGTCAGGGAGGATAAGAGTGGAATAAAGTACATGACGGTGGTGGTCAGAAATAAAACAAACTCTTAAAGGCGGCAAGGTGAAAAAGAGAAGGAATCATGGGCCTTCCCTGCAGGCATCTGGCTTCAAGACTTGGGGTGGAAAAATGGAAAATGTCCAAGCTGCCCAAGAGGAATATATTAAGTATGCCACAGCTAACAGCCAAGCTGCTCAACGCAAGTGTACTCCAGGTGGAAAATCAGGAGCTGCAGTCTGTGAGTCTCTCTTTGTCTCCAACCATGTCTACTAATTCAAAGCCTCCCACCTTGGCACACCCTAACAGTCCAGGACATCCCTCACAATCCAGGAAAAAACTGAGATCCCAAAGCTTTCTGCTGACCTCTCTGATCACACCTAACTTGTGTGGTATTGTTGCTCTCTGGTGAATTTAGTGACCCTTTCTCAGTCCACTTTTTCCAATAAACAACTATTTAACAAGGGAAGAAAAGAAGGAAAGGTAAAAGATAAAAGGACAAATGGAAATGCAGGGTTAGTGTGAATGTGAACGGAACAAACTCACTCATAAAATAGAACAACAGATTAGATGGAAAAACCAGAATCCAACAAAATGCCGTTTATAAGAAAAACACCTGAAACAGAAAGAAACAGAGGGTTAAAATAAAGGACTCCTTCAGAATCTATTATTATACATCAACTGAAATAGAAAGCAGGGGTAGTAATAAGAATCTCAGAAAAAGCAAAAGCAAAGATGAAATTAATTAAAAGAAGTAAACAAGGGAAACTATATTTTTATGAAAGTTACCATGGACAATGAATTAATATTAATCCTGAACACATACGTATCAAATGGCATAGCATCTAATTTCTTAAAGGAAAAATCAAATAAGGTATAGGAGGAAATTGATAACAAGACTATAAATAGTGGGGAACCTCAGTTTAACCCTCTCATACCTAAATAAATCCAACTATAAAATAAACAAGAAAGAAGTGAATGAAATCAATAAAAATTTAGAAAAGTTACATATAAATGGTAAAAGAAAGGAGTATATCTATTTCTCAGCTGATTTTGGCACCTTCACAAAAAGTGATCATTTTATTAGGGTATAAAAATATCACAAATGCAGAGAAAAAGAAATATTAAGTTAATTTTTATGACCATAATGCAATAAAAATTTCATTCAACAAAGGACCTTTGAAGCAAAGATTTAAAAAATAATTGAAAAGGAGAAATAGAGAAAGAAAGAAAAATGGAACAAGAGAGATGAAGGAAGGAAGGAAGGAAGGAAGGAAGGAAAGAAGGAAGGAAGGGAGGGAGGGAGGAAGGGAGGAAGGAAAGAAGGAAGGAAGGAAGAAAGGAAGAAAGGAAGGAAAGAAAGAAGGAAGGATGGAAGGAAGGAAGAAACGATAGATTAATGAATTGGACATGCAACAACAACAAAAAAAAAACTAACCCCCCAATTAAATACCAAATCAGAAATCCTGAAAATCAAAAGAAGTTTACAAAATTGAAAGTTTAAGAAATGAACTAATAAGTAAAACTAAGCTTTTTTTTTTTTAAAGAACAACAACAAAATAGATAAACCGTTTGGCTAATTTGATGTTAAAGAAGCAAATGAAATTATCAATATGAATAAAACTGACAATCTTAATAAAATAGATATCTATATTTAAGAAAAAATCATTGCCTGCAAGATTCTAAGACAACTCCAAAAGACTCATGATAGAAAATGCGGCTCATATCCCAAAAAAGAACTATGGAGTCTAAATACAGTTTGAAGCATATTATTTGCTCTCTCTCTTTTTTCTTTGGTTTCTTCTTTCTTGTGGTTTCCCCCATTAGTTCTAATTATTCTTTACAATATGACAAATGTGAAAATAGGCTTAATATAAATATATAGAGAGAGCCTATATCAAATTACATGCCATCTTGGAGTGGAGGGAGGGGAGAGAGGGGAAGAAAATTTGGAATTCAAAATCTTATGGAAGTGAATGTTGAAAAGTAAAAATAAATAAATAAGTTTATAAGAGAAAATAAAACTAATAAAATCTTAATAGCCTAGAAAAAATTTATTCCAGATTATCAAAACAAGAAATAAATTACCTAAGTAACCCTATCTTAGAAAAAGAAATTGGATAAGCCATAGATGAGTTATAGAAGAAAAAACACCCAGAACCAGATAGATTTACAAGTTAATTCTACTAAATATTTAAAGAGGAATTAATTTCAATATTGCATAAACAGAAACAATGGGTAAAAAAGGAGTCCTACAAATTCTTTCTAACATGTATATGATCTTGATAACCAAACCAGAGAAAGTCAAAGAAAAAGAAGAAACCAACAGACCAATGAATATTGATGCAAAAATTTTAAATAAAATACTAGTAATGAGATTATAGCAATATATCCCAAATATCAGAGACTATGACCATAATGGATTTATACCAGGAATGCAGGATTGGTTCAATATTAGGAAAACTATAAATATTGACCATATTAATAACAAAAGCAACAAAAAAACATAGGATTGCTTCAATAGATGTAGAAGCTTTTTAACAAAATACAATACTCATTCTTTTTAAGGAAAAAAAACACTAGAAAGCATGAGAATAAATGAAACATTTCTCAAAATGATAAGCAATATATATCTAAAAACCAAGAGCAAGCATTATCAGTAACGGTGATAAGCTAGAAGCCTTTCAAATAGGATTGGGAACAAAGCTAGGAAGTCTGTTAGCACCATTACTCTTCAATAATGTACTAGAAATGCTAGCTATAGCAATAAGTGGAGAAAAAGAAATTGAAGCAATAAGCACAGTCAAGGAAGAAAAAAAGTCCTCCCTTCTGGCAGGTGATACGATGGTTTACTTAAAGAAACCAAGAGGGTCAACTGAAAAACTAATTGAAACAGTAACTTCAGCTAAGGTGCTGAAGGTCCACACAAATCATTAGCATTTGTACATATTACCAACAAAACCCAGCAGGAAAAGATAGAAAGAAAAATTACATTTACAATAACTACAGACAATATGGAATGCTTGAGACTCTACTTGCCAAGACATAACAGGAAATATATAAAGAAAATTACAAAACATTTTTCACACAAATACAGATCTGAATATCTGGAGAAACATTAATCACTCATGAATAAGCATAGCCAACATAATAAAAAGCACAATACTACCTAAATTAATTTACTTAGTGCCATAACAATCAAACTACCAAAGAAATACTTTTTTAGAGTTAGAAAAACTAATAAAATTCATCTGGAGGACCAAAAAAAAAAACAAAACCCCATTACTATTAAGAGAATCAATGGAAAAAGAATAGAAAGGAAGAGGGTCTAACACCACTAGATCTTAAACTATATTATAAAGATACAATAATCAAAAGCTTTTGTTACTGGATAAGAAACAGGATGGTTTATCTTTAGAAAAGATTAGGTACACAATGTATAGAAGCAAATGATGACAGCAACCTAGTGTTTGATGAATCTTAAGATCCCAGCTCTTGGGGTAAGAATTTTACTGTTGGGAAAACTGTAAAGCAGTCTTGCAGAAACTAGTCATAGACCAACATCCCTTTCCATATACAAAAGTAAGCTAAAAATAGGTTCATAATTTAAACATAAAGGATAATATCATAAGCTAATTGGTAGGGCATGCAAGAAATCACATGTAAGATATATGCATAGAGGAAGAGTTCATTACCAACAAGAGATATAGAGGATCACCTATGGATAATTTTAATTATACTAAATTTCAAAAGTTTTACACAAACAATTCAAATGCAGATAAAATTTAAAGAAATTTTCTCGGAGAAATAAAAAAAGGTTTTGCAGCAAGTGTCTCTGATAAAAGTCTCATTTCTAAAATATATAGGAAACTGAGTCAAATGTATAAAAATAAGAGTCATTCCCCAAAAGACAGATGGTCAAAGGACATGAATAGGCAGTTTTTAAAGGAAAAAAATCAAAGCTATAAATAGCCATTTAAAAAATTGTTCTAAACTATTGATAAATAGAAAAATACAAATGAAAACAACTCTGTCATATCACCACACACCTATCAGAGTGGTTAAGATGATGTAAAAAATGGATATACTGATGCATTGTTGGTGGAGTTTTGAACTTGTCCAACAATTCTGGAAAGAATTAGGAAATATGCCAAATATTGCCAAATAAGCCAATAAACTGGATATACATAGTGACATACTAGGTCTATACCCCAAGGAGATATAAATGTAGATATATTAAAAAGAGAAGGAAACGACTTGCGTATACAAAGATATTCACCACTGATGTGTGTGTGTGTGTGTGTGTGTGTGTGGTGGCAAAGTTTTGGAAACTGAGGGGATGTTTATCATTTGAGGAATGGTTGAACAAGTTATGATACATGAATGCAATCAAATATTATACCATAAGAAATAAAGAAGATAGCTTCAGAAAATCTACAAAGATTTTTATCAACTTATGCAAAGTTAAGTTTTTTTTTCATTGACTTGTTTATTTACTTTTAGTTTACAAGATTCAGTTCTACAATCCCTTGAGTTTCAAATTTTCTCACCTCCCTTCCCCCTCCCTCATGGTGGGATAATATATGTAATTTTGTAATGACAATGTTATAAATATAATCAACTGTGGGCAGGTAGGTGGTGTAGTCGACAGAACACCAGACTTGGAGTCAGGAAGATCTGAGTTCAAAATAAGCCTCAGACACTTACTAGATGTGTGACACTGGCAAGTCACTTAACCCTGATTGTCTCAGTTTTCTCCTCTAGAAAATGAGTTGAGAAGGAAATGGCAAACCACTCCAGTATCTTTGTGAAGAAAACCCCCAAAATGAGGTCCCAGAGACTCAGAAATGATTGAAACAACTGAACAACCACAACAATCACCTAGAAAGACTTAATTACTCTGATCAACACAATAACCAAATGCAATTCCAAAGCACACATGATGGCATATGTAATCTACCTTTAGATAGAGAACTCATGGGCTCAGATTGCAGACTGAAGCATATTTTCTTATTTTTCTTTTTCTTTCCTTTTGAGACATAGTTAATTTGAAAATTTATTTTGAATGACTATATATTTTGTAATGAGTAAAAGAAATTATCCTATGGGCTATAATCAAGGCTATACTTGGGAAAATGGAGTGTTAAAGTTATATCTGCTATCCAATGTGATATATGGTTTCTTGATGAAGAAGAGTATATATCAAAGAAGGAAGGAAGGAAGGAAGGAAGGAAGGAAGAGAGGAGGACGGGAGGAAGAGAAGAAGGGAAAAGAAGATAATTCCAACTAATCATTCTTACTAATTAAATGTTTTGTGCAAAGTGTTATCTATGTCCTCTAATTTTTGACACCATAGAACAAACCTCTTGTTACATGGCCCTAATCATAGATATTCATGCACTTGAAGCTAGTGGAGAAATTTACCAAATCCAAACACAGATGACAAGTCAGAGATACTGGCAATTATTCTCAATCAAGATATTTAAATTCCTATTTTGGCCTTTCAACAATTTTGATGGGAAAATTGGAATATAGTATGGTAGAAACTGGGCATAGATCATCGTCTAACACCATACACCAAAGTCAAGTCTAAATGGGTGCATGATCTAGGTATAAAGGCTAATACTGTAAATAATCTGGGGAAGCAAGGAATAGTTTACCTGTCAGATTTATGGAGTAAGGAAGACTTTATGACCAAAGAACAGCTGGAGAGCATTACAAAATGCAAAATGGATAATCTTGATTACATTAAATTGACAAGTTTCTGTACAAACAAAGCCAATGTAGCCAAGATTAAGAGGGAAGTGGGAAATTGGGAAAGAATATTTACAACCAGGGTCTCTGATAAAGACCTCACTTCTAAAATATACAGGAAATTAAGTAAAATCTATAAGAATACAGGTCATTCCC
>CM053587.1:93431317-93449978 GCA_028646515.1 Pseudochirops corinnae | reverse complement strand
TTCTTTCTTTCTTTCTTTCTTTCTTTCTTTCTTCTTGTCAGAATATTTGACTTCATAGTCTCAGAAGTAGAACAATAATTACCCTGCAAATAAGAAGAGTTTATTTGCTTAGCAAAATTTTTTTAAAAATTATTTTGGGGAAACATGTTAATTAAATTTCTCGCCTCAATTATCATGTCAATGAAGCCCCAGCTCAGGAAAACAAGCACTTGGTTCCTTAGGTTCCAAATAATTTAAAAAAAAATTAAAAATATTGCCAATCAACTCCTGACTTGTTTTTGTCTTAGTCTCTCTCTCTCTTTTTCTGTCTATGTCTCTCTTCTCTATTCTCTTTGCCTCTCTTTACTTCATCTATACAAGCATATTGGACATACCTGATGAAATGATTCCTGCATACTGATTATGTAATAGGAAAAACATTTCTTGATTGCAAGAAGGTAGGGAAAATTATTTACAGATAAATGGTCCCAGGCCCATTCCCAGCTGCATTTGGCACCTTGCTTGCTGAGAAAGGAGGCTTTGCTTGACTGCAGAACTGATGGATATTGGCACTTTTTGGGACACATGCCAAAATCTATCACTGGAAAATCTGCTAAAATCCCCATTGTTATTTAGAAAAAGAAAAAAGCCTTACCACTATTTTCAAATGTTATATAACCTGGCTATTTTTTTTTTATTTCCTGTGGGAAATGGGAGAATTTTATGTCATTTTGGAATATTCTGAAAGAATATTTAAGTTATAGCCATGCTTGAGAATGAGAAGATAAGGTATGAGTACCTGCTGATTTATCAGTAAAGTTAAAAGAAATATTTTCTCTTGTGGAGAACTAATGTGAGAGATCCTGTCTTAAGCAATATCAGCTGATCATTTCAAGCAAAAATTTCCCAGGTAGCCGGTCAGAAGAAGGAGGGCCATAAAAGGGAGTAGTCAGTCTTCCTTGTAATGGGATGGATTTGTTAGGAAGTAGCTTTGAAATTGGATTCTACTTCATAGATTTCTTCTAAAATTGAAATTTGTTCTTCAAATCTTCTACTTCTACACCCAGTGGAAAGAACACTGACTTTGAAGTCATAGAACCTGGATTCAAATCTCAACTCCTATACTACTTGTGTGACCTTAGCAAGGGACTTCTGTTTTCAGGGCCTCGGTTTCTACATCTCTAAAAACAGCAGGTTAGATTGCATAGCCACTGAGATGATTCTAGATTTATGATCTAGATCTATGATCTCTGATTACTTCTTCAGCTGATTTTCTTAGTATATTCCCATTATTTTCCCTACAACCTTTTCTTTTCCCTGTGTCCACAGCAACTTCAGTCTTATCTCTATGGCTTATGCCACACGTTCTAAAGCATTTTGGTTTCAGGGCCACTTTACACTCTTAAAATTATTGAGGACCCCAAAGAACTTCTGTTTATATTTCTATGACTGCAGCAATGTAAATGGAATGGGAAGAATGACAACAAAATAATTGAAACTGAATCCTACCACATTAGAAATTAAAACGGATAAAATTTAAAAATATTTATTAATTCATGTAAGAATAACAATTAAAACCTATTTCATGCCAACATAAATACAACTTTATAAAAAAGCTACATTTTTCAAAACAAAAAATTATATCAACATTTGCACTATTGATATTAGTTGATGTAAATAAATATTGCACTAACATTTGTGATGACTTTATAAAATAGTTTAACCATTTTCTTTCCATGAGAGAAAAACCTAAAAAAAAATCCCAGAAAGCTTCTTGATCAGAGAAAAGACCACCAAAGATAACATTGGTTTAAAATATAAACACTTTTGTAAAATCTTACAAAGAAGAATAATGAAAAAATATTTATTACATTAGAAATTTTTATTACATTAAAATTAAAATAAATAAAATGTTACAATATTTATTAATTCAAGAATAACAAAACCTATTGTATGTTAATATAAATAGCACATTTTTAAGGAAAAAGCTATATTATTCAAAACAAAAAAATAGCAAATTTTACACATTTTGTACATCTTTTTAAGGTCTGACATAATAGAAGACAGCTGGATTTTCACAGTTGCTTTTGCATTCAGTCTGTTGCATTATTTTGTTTTGCTTAAAGTATATGAAGAAAATCTGCCCTCCTACAGACATGTAATTAGAAAAAAGATGGATATTTTAATAGTCAAATAACATTTTAGTATTATTGTGAATGTAGTTTTGGCTTTGTAAACCTTCTGAAGGATCCCAGGAATGCTTCAGGCATCCACAGACTGTATTTTGAGAACCATTACCTTAAGCAGTTCCCTCTATCAGAAATGGCCTCTCCTCATCCATTTCTGCCTATTCAGATTCTACTGATCTGGTTCAAATTCTACATTAGTTATAAAGTTCTTCTGGTTGATTCTGGCCCACAATGATTTTTCCTTGATTCCACATATCTACAAAGTTATGCTCCAAATAACCAAGTCAATGTATGTTCTCATTGTTTTGGGAATTCCCTCCATCAATGCCAATAACAAACCATCCTTACCTGCCTGTTGTTTGGGCCTTATGTGAACATCTCCCAGTGAGGTACTCATAGGACACCTGTTCATTGTGCAAGAGTCCTTTCTATCTTTCTCCTGGCATTATAAAGGTATCAGTAGTCTCACTCTCTATTATTTCTTATCCTCAAAACATGGTCCAATCATCTTCTCCTCCTAATTTCCTTGATGATATTCCTTGATGATATCTTGTTCTTGAAATTGCTCATTGGTAACATGCTATAACCTGTTCACGAACTGTCTTTTGTTGTCTTCTACTGTCTTCTGTGTAATATTCATGTAAAATAGTTGGAGACTTACATTTCATGACTGTCTACCATGTAGCAACAATAGTAAGATACTGGAATTAAAAAGACAGGACTTTATTTACATGGGAAATTTAATATAATTGAAGGAATTTAGAAATTTCTGGAAGACAATTGATACCATTCTCTTCCTCCTATTTAACTCCAGACTAAATTCATTATATAGCTTTATGGTGTGTGTGTCTGTGTGTGTCTGTGTGTCTGTGTGTCTGTGTGTGAGAGTGAGTGAGAGAGAGAGAGAGAGAGATTGACAGATGAATCCTATAGATTTTCTGTACCAATAATTTGGGCAATAGATAATCTTTATCCACTTGGGCTTTCTTGTGTGAATGCTTTTTTTTGAGTATTTACAGATCTCTTCTAGGGGATACAATATTTCAGGATGTAATGCAACCAACACAATGTTATCCACAAGTAGGAGAACCTGAAGAATCTTTTCCAACCACAGAAAAATCCTGTTCATCCTGGACTCTACTCTGGATCTTAATCACAGTAGGGAACAGCTTTTGGAGATGCCCATTTCCACATTTTTATGCCTCATCTGATGTTTATGATTCAGTTTTCCCAGTCCTATTGGATAGGACTTTTCTGTTATGTCTTTCAAGTAATGAATTATTTTAATATATGTCTAAGAGACAACTTGTTGAAAGGGGGCTATAAAATGGTGTTCAAAAGGAATCCAGTGCTTTTGCTTTTGAAAAAAATGGTGCTGTATTGATATCATTTGTTTTTACATCAGCATCTTTTGCCAGTTTATCCTTCCTCCTTTGCTCTCCCCAGTATACCTCCTTTATTCCTATTGAACAAAAAAAGAGTAGAAAAAGTTTAGCAAAAGTAACCAGTGCATTAAAAAACATCTAAGATTATCCCTAATGTTTCACATCCATAATCCCCCAAAGCTACAATGAATATTGGAGGAAGGCCCTTCTCATATCTCTACTTTGGGGCCAAGCTTGATTAGTAGAATTTCATAGGATTCAGTTTCAATTATTTTGTTATTATTCTTTCCACTTTATTTACATCACTGAATTCATCGTGCACTGTTTTCCTAGTTCTTCTGATTTTATTCTATATTAGTTCAAAAACCACAAACAACTCAGGTAGTGGTTTTAGTTACTTTTACATCTTTTGTTGTTGGTTGTCCTTCATGCTCAGAGGACCATGACATCAATAAGGCAATGCCATGACTTGCAAGAAAATTGGATTTAAGTGAGGGAGGACTGTGGAAAGGCACCATCTTCACTTTCTCCTCTGGTATTATCTGGGTCCAATGACAAGATATAGATTAGGATGACTAGAGATGGCCCCACATTATACCTTTTAGTCAATTATCAAATTATAAAGATGTGGGTCATAGTC
Organism: Pseudochirops corinnae; assembly: GCA_028646515.1. NCBI lineage: Eukaryota > Metazoa > Chordata > Mammalia > Diprotodontia > Pseudocheiridae > Pseudochirops > Pseudochirops corinnae. The sequence continues at coordinate 93,445,785 of CM053587.1, read as the reverse complement.
AAAGATTATTTATATCAATATAATGTGATATAGATATGTGTATGTGTACACACACATACTATTTATGTGTGTATACACACATATGTGAAATACATATATACATATATATATGTAAAATCACATTTCGAAGAAGTAACAGAGTGTGTTTTAATTTAATTTGGAGGATTTTTATCTAGTTCTTGTAGAGCTTTTCTATATTTTTTTGGTCAGCAACCACTGTTAGTACTTAAACTTCAGTTATTTTGATGAAGAGTTTTTGTTTCTTTTTTGTAAATGCTCAGTTAACATCAGTACAGCAATATATGATGAACAAATGTTACATTAAACATGTCTTGTTGCTTTAAGGCATACTATAAAATCAATACTATCATCTCCTTTCTTTGTCTCTTTGTATAGTACCTCTGATCCATCCTTCCATTGAGCTATAATTTCTTACTTTCTTCTGGTTATATTTAAAGACAGACTGTCAGAATATGATTTAGGTTCTCCAGAAGTATGTTCACTCATAAATCATTGGATAAAGCTCTCACATTAGAGTAACAACAGAAAAATATGTTTATGTATGTTCCTTATAAAGACTGGGTGATTCTTAACACCCCCCCCCCCCCATTCACTGTTCTGCTACTATCATTGTAGAAACAGAAGGCTTCTGACCATTGTGTATTTTAATACATTTCTTGGATTGCTCTACCAAAAAAAAATTATCCTCAGATACTGGACAGCCCAATTTGTGATATTGTTTGGATTTAGTTGGACTGGTACTTGAAAGTGATTCTGTCACCTGGACCACACTTAGGGCTCTTCTAGTATTGTGTAAAACAACCTGAACTTAAACTTTGCTGGGATTGCCTTCAAGAACTCCTGGGCCATCTCCATGCCTCTGGTGTAGCATTGCACAATTGTTTCATCTGTGTAAATCTTGAAAATATCTTCAACTATTTTCCCACCGTTCTTTATTTGGTGCTAGAATGAACTGATTATGAGCATTTATCAAATGTTCTTAAGAAGCACCATAATATGGCATTGAGAGCATACCTTAAGAATTAGACTGAGTTGCTGTGTTCTTTGGGTGATTCCAATCTAGCATAAATGATTTTTGTAATTCTATATAACAAAGTTTTGAGAAAGTTTTAAAAAAATCTGTATTGGATGGACTCTGAAATTTTAATTCTAGCATTTTATCCGACCAAATTACTTTGAGGATTTTGGAAAAAAGGCCACTTGCAGATTCAAAATATTCATCTTCACAACTAAATGAAAATGCTAATTAGACTGAGAAACTGCAAATGGAGTAGAGGGGAAGTTTGAGTATACGTGGTAGGATGATAAAACTATTCTATTTCCAGCGGCTGTTGCCATTAGAAAAATTAGTGCCTGTTGAAAAGAAAATAACACATAACATATAGCATAACATAACATAACGCTGTGAGACAAAATGACAAAACCAAAGTTAATCTATTCTGTGAAAGCAGTAACATATTAAAGATAATTTGAAGATAAAATAACTTATATTCCTGAAGTTAATCATGATAATCAGTTATTTAGATAAGCATAGGGGTAGAAAAAATGACTTACAGGGAATTAGAAATGAAATATTTAATTACTTGTTGTCAATAAGACACCATTTCAATAGTGGATGCAGAATTAAGATGACATTTAGAGGTCATTTAGTCCAACTCACTTATTCTTACATATGAGGAAACTGAGGCTAAGACTGGCAGAAGATTACATGAAACTGAAAAAATATAGGAACCAGTGTTTATGCAGTGGAAAAGAGACAAAATGAAAGGATTAGCATGGAAAACAGCATTTATTTCTGGACACATTTTTTATCACGTTTATGTACATTACCATTAAATAACACTCTGTGATTATATGTTATGGAGCAAATGCAAATCCAATTTTGGTTGAGGGAGGGACTCACTGGGAACTTCCTTTATTTATAAAATCATAGGTTCAATAAAAAAAGGAAGAAATTATATGCATTACCAGGTCAACTTTGATAATACTCTCTCTTGGTTTATGAGAGCTTCGCAGGATTCAGTTTGGGTAGAAACATTTTTTTCCCCCAAAACATAAAGCAGCTGACACCTAAAATGACAGAGAAATTTCCTATGCTGCCTTGCATTCTTGTAAACTTTCTCTATGCTGTAATCAACAAATATTTTCTAGATTACTGGGTCCAGTTCTGGACTCTCTATCTTCTGAGGTAGAGAGCATTGAGGATAATAGCGAAGATGAAAAGTTTTAGGAAGTTGGATGACTGGGAAACCGTTGAAGGAAATGGAACAACCTAGTTTTAGTTAGCTAGTAACAATCAAGGAAAGACTGGTGAATGTCATCTTTCTTTCCAGTTCTTTTTCTTAATGTAATTCTGACTTCTTTTAACACCAAGGAGAGCTCCTCCTTTGTGTCTGTCTAGAGATATATGCAGAAAGAAAATGAACATATTATTTAAAATTCTTTAAAGACTTAACATTGGCTAACATCCATCACTGGTGAGCATGGTTAGCAACTTTATTAATAGTGGTCCTGTATTTACATCTGCTGTGGAAGCTAACTACTTGTTTTAAATTATGTTCCCTGCTTTCACTAAAATATTTAGCTTGGAAAAGAGAAGACTGAAAGAGGACAACATAGTTAGGTATATTTAAGTAGTTGGAGGTTTGAAGTCTGGAAGAGATATTAGATTTGGTTTGTTTGACTCCAAAGCCAAAACCCAGGAGTGATAGGTAGAAGTTACAGAAGAGCATTTCAGACATATATCAGAAACACACACACGCACACACACACAGATACATTTTATTATTTTTTAAACAATTATAAGAGATGGAGTTTTACTTTTTGGAGATTTTTTTAATTTGCTTTTTGGAGGGGGAAGGAAGGGCAACTGAGCTTAAGTGACTTACCCAAGGTCACACGGGTAGTAAGTGTTCAGTGTCTGAGACAGGATTTGAATTCAGGTCTTTGCCTCTAGGGCCGGTGCTCTATTCATTGGGACACCTAGATGCCCCTGGAGATTTTTAAGAAAAGAAAAAATGGTTACTTGTCAAATCTGTTGAAATGGGGACTCTTTTGGGCATATAGTGGATTACATGGCTACTAAGGTCTTTTTCAACTCTCATATTATATTATTCTGTTATACTAAAGAAGAGAATCAATGCCTAAGAGCATTCCTAATGGCAATTGAGGGACAGGCATAGTGGAGTACAATTATAATCCTGCAATTGGGGAAACTAAGGTGGGTGGCTCAAAAGAGCACAAGAAGTCTGAGCTATGTATGGTAAGACTAAAAGCCAGTCAGATACGTACATTATGGCCAGAAGCAAGATGTTGAATCCTCAGAAATGGGATCACACAGGCTGCTTAAGGAGAGATGAAGCAATCCAGATTGGAGATGAAGCAGGGCAAAGGTTCTGTCATGATCCACAGTGGGACTGAACTGGGGAGTGGTTACTGAACTTCCAGTTTAGGTGATGAAGGGAGATCTATTTCGTAAGTGAAAAAAATTTAAGATAGGAAGGAAGAAAGGGAGGAAAGAAGGAGGGAGAGAGGAAGGAAGAAAGAAAGGAAGGAAGGAATATAAAGTATATAAAGTGGGAGAATAATTGTATTACCCTCTTAAGGAGATTGTTATGAGGAAAATTCTTTATAAATAGCCGGATGTCATATACATGAGATTTACTGTCTGTTTTCCACTTCTGAATATTTCCTCTTGAATATGCTACATTTTTAGCCTTTAAGGTCTGCAAAATAAGAACCACTGTGGTCATTAGGTGTAATGTCAGCCTCTCAGAACAATTGCAGTTCAATTTCTACCCCTGGCATATGTTGCGATCCTGGGCAGGTCACTTAACCCATCAATTTCCAAGCAATTCTCTAAGACTATGTATTGACAAAGAAGACAGGTTTCCATGAAGAAATTTATTTCCATAGAAGAAATTTACTTGCTGAAGTTCTAAACTCCAAAGAAACACAAGTCTTGAATGAATGAATATATATATCTATGTATATGTACATATATATGCATATATGTACATTTATGTATGTGTGTGGATAGATAGATCTTTTAACATTGCATTATAACAGAGAGACACACCAGAATTATAACTAGATATTCCAAATAGCTATTTCATGGAGGCAACTTTTTCAGTTTCTCAATATTTTAATTGGTTAGTGAGAACTATTTGACCTTCACCTTAGTTACCACACTTATGAACAAGAAAATGTAAACAAATTCACTACTCCCAAAATAATGAGCTTTTTTTTCATTTTAAAATGATTTGAACTTTTTTTTTCAATTAAAGGACATTTATTCTTTTGCATTTCTTACCCCCTCCTCCCCAACATTAAAATAAGAAAAAGTAAAACAAAATACTTGTAACAAATATGCATAATTAAACAAAACAAATTCCCACATTGGCCATGTCCAAAAAATATATTTTTTTAATTTGTCCTTTGGAGTCATAGTTGGTCATTGCATTGATCAGATTTTATAATTCTTTCAAAATTGTTTATCTTTACCTGGAGAACATTTTACACAATGGCAAACGTTTTTAGATGAACAAGGGCCTTAAAAATTCAGGTCAATAAATGATGTGGCAAATTTGTGGAAGGTTGGTGTAGTGAAATGACCTATGACTGAATGTAAGGAATACACATTTGATTTAGAAGAAGACAGATAAAAGCTTCTGACTAGTACTAGAAGGCTTTATGGAACAAAGAACATTATGAGGAATTAGGCTAAAGTCCTTCCATGCTCCTTGAATATTTCAAAAATGAGTTAACCTGCATCCATGACATGGATCCCACTGTGTGCTTCAGAAGAACTACTGTATAACACACCTGGAAGGTCAGTCTTATAAGGCAACACTTTATGTCATTTGGAAAATTGAAGTACATTCCTTCTTAAAAACATCCCAGATACATCTTCTCTTGGTTGAGATTAGCAGAACCAAATTCAGACTTTCCCTGTGCTGCTGACCAGCTATTAGATGAATCATCAGTCTCTTCTCTCTGACCTCGGACTAGCTTCCAGCGTTTTTTGTGAGTTTCTCTTTCTTCAGTGGGAGTAATCATACTTGTTGCTTTCCTGCTGTGCCAAAGTATTGTGAGGAAGATAATGACTTCATGTTCATAGACCCATCTGAAGGCCTCAATTCTAAAGGCTCTCCAAAAGACTAAACACTGTTACTCTACTCTGAATAAAAACTAAAGAGTTGTCTTTAGGAATAATTTAAAAGACACTTCATCAAGAATGGGTTGGTAAGGCAGACTTTTATGGGGGCAGTTAGCTTTATTGATGTCTCTTCCATTTTTACATCTCAACAATTTTCAGATATACTGTCCTCCCTCCACATGACCTCTTCCCACCCCTCTGAGCCTTAACACTGTAGCCATGCCTTATGTACTATATCCTTGTTGTTCAGTAGTTGTCAGTCATTTCTCACTCTCCGGGATCCCATTTAGGGTTTCATTGGCAAAGATACTAGAGTGGTTTGCCATTTCCTTCTCCAGCTTATTTTATAGATGAGGAAACTGAGGCAAACAGGGTATGTATCTGAGACCAGATTTGAACTCAGGTATTCCTGAATCCAGGCTGATCACTCTATCCACTGAGTCACCTAGATGTCTATACTGTGCCGCTCCCTCATAATAAACAAAAACGATGAAGACAAACCAGTTGAGATTATATTTGCCAACATATGTAGCATCCTATACACATAGTCCTCCACTTTCATGAAAAGCAAAGACATGTTTCCCTATCTCTTCTCTAGGGCCAAGCTGTAATTTTTTTATGTGATAAAGATGGTAGAATTTTATTTTCTTGAAAAAGATGGCTGGAAGTCCTACCTCAACTACATCTTGAAAATGAAAAAGAAAAGGAATTTGGTGTAACTGGTGGTGGGTGAGATAAGAAAAGGATTTTGTTAAGATGCTTTTCTCATGGCAAAACCACTTTATTTCACTCTTAACTGGTCCTGGCATTTATTGCTCCCCTTAATACTAATGAGATGGTGAAACTGTTGGTCTCATTAGCATTCTGAAATAATGAGGAAAAAATAGTTCAAATTCTCCAATCTGCCCAACTATCACTTGGTTTTATTTTTGTTACTTGTAACTTGGTATGACTACTATTAACTGTTGATTAAAAATCTGCATCTCAGCCCAGACAGAAATTAGGGAGCTTGCACAGTTTCCAATCTGTCTGTCTGAGTCTTAATGACTCCCATCACAGGAGGTTCATTCCCCCACAAGGATGCTAATGGCTTGTTGGTTTCAGAGGCAATGGATTGATTGGTTTGGATTTTCCTTCCCTTCTTCAGTTTTTTGGTTGCGTTATTTTCTCTGCTTATTCTTTTTTTTAATTAATGTTGGATTTCCCTCACTTTTGCCCTGTTTTTCTGTTTGTGTAGCCTGCACTCAGCTAGTTCTTGGGTAGAAATAATTCAGTGAAGAAAATGCTAGCTTGAGGGCATTCTTCCTTTAGTTGCTTAGTGCTAGAATGGAAGTTGTATACCGATGTCTCATTAAGAAAACTTTTATGTTGAAGTCTTGGAAAGCATTATAGGATGCATAAGCAATGGGGTCTTGTCTCTTTTGTTTCCTTTCCTATAACCTAGTTTCATTTCTTTCATCCTCTCATTGTATTCCACGTGATTCAAGTCTCTTGTCTTGCTGGGCTTTAAAAAAATAATTCAATCATAATGGGGGTTGTGAGAGTGGTAGTTCACAGTGCAAATTTTATGAAAGAATGAAAGTGGGACTTCATGTTAATTGATGCATGGAAGTATCAGAAAATTTATGAAATGTGATGGAAAAGTGAATTTATAAAATTGCCCATCTCAAATGCTCCAAGAGAAGAAAGAAAACTCTGATAGGTGTGCACATGACTCCTTTTTAGACAGCTTGGAGTTAAGTCATCTGTATGTGAGCAAAATCCAAGGCCTATATGGCCTGCTCTAATATCTTCTAAAGTCAGAAAAGACATGACTTTAGACTTTGAGTCTGAGTGATTGTCACCTTTTTTATAAAGGTCAGTTTACAACTGTGATCCTCATTCTGCTTCCCGTTAAGGATTGCTTGCAGAAAGTTAAAGGATCAATCACTTAGTTGCATTCTCACAGCTCAGTGTTTAAAAGTGCCTGGATAAAACTTGCTTCTTACTTTAATATGACCCAAGGGATATGCATATTACAAAATGGTCTTTACAAACAACATCTTTCTTTGTCGGGTAGTAAGAGATTTGAATCACAAACTCTGCAGGATGCCAGCCTCTCAACATTTTTTTTCCTTCCTCATGACTATGAAATTTTTTCCTTATGGCTCTCAATGAATCTGTTGTAAATTCACAGATGATGACATATCCCAAGGGGCTCCTTTGATATTTGGGCCCAGGCCAGCATACTACACAGCAAGTGGTCCTATGATTCATCCAATAGAACTACAGTAATCACCTCCCACTGGCTATGACTGATGGGTACCATAATGAGGCAATGAGAGGGTGGGGTGTTTGAAAGGGAGTTCAAAGAAGCTTTTATAGTTATTTTTTTGCCTCTGTGGCAGAAAACTAAAATAAGGGCTAGGTAATTTTGATGGGCAGGTCCCTACATTTGAAAGAGGTGAATTTAAAAATAGGTGGCATTTTTGTTACAGTGGAAGTATGTTTCATTCAAAGAACTTTGGGATCTTGGGATCTTGGAAGACCCCTTTTTTTTTTTTTAGGATGCTGCTGTAAGACTTAACTGAGTTATTCGAGATACTGGTCAGGATGAGAGTTCAGAGTAGATGCCATGGGACTATTAGAAATGGATGGCTTGACTACCTTGGGAGTCATATATAAAAACTTTTCCAAAACTTGGGATTTTCCCAAACCTCATTCAACCCTATCATTTCAAGGTTGAAATGAGTAAAATAATTTATGTTTCTATAATACTTTGAGGTTTTCAAAGTGTTTCCCTCATATCAACTTCTGTCGAATAAGTAGTGCATGTATTATTGTCTACATTTTATACATGAAGAAATAGGTACTCAGAAAGGTGGTGACTCACCTATAATCACTCAGATTCAAAGTCTATAAAGCAGAATTGGAAGACAGTTTTCCTGACTGCAAGTTCAATGATATATCTTCTGCATCACACAGCTTCACAACTGTTATTTTATTCTTCACTATTGATATGGATGGACTGATGCCACTGAACACTTCTTGTACCCAGTGCACCATATTAGTCTTTTGGCAGATGGGTTTAGATATGCTCTAGAGAAAAGAATGCTGCATAATAAATAAAGACTATAACTCCTACTTTAAAGCCACTTATGAGTTGGGTGGGACCATGGCCTTAACTCATGAAATGACATAAGAACAATTTAAAGCAATACTTTCACAGGAGTAGGATGAAACAGCGTAACAGCTAAAGCCCTTTGTGTAGTTTTCCAATATTAATCATGGTTTCTGAGCTCACCACTTTAGGAAAATGATGGAATTGTTATATAAGCATAGGAATTTGATTAAGACTGGGCATGATGTACACTTTTCCCCTTTTATTTTCTGGATTTGATAAGATTAAGAAAAACATTTTTTGACATATAGATGCAGAAGTCAACAAAACAATTTGGGTGGTCTCATTGAAGCTATTACTATAGCTTGGTGACCAGGATTTAATCCTGGAATGCCGTTATTGGGGGGAAGAGAACAGACTTTTTATCCAGGATGTCTTGATTCTTACCCTCAAAGGTTTCTGGCTCCTTTGAGGGATCTATGATCTGACTCCTCAGGTTTTCCTAAGAACTGTTTATTAAGAAGATTAATTTGACAGTAGTGTGAAGGAAACCTTAAAGTGAAGAAATTAGAACCAAGGAGACTATTGCAGTAATTTAAAGAAGTGATAAGAACCTGAAATAGAACAGTAGACATGTTGTTGAAGAGAAGTCAGCCATTGTGACATGTTATGAAATAAAAAGCAAAAAAACAAAAAAAAAATTGAGACTCACTGTGTGCCATGTACAATGTTAAAAGATAAAAGAGAGCTAAATTATAAAATTCACATACTTTCTATCCTGAAGGAGCTTATTTTATAATAAGTAGAAGGGAGTAGTGGCCAAAGAAGTATGTTTTTGTCTGAAAAGTTATAGGGATAGAGGATAGTGAGTGGAACCACCAGAGGAGTTATCTGAGATAATCTTTCCTGGAACTATGGAAGTGATTAATGGATTTCTGTTCACAGAGCAAGAAAGAATGTAATAGAGGGGGAGTCACAAAGGGGGGCAAGGTGAATAACAAAAGATGGTTGAGATAGGTGCATGGCATGTGAAACATTGTCTGGGTGGTCTGGTATAGGATGACTAGATATAGTGGTCTATATGAGTTTGAGCTTATTTTTTCACTAGACAGGATAGCTGAGCTCTGTGGTGGCCATTCTAAAACTTAGAAGATCATGTTCTCTACATATCTGATGGTCTGGTGGAAGCAGTGGCAAAGTGGATAGCAAAAAGCTAGTCTGAATGGAAGGAGTTAGACTTGATCGGATTTTACAACTGATTGAGTATAGGGATCAGGGAGAGAGAAGAGTTCAGGGTGAATCCAAGATGTGATAAGTAGTAGATGACTGAGGATTGGGGGAGGGAAGTAGAGAGGAGAAATGATCTTATCATAAAGAGAAATATTAATGCTTAGAAAATGGGCAGATTTGGAGTTAAGGGTATGATTTTGGTTTTCTATTGTTCATTTTGGGGCATTAGCAAAATATCCGGTAAAGATGCCTAACTTGATGCCGAAAATGGAGATCCCATTTGGGGGACATCAGCAAAGGGATGGTACTTGAAGCTAAGGATGATATGGTCAGAAAAGCAAGTTTCTTCATAAATTAAGTTGTTTTCACCTTTTTAAGGCTTGTGATGAATCTTTTACTTTTTTATTTCCAGAGAGTTTGTGTTGATGATGTACAGTTCTTGTCTGCCTGCTGTGTCTACAGTTATTTCCATTTACCTTCATTTGCTCCATCTCTTTTGACTGTATGTCAGAAACTCTCTGCCAAGTTCTGCCTCCAATACGTCCTTGCTGTGTGACCCAGGGTCAGTCACCTCCCTTCTCACTGCTCTAGACAAGTCTATAAGATGAAAAGTTGTAGAGATTTTGATTTGCATTGATCTGGGAAGTTTCCTCACCTGGAAGTTCTTTTTACCAATATAATCACAGGTCTAGGTCCTATTCCCTTCAGCTCTAGACCCTGTGTAACGTTGTTTGAATCATTGTACAGAAAGGAAATTTCTGCTTCCTTAAAGGGAGAAGAGATCATGGTTCCCTTACAATTTATAATACTCCCTGGGACAACTTTATGACCAAGTCCACCTACAAAGAAGTATCAAACTCAAATGCCCTAAAATGTTGGTACCTTTAATATATAAAGTTGATGTTGATGCCTCTACATTTTCATGATAGTTTTTTGTTAATAATATTTTACACTTATATGGCTGTTTGCAAAATGCTTTCAACATACCTCATCCCATATGAGCCTCATGATATTTTTTGTAAAAGAGGCAGCATAGATATTATTACCATATTCTTCAGAAGAAATCCAGGTTAGTGACTTGTTTATTTGTCTCAGTTGTGTCCACCTTTCTGTTGCCCCATTTGGGGTTTCCTTGGTGAAGATACTTAGAGAGATTTGCAGTTTTCTTCTCCAGTTTATTTTCCAGAGGAAGAAACAGAGGCAAACAGGGTTAAGTGAGTTGCCCAGGGTCACACAGCTAGTAAATATCTGAGGCTAAATTTGAACTCAGGTTTTCCCATCTCTGGGTCTGGCACTCTATTCACTGTGCCAAAATGGTTTTCCCAGGCTGGTAACAGTTGAACCTAAAACCCAGGCCTTCAGGTAAAACTTACAGAATGGAAATCATGGTTCCTAAATAAAGATCATCAGTAATTGACTCCTAGGTCCATTGTTTTTGCCTGTCATGTCTGTTGAGTTCTATTTCCAAAGCTTTATTTCCTATGAGAGTAAACTTTTCTCACCTTGCAGACTGCTGAGTAGTACAGGGAATGCTGAATTTAGAATCACATGACTGGAGTTCAGAATCCTCATTCTATATCACCTATGTGATATAGGGGAAGTCAGGTAACCTTTCTTAGCCACAGTTTCTTCATCTGTAAAATAAAGTAGAACAAGATAATTTCTACGACCTGACATATCTAGTCTTATGGTCCACTATCCAATTGCTATTAGAATGGATTACCAAGTATGGAATTTTATGTAGTGATGTGATTGCATAGGAGAATGTTCTTTCCTAATTTTCTTTTCATTTTCTCTGAAGAGAGACAATTTTGAATGTTCTCACACCATTGTCTTTGCGCAACTTTGGAGAGCTCCGGAGAACCATCTCCCTAAAAGTCAAGCTTTTTTCAAATATTCCTCAGACATAACTGATATTTGCAAGAGTCACTACTTGTTGCTGATAATTAGAGCTTTCCAACTTGTGATATTTGTGGAAGGTTGAAAGCTAGAAAATTGAGCAGAAAATGATGCAATCTTAAAGAACAGCATGCTGAAGAATGGTAAATATTCAAAACCTCAAAGTTATTTGAAGGTGCCTTTATGTCAAACATGTTTGACACTGTGAGAGTTAGTCACTTGGAAGTGACAACATTGAGGACAGAAATGTATTTGCACTTTGGTACTGGAATAAGAATATGCAAGAAGGTCCATTCAGTTTGGATCCAACTTGGAATTAAACCCATTTGCCTTTTCAAGCTCCCTGGAAGAAATGGCTGTGATTGTGGTTTGACCAATTTTATCAAACAAGTTATTAATTTGGGATAGAGGGGACCTAATTAGAACTAGTTTGACTATATTGACTAGTAAGCTCAGTTAGAACAATTGATTCACTAACCCCATGTTGAAACACCTTATATCTTATCTTCCCTCACTTCCTCCTTAACTAACGTTCAACAAGTCCTTGGAAACAAAATGAAGTTTTGGAGGAATAAATGAAACAATAAGTTCATCTTATATGCAGTGCATAGGACTCCCATGGTTTTTTTAGTTGATTTTCCCTTTCAATGGGAAATCAAACATTTTAAAGAAGGAGTGGAAGAATATAAGCTCACAGAAGCTGTGAGTGAAGTAAAACACTGAGGACTTATCATGTATCTAATAGGATCCACAAACTATAAACAAAACTAATACTGTGTAATTACAGTCATTTGTAGGGTGCCATTGTAGATAAATACCTTCTTCCCTCCACCTATAATTTGATAGTTCTATGAAATATCTGTAGCTCATATTTGGTTCCAAAGTTTTCTTCTCTTTTGCTGCAGTCTCTTTGAGAACTTGATATTTTCATGAAAGAAAGGTTGGGTAGGTTGTCCATTAAACTTCCTTCTTGATCTTTGTAATAGTAATTAATTTAAATTTGAAGACCCCTTTTTTGTTATGTCAAGTAAGCAGATACTTAGCCCTTAATAACTAATCAAGCCTCTGGGAAGGAAACAGGAAGGAAATGTCTCCTGTTGCTGACATAACAGGAAGGGGTTGGCTGAAACAGGAAGCCAGTGTGTGTGTGTGTGTGTGTGTGTGTGTGTAAGAAAAGTCCCAGAGAGAGAGAGTGAGAATCTTCTCCTGACAAGCTCCTGATGGAAGAAGCAGAATTTTCTCCTGACGAGCTCCTGGTAGAAGAAGCAGAATTTTCTCCTGACAAGATCCTTCTGGAAGAATTGTGGAGACTGAAGCCAAATAAGAGAGAGAGCGAGAGAGAGAGAGAGAGAGAGAGAGAGAGAGAGAGAGAGAGAGTGTGTGTGTGTTTCTCTTGGCAGCATGTGGAAGCTGGGCTGCTACAGCTGACTGAGAACTGAGTTGGAGTTTTCTTGAGACCGGAATCTGGTGAAGGCTGAAGTTGTTGCCAGGATGTTGCTGACGCCTGGAAGGCTGAGATTTCTTCTGGGTCCTGGGGCCAGCCAAACTGCCAGAAGACTGAAGAAGCATGACCAGGATGCTAATACTTTGTTTGTTTGTGGCTTGGTTGATCCTTGAGTTCCTGGGAACAGAAATTGTGAAGGTTTTGAGATGTGCTGGACCCTGTGAACTTTAGGGTGTAGCAGGAACTGCCCAGAGGTATAGACAAGGACCTGTGAGCTGTCTGCCTCTGAATCCAGGTGACTGCTTGGTGGATTCAAGTAGGAGCTGGGACCATGGAAAGGGATCCAGGGAATCTTAGAGACCACCCAGAGTCAAGATGAAAGAAAGACCTCTCCTTGGATATTGAATGCTGTGATGAAATTGGAGTTTACTAGAGACCTAGGGGTGGAGGGTTTGTGTAATTTTCTAATGATTGTACTTAGTGACTTAGTAATTGTGAATCTGAATAAGTGACTGATTAAGTTAATCTAGTTGCCCCATGAGTGGAAGACTGATTTGTATTCCAAAATGATTGAATGACTAAGTAAGGAGGTAAGCCTCCTTAGGGATACCAGATGATTGTTCTTTTGTTCTTTGTTCTAAATACTGTGGCCACTTTGGTGAAAACTATATGGCCATTCTAATGATAAGCTGTTGTGAACACTATATTGTGATTTTCTCTGATAAGATGTAATGTTGTGTACATTGTATCTTGATTTGTTGTGAACATTTTCCTTTGATTCATTTTTGAATAAATAGAGTGTTCCCTATATTGTGTAATCAGAATCTTAAAAGCTGTTCACAGTAGCATTCTTTTGGTAAGCTGCTCATACATGGCATTACAATCTTAAATGGCCCTATATTTATCTTAAATTATATATGTAATATATGCATACATACATACATACATATATAACACACACATACATACAAGGCATCTAGGTGGTGGAATGGATGGAGTTCTGGGTCTGTAGTCAAGAAGACTCTTTATATAAGTTTAAATCTGGCTTCAGATTTATCTGTTAGACCCTAGACAAGTCACTTCATCCTACTTGCCTCAGTTTCCTCATCTGTAAAAAGGACCTGGAGAAATGGCAAACTACTCTAATACTTGTGCCAAGAAAATCCCAAATTGGGTCATGTTATGAGAATCTGAAGATCTTCCCTGCCCCTATGCCCTTTGATAGGCTTAAGTGGCTCTGAGAACCTTCCCTGATTTGAAAATATACTCTGCCCCCTAATAGGCTGAATGTGGTCACATGGAGCCTGTGGTGGGAGGCTTGTTCTTCAGGAATGCCAATGCCTTATTATTTTGTGATTGAGCAGTGGGTCAAGAGGGCTGTGACATTCTCTGATCCAGGAAAAGGCTATATATACCCTGATGTGAGGTTCGCTTTGGGGCTCACTTTGGAAGGAGTTATGTGATTTGGCCAGACAAGACTCTGGGAAGCCGTTGAGCCCCCCGGCTTTGAAAAACCCAGATGTTGGTGCTTCTCTCTCTGGTAACTGACTAGGTATGGATGTAATGGTCAGACAGTTGGAAGCCCGTCTGCTGATCTGTTTCTTTGTCTGCTTGTA
>CM053587.1:93413104-93430817 GCA_028646515.1 Pseudochirops corinnae | reverse complement strand
CCATTTTAGTGATAAGTTGTTATGATAATATTGTGAATACTGTACTTTGATTTTCTGTGAATGTCTTGTCTTAGTTTGTTACTAAATAAATAGAGAGTTCACTATACTGTGTAATCAGAACCTTGAAGCAGTTCACAGTAGCAGTCCTCTGGAAAGCTGCTTGTGCTTGGCTTTACAAAGACAGAGATGAAAAAAAGCACCTATATTCTTTCCTCAAAGTAGCAGAGGGTACTGGGGTCAGAAAGTTGCATGTGATGCCAACTATGGTTTGTCAGCTGGTTTTGCTTAACTGCTTGTTACAATTGGTAATTTCATTGGGTAGGGGCTGGTACATTTGTAAAAGAAAAAATGGTATAAATATAAAAGGCATTAATAAAATGCAAATAAAAAACCATTTCCTTCTCTTCTATGATTTTACTTCCCCTTATCCATCATTCAGGAAGACAAAATACAGAATTAGTTATAGAGAGGAAAGATAAAGTTGAAACTGGAAAGAGTATAATGGAAAATGTATAGTATTTAGACGTAGGCAATCAGAAGAACGACTTTAATGATGAACATTTATGCATCCATAACATGTCAGAGCTGGAAGGGATCAAAGGATTTATCCTCCAAGGGTGAGGAATCTGCTGCGTCAAGGCAGCATGTGGCCTTCTAGGTCCGTGGGGGCAGCCTTTTGACTGAATCCAAGTTTTACACAACAAATCCTTTTATTAAGGGGATCTGTTCTATGAAGTTTGGATTCAGTCAAAGGGCAGAAAATGAGGATCTAGAGTGACAAATGTGGCCTTGAGGCCACAGGTTCCCCACCCCTGATTCCAACTCCTTATTATAAACCAGAAAATTGAGTGGTGGAGAGTCTATCCCCATTGGTGGATAGATCTAGGTGTTTTGTTTTGATGCCTCTTACAACATTGATAAGAACTGAACGAAGTACTTTGCATATCTTTAAAAAAATAAAATAAAACTCCCCAGAATTAGAATAGAGAGAATAGTATAAAAAAAAAAAAAAATGAAGCTTCTTTCCTTCATATGATTTATCCATTCTAAAGTCCTTTAAACCTCATTGGCTACTCACAACTCCATACAAATAGTAAATATTCCATTTAGACTCTATTTTATAGATGATAAAATGTGAGTAATAGCTCACATTTATGTAGAGCTTTGAAGTTTACAAAGCCCTTTCCTTACTGCAGTACAAGTATGTTTACCTACTTCCTTCCATTTTATACATGAGAAAACTGAGGCCAGGGATCACATAGCTTGTAAGTCTCAGAGCTAAACCTCAAACTCAGAGTTATTGACTCCAAGACCAACATGCAATCCAGTGTACCACAGCTGCTTCTGTCAAGCAGGATTGAAGACAACTATGGAGGAGAGCCAGGTTATTGGTATGCAGTGACAAGTATTCAGGAGATAAACTATACAGAAGAGGTAATGTACCCTTGGTTCAGATCTTCAGCTAATGAACAGCATATTCCATACAGAAATAATTTTTGAGATGGATGCCTTAGCTGGGATCTGCCCTTGAAGTAAATAGGAAAAATCAAGAACTCAAATTCTGCCACCATATATTTAGACCTACTGCAACTGCCTTCATTTATTATCTCCCTATTCCTATCCCTCCTCACCCCACTCCATAGCGAGCTTGAAAATCTAGAGAAATTTAGGACTAAAGCAAAGCCAAAGTAGGAAAAAAAAAAAGCCTCCAAAGAGACTATTGTCTCAGAAAAAATGTCAGAAAACACTGTCTCAGAAGATTGCCTTAAAATTCTATATTAATTTTTAAGACTGCTCATCATTTCCAATCACAATGACAATACATAACACTTCAGAGATACAGCTTTTGAAAGAATACATGTCAATATCACATCTACCGTAAAAGGTGAAATGAGAGCAAAAAAATCAGATTACCTGCTAGAGGAATGGCTATGGGAATTAGGAGAGTTTGATGTATGTGATTAATTATTGTTATTTTTTTCTTTGCCTGTGGATTTGTTCCTTCAAGTGCAAGAAATCATGAAAATTCATCTACAAAAGAGCCTACTGTACTGGGCAACTTAAAGGACAGGACACAAATAAATAATGAATAAGAGCAACCTTTCTTCAATGAAAGAGCCCATACTGAATCCTATCATCATCAGCATCACTCATTTTGGGAAGAGGTCAGCTGACTCTTAAATTCAGATGCATATACTTGTAGGTAACTTGCTGAATATCCTAGATTTGTATATTACAAGCAAGCAGGTTTCCCCTATTTCTATTTTGATACTAGGTACCAGTAAGTAACTTTAATTATTAATATTAATAGCATTTTAGTAGAGGGTATCTTTTGTCTTGAAGGATCTTCAAGTGCTTAAAAAACAACATGCTTCAAAATCTCTTTTGTGGCACTCTTACTTTCCACTGAAACAAATAGCCTTTTGTTGGGTCCTACCTAAAGGAACATAGGAGATATTTGTAAAATAAATAAATAAATAAATGAAACACAGGCAAAAGGCCAAGATCTCTCTTTAACTTTAAGTTCACTATAATCATTAATCAATGCATTAAATATTGAAAGGACTTACTGACATATCCATCTTGCAGACAGTAATTAATTACATGTCCTATGCAATTTTTTTGTCATTACAAGCTTACAATGAAACTAAACTAGGATTTGCTTCTTCAGTAGGGGTAAGAGAACAAAATGATACAACTTAGTGAAAATTTCTTCTTCTAATGCACAACCACCTTCTATTATTCTATTTCTATGTTGCTGCATGAAGTGGAAAACAACACCCTTCCACTAGTGGTCACCCTGCTATCTCTCCACAAGAAGTTAGTTTGACCTTCAGAGAACAGGCACAGCCTTTTTTTTTTTTTTTTGCAGAAGGGAAGTCAGGGCAACTGGGGCTAAATGATTTGCCCAAGATCACATGGCTAGTTTTGTGTTAAGTATCTAAGGTCGGATTTGAACTCAGGTCCTCCTAACTGGTGCTCTATTCATCACGACACCTAGCCACTCTGAGACACAGCCTTTTTAACTAGAGAAATCAAATGAGAGAGACTGAGGAAAAGCTAAGAGAAAAAAGAAAAAAATCAACAAGAACAATCCAAGAAAAACAAGACTATGAAAAAAGTCAAACAATTAGAAAGGAGATCCAGTATCTTAAGGAAGAAAATTACTCTAAAAATCAGAATTGGGTAAGGGGAAGCCAGCAAAGTTATAAGAGATCAAGAAATACTGAAACACAATAAAAAGAATCTTTAAAAATAGAAAAGAATGTGAAACGCAAGAAAAACAACCGATCTAGAGAATAAATCAAGAAGAGAAAACATAAGAATAACTGGACTACCTGAAAACTATGATTAAAAAAAAAGAATCTTGATACCATAATACAAGAAATAATTAAACAACATTTTCCTGAGGCATTAGAACAAGAGGGGAAAGCAAAAATAGAAAACAATCCATCAATTATCACCTGAAAGTGACCTTACAAGGAAAACCTACAGGACTATCATAGTCAAATTTTGAAACCCCAAGGGCAAGGATAAAATATTATGAGCAATGAGAAAAAAAATTAATTTAAATATGGTGGTGCCACAATTAGAATTACACAAGATCTAACAGCAGCCACACTAAAAACCTGTAGGTCTTGGAACACTAAATATAGAAGAGCAAAAGAATTGGGGTTTTAGCCCAAAATATCATACTCAGAAAAGCTAGGCACAATTCTGAATGAAAAAAATGAACTTCTAATGAATCATCAGACTTTTATAATTTTATAAAATTAAAATAAAATAAAAAATACTTGAACTTAATAGAAGATTTGATATGCAAGAGCTAAAGAGAAATACAAGGCACATAACAAAGACTAATTACAAGAGACCCAATAAAGACAGACTGTTTACCTTTCATGTCTGTAAAATGAAATATATATATATATATATATATATGTCCAATATTGTTATTAGGAATTGGATATTTCTAAGAAAGACTAGAGTAGACCTGAGTATGATACGACTTTAAAAAATAAGACTGTTTAGGAAAAGCTAAAATGAGTAATTATCTTATACAAATGAGGTGTGAGAGGAAGAATCCACAGATAAGAATTAGATGGGGAGGAGGGCTGGTAGTTCTGGACACTTACTTTCATAGGAAATGGGTTCAAGAAGGAACAATACATAAGTATCTAGAAGAGTATACAAGTCTTCTAAATTCAGAAAGGAATAAAACACTATGGGAATAGGGAAGGGGGAAAGGATAAGAGAGGGATCTCTAGAAGGGAGAGTAAGGAAATAGGTTAAAGTGGGGTATAGAAGAGTGCTTAAATCAATGGGAATGGGAGGATAAGGGAGGGCTCCTTAGAGGGAGGGAGGTTAAGTAACAGGAAGGCAAGGTAGCAGGCAGAAGAGAAATAGAAGGATGAGGAGGGATTAGAAATAAGAGATACACACAAACATAAAAGAAAGATCAAAAGCAGAATTTGCTAGGGAAAGTATATGTTACATATGTATGTATGTGTATATATTTATCTGTTACCTATATATAAATGTATCCCCATTTAACTGTGGCCTTCTGGGCTGGGGAGGGGAAGAATTGGGGGGAATTAAAAAATAAAACAACAGAATAATGGAGATGTGAATTGTTTTGAATAATGAAGAAATGGTAGTTTAAATTTTCATTTTAAGATGTGTAAATATCTATGTAACTGAAATAAGGTATTCAAGAAAGGAAAGGAATGGAGTCAAAAGCAGTAGGTTCAATCAATCAATGAACATTTATTAAGCATTGCAGAGAGAAATACACAAGTGGGAGAATCCCTGCCTTCATGGAGTTTATGTTCTCTGGGGCAGAAGACTAAATTTATATGAGGTGTACTATGTAACTTGCTAGTATTGACAATAAGGATCTTGGAAAATTTTATAAAGGTTTCTGTTATGAAGGGTAATCATTTCTACATTCTACTGAACAACTGTACTTTGTTTAAGAATGTCGATTTATGAAAATGTTCTCTGAATCTAACATGCAAAAGTAAAAAATAATGATAAAATCCCAGGATAGCATCTTAGTGAGAAAAATAATGTTATGAAAATCAACCTACAGACACACATACATATAACTAGGTGGTACAGCAGATAGAGCACTGAGCTTGGAATCAGGAAGACACATCTTCATGAATTCAAATGTGGCCTCAGACACTTTCTAGCTGTGTGATCCTGGGCAAGTCACTCAACCTCATTTGCCTGTTTCCTCATCTATACAATGAACTGGAGAAGGCAATGGCTCCAGTATTTTTGCCAAGAAAACTCCCACTGGGGTCAAAAAGAATCAGACACAACTGAACAACAACAAAATAAAAATACATTACAACTGAAGTGTCAACCAAATCATCAAATTCTCTTTAATTAGTATACTATCCATGTCTTTAAAAATAGAGAATCAAAGGAATATAGAACCATGAGGAATTTTAAGAAGTCATTTAAGCAAGCCTCCGGAGTTGCCTATGATACGTGGGCCCTGAAAGTTAAAAGGGATCTGAGAGATCATCTAGTCAAATCATGACCTAAAGCATGATTCCCATCTACAATAAGCTTTAATATGTGGTAATTGAGGACAGACTTGAATTTCTCAAGTAAAAAAGGAATTTATGACTTCCAGACGCATCTTAATACACCTTTGGACAATTATATAAAGTTCTTTAATGTATTTACCTAAGATCTTCCTCTCCATAAAATTCTACTTCTTGGCCTAATACTACCCACTGGGGCCCAGTCTAAACCCTCTTCAACATCACAGCCCTTTAAATATTCGAATACAGTCATCATCCATTATCCCCCTATTCCCCACAAGGCTTCTCCTTTTCAGAATAAATACTGTTAGTTCTTTCAACTAATTTTCATATCATCCAGAATATCAAGTCCCCTTCCCACCCTGGATGAAATCCTCTGAACATAGGGTACCTTGATAACATCCCTATGTTGTCATATGGCTCCCAGATCTGAATACAATACTTCCAACTTACTGCAACCAGGATAGAGTATAGTAAGTCTATCACCTCCTACATTCTGGAAACTACATTTCAACCATTAATATGTTTAAGTAAAATCACAGCTTTGGGTTTGTTTGGGTTTTTTTGCTACCACCTCCATTATGAATCTTATTAAAGATGTAATCCATAAAAATCTTCGAGGATTTTTTTTTCATGAATTATTGCCAAGCCACATCACCTCCATTTGAATTTTTTAACCTAGATACAGGTTTTTATATTTATCTCTATTATTTTTTACTTTATTAGATTCAGCATATTGAGAACATTTTTTTTATTTCTCCTCCATAACCCATAATGCTAGCTCTTTCTCATTGCTATCTCTAAGCTAAAATTTTGATAAGCATGCCATCTATGCCTTAATTTATATCAAATACATTTGGTTAGAAATTTTAAAATAATTTTAAATGATTTTTAAAAATGATTAACACATGAGAACTGACTCCTGATTTGTGTGGCATGCCATTAGAGCCCTCTCTTTGGGTTGATATATTAATTAATCAACACTCTTTGGACATGAATTTTCAACCAATAGCATTTGTGCTTAACTAGATGATCATTCCTAAATGTACCATTTCCATTTTCTTAGGATATGAGAGACTTTGTCAAGTATTTTGCTGAAATACAGGTTAGAAAATTATCTATAACATTTCTCTTATCTACCAGCGTAATAACACTATCATAAAAAGAAACAAGGTTCATTGCTTCATTTTCTAAAGGCTCACAAATTATTCTTTTAATATGTATTCTAGCATTTTGGTGGCATTGGATACTAAGTTCAACATATTTGTGCTTTACAAATCCATATTCTTCTTTCTTCTGAAAACTGGGACATTTTTCTGTCTTGACTCTTATAGCATTTCATCTTTTCTCAATGATTCCTAAAGACCATTGACATTGTGACTCAGAAATCACACACGGAAGTCTTTTAAGACCCTGGTAGGTTGTTTGTCTGAACCTATTCTTAGCTCTCCTCAGTTCAGGCCACTCTACAACATCTGCAGGCATTCTGTGCTAATGGCTAACAATCCTATCCTCAAGTTCTTCTTTAGATATATTCTAAATCACTTGTTGAAATTGAAATACACTTTACAGTCTTTCTTCTGTTGCCTATGAGGATGATCTGGGTATTTTTCAGGGAATCTAAACGTAAAATTGCTTTCTACACACACAAACATACAATACAAATAGGGGAGAACACACCATTTCTTTGATTATTGTGCCAATTACTTCATTTACAATGGGTCAGGGAAATAAATGTTTTGAACCCTTGTGTAAGCTATTTCAGAGAGTTATTTTCTAGTCTGAATGTACATGCACACCGGGGATTTCAGTACTTTTTCTTAAATCCCTTGTTTATCTTCGAATATCCTTTCAGAGACTATTGTTACTAAGCAATGTCTAGGTCTCAGCAAGCATCATATTATGTTGGAATAGCCCCCTGCTGGTAAATCAATGCTATTTAATGGCCTATCCCAGAAAAATAGAAGTTGAGCATTAAAGGACGTTATTTTTAAAGTACATTCAGTAAGCAGAATGAGGACAGTTGACTCTTTTAGTTTTTGTTTTAAATTAGTTCATGGAAAAGAACACATTATCTAGTGTTGCTTGGTAAGACTGTAGTGTTATTGTTGGTTAGTGTCATTATAGTGCACAGTTTTTTAAACATAATGAGCCACATTCTCTGCAAAGCTTAAAATAAAATATAATAGTATTTGGTGTTTCAGAAATGAATTAGCTTTCAGACTACTGTTATTCCACTTAGCATGTTACTTCATGGTGGACTGCCACCATGGTGCTTCCAATAGTTGCCCTAAATGGAATAACCATTTATATAGCACCTACTATGTGCTAGGCAGTATCTTTTTTCTTTTACAAATATTATCTCATTTTATTTTTGCAACAATCTTTTGAAGTATGGGATATTATAATCCCCATGTTACAGTTCTGAACCTGAGAAACAGAGGTTAAGTGACTTCCTCAAGGTCACATAGATAGTAAGTGATTGACGCCAGATTTGAACATAACTATTCCTGACTCTATCTATGCCCAGCACAATATCTACTTTTCACACTCTTACTTATGCACACAACTTACTTATGAAAGAGAAAAGATTTAGTTCCAATAAGTAAAGACCATTTAAACTAACTCTCTCTCTCTCTCTCTCTCTCTGTGTCTATCTCTCTGTCTCTTTCTCTGTCTCTGTCTCTCTATATATACATAAGCATATGTATTTATATGTGTATATTATATGTATATGTATATTATATACACACATATATATGTATACATAAGAACCAAGCACTATATATATCTCATCATGACAGAGAAGTAGACTTGGATTTTCAGAGGTTATAAAAGTAGAGGATGAGGTGTTCTATCAAGTTGAAAAGACTTCAGGTATTACCCTAGCAACCAACTATGTCTATTTTTTGAGGACTGGGCTAGCTTTAAACAGAGAGTCTTAACCACTGAATGTTTGCTTCTAAGTGATTGGGGTTTATTTGTTTTTTGTTTGTTTGGTTTGGTTTTTTTGTTGTCTGTTGCAATTCATAAAACAGATAAAAGTATCAAATAGCTTCCACTTCTATGTATCCCCCTACCTCTGCAATAACAGAGGTAGAATGGAATAATAGGAGTTAGATGATCCCATTTATTATCCATAAACAATGTATTATCCACATTATCCATAAACAATGTCCATGAACATTAGTTTAATTATTGTTATTCTTAATGAATAATACCTGCCTAAAACCTAATAAATTGATACATACTATTGAGAGAACTGAACCTTCTCACCCACACTGATATTCTGGGATTGTAAGTGTTCACCTCTGTGAACAACTAGGACAATTTCCTCATTTGGCAGATGAGAAACTTGAGTCCCAGAAAGTTCTGAAAGTCATTTAGGTAGAAAGTCTGGAGTTCAAACACAGCTATTTTAACTCCAAATCCATCATTCTTTTCTATTGTACCATTCTACCTCTGGAGCTATGCCTGCATTCAAGGCATTAAAAAACACAAGACCATGGACAGATGCCACAAAAGAATTCTTTACAAGTTTTCCCATGATTAATGGCTGTTCTTTGGCTCCAATAATTTAAACACTTGTGAATTCACCTAAAACTACTATTGTATGGTCCAGGGTTAAGCAAACTCTGACCCACACAAAGAAGTGGCAGGCTGGATCTGGCCCATGTGCAACAATTGGCCAGTCACTGATCTTGTCTGTAGTTCGTCATTCACTGAACCCTGATCTAGTCCAGAACTCTTCATTTTAAACTCTCTAGCTATCCTTACTACCACAGCAAATGCTTTGCTAAAAATCTAGCTAAATTACCCATCTCAAAATTTACCAGTCTAGCACTTCATTAAAAAAAAATGAATTCTAGCATGACCTGTATTGGTAAAGTCATCCATGTTTTTTGAGATCTTTGGCTTTGCTTTATAACTCTTCACAAATATATTTTTTAAGTCCTTAGCACTTATTAAGACTGAAACCAGAAGAAACAAAAAGCTTGTTATGAAATTAAAAAAAACAAATTATTGTATTTAAAGGGAGAGAAAAAACAATATGTTTCAATTTTTACCAAAAGGTAAAAACAAGTATAATTTCCTGGGACACTTGATCATCTTGAAATACTTATGATATGCATAAGCAAATTGACCATCATGAAGGTAATCACAAATTATGGCCAACATATGTTGCTTATGATGAATATTAGCAATAAGTATAGAAAGATAGAGGAGTTAAGCTGCAATTGTGAACTACAGAAGAGAATTAGCATCTCTGTTGAGCACAAGCAGGTATTTGAACTAGCATTGTACTGTATTTACCGTGGGTATAACTTAGACTGGCCCAAATGGCTTATGAGTTACACTGTACTATATAAGAGAATAGAGAAGTGAATACAAGAAAATCTGGGAAGGGAGCAGTAGCTCAGATGTGAACATCTGGTATTTTGCTTTCTTGACTTTCTTAGCATTGTGGGTAATGCTAGTTGCTGGATCTTTGGGGAGAGGAAGGAATCAGTATTTTATAGAGCATGTCTCTATTTCTCTGGGAGTCCTGAATGGCCCATGATAGAATCCTATACAACTCTGCAGCCATGAGACAAATCTGAGAACATATCCCAGGGGAAGTGAATGCTATGACATGTCTTTAAGATTCAATCTGAGAGTTACGTATCTCATCCTACATAACTGGACTCAAATAATTAATTCACAAATATTTAGTGAGTACTAATTATGGACCAGGTGCTAGAAATATCAAAACAAAGAGTTTCTACACTCAAAGAGTCTACATTATGTTGGAGCAGACAATATGTCTACATATAAGTTTAGATGAAATAAACACAAGGTTTTGGAGGAAGAGAGGCAAAAGTAGCAAGAGAAGAATCAGAATAAACATATAAAAGATGGTATTTGAGCTGAGCTTTAAAGGAAACTAGGGATATTGAGAGATAGAAGTGAAAAGGGAATACATTCCTGATACTGGGGACAGTATGTGCAAAGGCATAAAGATGGGAGAATTCTGTATGTGAGGAACAGCAAGGAAATTCAGGTTGGCTAGGCTATAACATATGCGAAGGGCAGTGTGTAAATCAAACTCAGAAATGTAGGGAAAAGTCAAGTTGTGAAAGGCTTTAAATACTAAAGAGAAGAGATGGCATTTAAATTAACATCCCAAGCTTAGAAAAGACTATAGGTAGTTTTATAATATACCATGAAAGGTACTGAGAAATTCTGCAAAGTATTTGACAAGAAACTCCAAGTAATAGTTGCTAAACTCCTGCCTTGTTATAATCAATTCTTAAGGTATTCTTTAATAGTGGGCACAGAGATAGATGGTAGAAGCCATGTTAGAAAATATAAGAAATGAAAAAGCCACAAAACACCCTGAAGGTCCATGCTTAGATATTATGAATACTTTCTTCAAGAAGACAAAAGATATTGGATGTAGTGGGCATTGAACAGCATCACCAAAAAAGAAAAAAAAAATTTTAAAAACACAATATCCTAAAAGAGAGGAAACAACAAATAGAGATGTGAGTCATTTCTGAATCTACTGATTGTGTGTAGTCAAATCAGGGACTGGTAAGATTAAAGGTCAAGTTAAATAAATTACATGAAAAATAAAGATGAGAAGATACCATGTGTGATTTTTTTTTAAAGCACTAATGATAACTCTGGGAGGCTGCAACACAGGAAGTGCAAATAAGAAAGAATAAATAATGGAAGTCAAAATAGAGGAAAACAATTACCCAAAACTCAAAATCTTACCTAACTCTCCATACTCTTTCCCCTTCCAATAATAAGAAAAGGCATCATAATTAAGATACACCACTTATTTTCCTTTCCTTTTAAAAGCCTTGAGACATCTTCTATATCACATGCAGGCCTTTAAAAGGAAGGGAAAAACGAGTTTACATTCAGGGAATGTTGCTACTAAAATACATCTTAACCAATAATTCTTATTCTTTTTGTATGCCATGAAGCCCTCTGGCAGTCTGGTGAAGTCTACTGACCTTTTTCTCAGAAAAAAAATCATTAAATAAATAAAATTCAAAGGATTACAAAGGAAATTAATTATATTGAAATACAATTATCTGTGTGATATATACATATATTAATGAAGTTCGTAGACATAAGATTAAGAATCCCATCACAGACATAATCTAATTCAATCTCCTCAAAATGGGGAAAGTGAGGTCCTGAGAAAGCAAGAGACTTGTCCAAGGTCACCCAGTTATTAGTGATGGATCAGAAAATAGATTCCCTAATTCCCAGTTCGGTTTTTTCCTCACTGAATCATGTTGCTTTTACTCAGGATACCTCTCGTTGACCCAACTTGTCTTGGATGGCTCAAACTTAAAGTGGCTATAGAGAATGAAAACACTTTGGAAAGATTCCATAGCAGGAAGAAAGATAAGATGAAGAGAAGTGAATGTGGGGTACGGGGAGGTCACAAGGAAAACAGCTACCTGTGCTTCTCACTCCAAAATCTTATCATTGTCCAAATTACAAGTTCCTTGAGGTCTTTGGATCTTTGTATAATCAAGATTAATATCCAAAAAGATGATTTTCTCATCTCTATTCCTTCTTTGCAATCACAGCTCATCCTTAAGATACCCTGTGTGGTTCAAAGTTCCCCCATCACAATTAAGTGGGAGACGAATTGAATCATAAGTGTCTGCAAAGGGCTCCAATTAGTGGAATTTCACAAATCTTTTGACAGGTTGAAAAAAATTCCAGTTGAGTCAGGGATGCAGAGGTGGAAGGAGGGAATTTTAGGAGCAGAAGGGATGACATAAAGAGAAAATATTCCACTTGGCCAGAAATGTTAACTGACCAGGTAAATGATATGACATCATGATTCTTAGGAAGAACAAATTAATGAAAAAGCATTTAATAAACATTTCTATGTGTAACTATTACTATTTCTATATGATGAATGAAAAAAGAAAGAATATTTTATATAACTTACCTGGGGCTATACAATTTAGAACCATAGAATCATGGAAAATTTTAGAACTAGAAGGTACTGGAGAAAATATGGACTTCAACCTCTCTTTACAGATGTGGAAATTGATGCCCAAAGAGGAATCATAGTAGTAGCAGAAGGCACAAGATCCATATCTCCAGATTCCAGGCCCATTATGTGTTCTATTATAGCAGACTATTTCCCAAAGCAAGTGGCACTACCAAAAGTATGACAAGGGTATCCTAACTCCTAATTCTTATCATATTCCAGTTTCCCACTGTCCCTTAAGAGCACTAATATTTACAGCTAAGTGGTGCAGTGAATAAAGCACTGCTCTTAGTCAAGAAGACCTGAGTGTGAATCCTGATTCACATGTTTATTGGTTCTGTGACTATGGATACATCACCTTACCTCTCATCTGCAAAATGAAGATAATAGTACCTACCTCGTAGAATTATTGTGAAGATTAAATGAGATAATAAATGCAAAGTGATTTGCAAACTGTAAAAGTGTTACATGAATCTTAGCTATTATCATTACTAATATTCATTTGAAGTATTTTTTCCTTTGTCTTTCTTTTTCTTGTTCTAAAACTGCCTGTTCTAGTGGTCCAAAAAAGGACGAAAAAATAAAAGTGGATCTGTTACCAGGAAAAAGCACCAAAAACTGCTACATAATAATTATTTTCTCCCTCTCAGTGACACAGACCATCCAACAGAAAGTGAGATGGAGGCACATTATTCCTCAGCATTCATCATCATTTCGTTAAACTCCTCTGAACTTCTCTGGATCCTTGGTGCTTGTACTGTTTATTAGAGTATCACATTCTCTTAGATGCAAGAAAGTGGACTTCAATTTCAATCAGAATTGGTCCAAAATTGAAATCTCAAACAAATTCTAATGAAGAAGAAATGGAGGCTGAGACAATTTAATGACTGGACTTTGGCTAGAGAAATTATCATGTGATTGACACTGTACAGCAAATGATTGATATTCAGGCCTTGTTTCCCTTCACTCTTCCTTCAACAACTGCATTCATTTCTCCTCTTGGGCTATTATTGTATGAGAGTTGATTATCCCCAAAGAAATCTTTTGAACTATTCTAAAATAATCTATGTTGCTGCAACAATGAATGTAATTGACAATTACTGAACATTATTCACTGTTTAAAATATCTATGCTGAACAGGATACCTGAAATGTGATGCACTAAAAGGCCATAGAGATTTGGTGAAAGCAGGACTCTTTCTATGAGAAGAATATTTCAATTGGAGCAGACTTGAGAGAGTGGTGGTGGGTAGAGGAAATAGGGAAATAATTGCAGGTTGATGAGAAAGGAAAGTAGTTCCAACTACTTGGTAGTTGATAGAATCCAAATATGGGGTAGAGTGCAAGCATAGAAAAGTAGAAATGATTTATGACTGAAAGACAGATTGAAGTCTCCCAGTCTAGAAGTCAAATATATGTGTGGTTTATCCATAGTAACAGTATAAATATTACAGAGTATATAACATAGTATCAAAAAATAGCAACATCAATAAAAGTCTTAACTCCCAGATATGACCCCCCCCCACCATGTTCTCTTCTTCTGGCTTTCTATTGCCGTTGCTCCCATCATATGACCCCACTGGTGTGCTTCATGTCATGATTAGATGGTAGCACTCAATTAGCAAGCTTTTAGAAATATGGTAGTTATTAGGGTGAATTATTATTATCACCATTACTATTATTAGTAAGAAAAAGTGATATAGGCAGAGCCAAGATGTTGGATTAGAGGCAGCAACCCAACTGAGCTCTCTGGACGTTCCCCTCCAAACAACTTTAAAATAACACCACAACACAAATTTTGGAGTGGCAGAGCCAACAAAAGGTCAGGGTGAGACATTTTTCTGAACTGAGAAAACTGAGGAGGCTGATAGGAGGGGTCTATAATACTGGGGTAGAGGTTAGCCTGGAGCATATATATGTGGCAGCAGCAGCAGGTTCAGGAGTTCTCAGTCCAGAGACAATAAGGAGGTTAAACAACTTGTCAGAATGAGATTAAATGAAACCCGCTACTAGGACTGGGTACAACGGGAGCTCATTGGCAGATCTATTGCTCATATACAGTTCTGGGTTACAATTTAAGAGATGAGTGGTAGAGGAAAAGTTGGGAAGAGAAATGAGAATTATGCAAGAAAATTATGAAAAGAGAATTAAAAGCTCGAAAAAAGAGACTCAAAATAATATTGGAGAAAATAACACCTTTAAAAGCAGACTAGACAAAATGGGGGAAAAGGAACAAAAATTCACTGGAGAAAACAACTCCTTGGAAAGAGTACTGGCCCTGAAGTCAGAAGGACTGGGTTCAAATGCAGCCTCAAATATTCACCTGCTGACCTATAAAACATGCATAGAAATCTATCTTACCCAATAGAGTAAAACAAAGGGAAGGGAATAAAAAAGGTGGGGGGGTGTTGAAAATTATAAAATGGAAAGCAGATTAAGGGAATCAGTGGTTAGAAGAAAAATAGACTTTCAAGGAGGGTCATGAGAGAGAGACAGAGAAAGAAGGAGACAGGGAGAGACTGAGTGAGAGGAAGAAACAGAAGAAAATTGGATGGAGGGAAACACACTGCAAACATAACTATGAATAGGATGAGCTCACCCATAAAATGGAAATGGATAGCAAAATGGATTAGAAACCACAATCCAACAATATGTTATATACAAGAGACATAATTGAAACAGAAAGACACACACAGAGTTAAAATAAAGGGCTGGAACAAAATCTAATATACTTCATCTGAAGTAAAAAAAAAAAATCAGGGATGGCAATCATGATCACATACAAAGCAAAAGCAAAAATATCTACATCTTGCTAAAAGGTACAATAAACAATAAAGTAATATGAAAAATTTATAGCAAGTTTCTCTGATAAAAGGCTTATCAAATATATATATATATATATGTATAGAACTGAATTAAATTTATAATTTTAAGAAACATTCCTCCATTGATAAACAGCCAAAGGATGTGAAAAGGCAGTTTTCAGAAGAAATGGAAGCTGTATATAGTCGTAGGAAAAAATTCTCAAAATGATTAGAGAAAGACAAATTAAAGCAACTCTGAAGTACCACCTGGCACCTATCAGAAATCACAAATGCTACAGTGAATGGGGAAAAGTAGGTAGATTAATGAAGTATTGGTGGAACAGTTAAGTGGTACAATCATTCAGAAGAACAATTTGGAACTATTCCCAAAGAGCTATAAAACTGTGCAGTTTTGATTCAGCAATATCAAGACTATGTCTGTATCCCAATGAGATCAAAGGAAAAGAAAAATGACCTAAAAGTTCAAAAATGTTTATATCAGCCCTTTTTGTGGAAGCAAATAATTATAAATTAAAGGGATGTTCATCAATTGGGAAATGGCTGAACAAGTTGTGGAATATGATTGTGATGGAATACTATTGTTCTATGAAAAATGACAAGGGGAGTGATATGAGGGGAGGAAACCATGGAAAGACCTTTATGAATTGATGCAAAGTGAAGTAAGAAGAACAGGGAGATCATCATACACAGCAACGCCAATATTGTAATAATGAGCAACTATGAAAGACTTAACTACTCTGATCAACACAATAACCCAAGATAATTCCAAAGGACTCATGATGAAGAAATGCTATCCACCTCCATAGAGAGAACTAATAAATTCTGAATGAAAACTGAAGTATAATTTTGTTACTCTAATTTTTGCCTCTTAAAAATATGGCTAATATGGAAATGTTTTTATGATTATATAATTGTATGATTACATAAATGTATAATTAATACTGCATTGCTTGCTTTCTCAGGCAAGCAGTGGGGGAGAGGTAGGAAGGAGTGAGAGAATTTGGAACTCAAAATTTAAATGCAAAAGATTCTCAAAATAAATAAATAATATTTTTAATTAAAAAAAGGAATAATTGAAAGAGATATTCTCTCAAAGTCTGAGGCATATTATCCTACCAGGATGTACAGGGTTCTGGGGGAAAATGGGCTCAGTCTTAGAGAGCATATGTAACAAAAGGTAATGAACAGTTCTTAAAACTTCTTTTGCAAGAGTCTTCAAGATGTTCCTCTTAAAAATTCCTTTAAAATATTATTTTAAATTTTATCAAAAGTATTATTTTTCTGTTGGATCCCTTCTAGAATATTGAATTTGTATTCAGTTTCTTTTGGGCTCCCATGATAACTGCTACTGGCTATTCCTGGAGCACTGTTAAGACGCTGATGGGAAGATAGGACGTCCTTCAGACCTCCAAAGTCCACAAAGTCTTTTAGTTAAGTGGAGGCTGGGGTGAGGAGGCTGAGACAAGATTGTGGCTCTTCTCCTAGCTCTAAATTTTTCTTCTCAGATGTTTAGCTGGAACAAACCTCCCTACTTGTTAAAATCTCTTAGGCTCTGAACTGCCAACCACAGGAAATAGTCACTATCAAGTCTCCTTAACCAATTTGAACACTCTTCTTGGGTAATACTACACTAGCTGATAAAGGACTCTTTCAGATTTATTTGAAACACACTAACTTATTGATTAATTGAGATGTCCTCCCATGACTGAAACATCAGAGTATGACATTTTATCAGTTGCATTAAAAAAGGTGGAATGACTTGATTGATTTACTCAATCAGCCCTCACCATTACATTCTATATAGTTAACCTCAAAGCTGACCATGAATCACCAACTCTGCCATTTTTCACCCTGTCAATGTGTATGTCTTTCCTGCAGTTTTTTCCCTCTCATCCCCCACCTCTTGTACTTCCCATCTCTTGAGCTGGAAACTATAATCAGGTTGTCAACACTGCCATGGTTTCCAGAAAGGCCATGTCAATATATTGCCCTATTGTTCCACCTAGCATCTCTGTTACTTCCTAGACTAAAATACCTTTCCTTGGCCATTGTGTCATACATGGTTTGTCTTGACTTTTTTAAATTTAAGTTCCTAAAGTACAGAGGCTATCTCTCTTTTGTATTAGTATCTCTAGCACTTAAGGCTGGCACAAAGCAAGCACTTAAGAAATGCTCATCCATTGTCCATTATCACCCCTCTTATTCAATCTGGTCCTAGAAATGTTAGCAGTAGCAATTAGAGAAGAAAAAGAAATCAAAGGAATCAAATTAGGTAAAGAGGAGACTAAGCTATCACTCTTTGCAGACGATATGATGATATACTTG
>CM053587.1:93385203-93405992 GCA_028646515.1 Pseudochirops corinnae | reverse complement strand
CCATAAGCCTCTATGCTCTTCCTTCCTGCTGGTGATCTTAAGCCTTCTAATAAATTAATAGTAGCTTCCTTACTTAAAACGGAAACCTAGGGCTGGGAGTTTCTGGAATATTCCAGACTAACAACATAAATGATAAAAAAAAGAAGTTCTTGTTCTCTCTGTGACATGTTCTGCCCATGTGAGTCCAAGTAAGTAATTTATCCTCTCTATTCTTACTTTTCTTATCTACAAAATGGGGGTAATATCACGACTTTACAGGGATGCTTCACAAGACAGTCTACCTTTGACCTCTCATTGGCTGCCCCTCATGAGTGGAATGCTCTGCCTTCTCCTCCCAATCCTGCCTTTTGCAGTAAGCCTTTCCTAGGTCCCCTCCCAATGAAATTGCCCTTTATTTACACAGTATATATTTTGCATGTACATAGCTGTCGTACAGCTGTTGTTTCTCCTACATGAGCTCCTTGAGGGCAAGGACCAAGCTTTTTCCTTTCTTTATATCCCTAGTGTTTAGTGCAGTGTTTTGTTGGCTTGATTTGTTGTGAGAATCCAATGAAAGAATATATGTAAATTACTTTGCAAACTTGAAAGTCCTACCTAAATGTTAGTTGTTGTTGTTATTGTTTATACAGATTGATTAAAATTAGTTCTACCCTATGCCTTCTACTGTCCATGCAGGTGAGTACTTTCATTGAAGTGACTTCCTCTGCTGTAGGTATGTGATGGACTAGCTACTCTAGGTGGAGGCCTATGGTGGCATTTAGGACAGTAGGGGATGTGTGTCACCAGTGTGGTAGTCAGACCTGTAAATATTTCCCTTAAATCACTTCTCAGACTTTTTATGCTGAAGCTGGTAGCAGGGGACAGGCCTGATTGCTCCATAATTCATAAATGACTCTTTGGCTATGAGAAAGAGTTCCACATCCATCATTTGAAGCTTCATATTTTGCTTTTGGACAGAAATCATAGGAAGCCATTTAACGGAAAGGCTAAGTGACTGAAATAACATGCCACAGACCATTTACAGTTATAACAGCATCCAAGCGCCCTGGGGAAATTAGGATTATTTTTGCTGATTCGTTGTTATAATGTTAGGAAAAGAGCAAACATGGTTTCATATAGGATTTCCCTGTTGTCAATTTCTCACTTGTTTTTTGCTCTCAGTATTAAACTTGCATTCTTTCTTACACATTGGAGCAGGTAATAAGAGTCATAACAATTCACATTTATATAACAATTGGAGCTTTATAAGCACTTCCCCCACAACTGCTCTGGCAAGACAGTACTACAAACATTGTTATTCATTCGTTTCAGTTGGGTCCAACCTTCTGTGACCCTGTTTGGGGTTTTCTTGGAAAAATACTGGAGTGGTTTGCCGTTTCCTTCTGCTCTGAGGAAACTAAGGTCAACAGAATGAAGTGACTTGCCCTGGGGCCACACGACTAGTAAGTGTCCGAGGCCAGATTTAAACTCAGGAAGAGGAGTGTTCCTGATTCCAGGCCCAGGACTCTATCCACTGCCATGTGACTACCCACTACAAACATTATCCACTCCATTGTATAGATGAGACAGTTGAAGATTAGAGAGCTAAAGTGACCTGCTTTGTCAGTAAAAATAAGAGAAACTAATATTTATGTAATACTGTAAAGTTTGCAAAGCACTTTATGTATGTTGTGTCACCTGATCCTCACAACAAGAGGAAAGTGGAGCTACCAGAAGTTACGTGACTCGCTCACAGTGACCTCATTAATAGGCATCTGACTCAGGTTGGAGCTCAGGTCTGTACCCTCGAGCCTAGCTTTGTCGATACATATCCTGACGGTGCCTTAACTCAAGGAAATAATTCTGGTAGAAATGACTTCTTTGAGGATCAGTCAGTTCTGTGCGGGTGGTTTGGGCACAGCAAACTGAACTGGGCAATGAGAAGTGAGTGGACGAGAAGCTTAATGGTTCCAGGTACTTTGTGCAGTGCAGTGGGTAGAATTCTAAAGCATTCCATTTAAATTCTCTTTCTGATACTTGTTCACTGTGGAGTCATGTGTATGTCATTTAATAGCTCTTATCAGTCAGTCAGTCAAGATGCATTTATTAAGTGCTTGTTATGTGCCGGGCAATGTTAATCTTTGCTTTCCTCATCTGTAAAGTCGGGATGATGATGCACACCTCACAGTTCTCTCTTTCCATTCAGACCTGTGATTTCATCGGCATAGGGATCTCCCATTGTAGCAGATGCTAATGAACAACTCTACTGAAACTTATTATTTGAGAGAGGTCCTGGGGTCTAATTTAAATAACTGTACTCAGGGGCCCGCAGCTGGTTTCTATCTGAGGCAGGATTTGAGCCTAGGTCTTCTTGATCCCCTAGACTATATGTTTATTCACTATATAGAAGTTGTTGTGTGGCTCAAATGAGAAAATGTATTCAATGATCCAGAGGACTCAAGATGAAAAATGATATTCACCTCCTGATAAAGAACTGGTGGAGTCTGAATGCAGATTGAAATATACTATTTTTCACTTTCTTTATTTGTTTCTTTTGGCCTCTGTCTTCTTTAGCAGCATGACTAATATGGAAATGGGCTTTACATGATTGCACACATATGATCTATATCAGATTGCTTACCATGTCAGGGAGGGGGGAGGTGATAGAGGAAAGGAAAAAATGTGGAAGTTGAAATAAAGAATAAAATGTTAAAACTGTATTTGCAAGCAATTGGGAAAATAAAATATTTTAAAAAGAAAAATGTATATAAAGTGTTTTATAAACATTAAATTATTGTATAATGTCAATAATTATTATTCTGACAAGTGGGAAAGAGATTTCACAGTAAGGGAAAATGAAGAGGATCCAGCTCAATGATAAAAGGAAGAAACAGGACAAAGATGTAAATAAGAACTAGCCAGAACATTTTATGAAAACAAAAACACTTTGTAATTATCACAAGATTTTGATGAAAAGGAAGGAGAAGTCCATTCCGTATTATCTTTCTTCCTTCATTTAAAAGTATCCTTGAATTTTAATTTAGTATGTTTTAGTGCAGATGTTATTTGATAATAACACATTGTGCTTTTCAATTTACTTAGGTTGTTTAAAAACAGATATTGGAAAACCATCTGTTTGCCTTTCTACATAATCTGTCCTCAGGGCATGGACCAAGGGACTCATTTTTTAAAAGTGCTAGTGACTTTTCTCATTAACTTAGAAAGAACTAAAAGCTAAATTTGAGCTGTCTTGTAATTAAAATATGCCATTTATTCCCTGAGAAAAAGAGGAAATAATTGCTTTTCTCCTTTACATTTTATATTCATAGAGTTCTTTTGGGGCTCAACTTCCAAGTCTGCCACTTACAGTGTGACATTAAGAAAGGCCCTTACTTTTCTGGGCCTCTCATTTTCCTTGATCAAAATGAGAAAGTTAGTCTAGCGAATTGCTAAGGACTCTTCTGGCTCTACATCTACAATCCTTTGAATCATTGTCAATATGACCTCAGAAATGAAAACTATAGATTTGTGAAATAACTGAAATAAGAAAGACTATACACTCTAAAGGGGTACAATGAGTTGGTAGAGTGAATACAGCTTGAGGGCCTGGAATAAGAAGACTCATCATTCTGAGTTCAAATCTGACCTCAGATACTTACTAGCCATGTGACCTTAGACAAGTCACTTAACCCTTTTTGCCTCATTTTCCTCATAATGAACTGGAGAAGGCAATGACAAACCACTCTGGAATCTTTGCCAAGAAAACCCCAAATGAGATCATGAAGAGTCAGACAGATACAGTTGAAAAATGACTCAGCAACTCAATGATACACCAAGGCTGTTACCAAACAAAATCTCCTTATGACAAAAAGATGCCTGAGCAGAGATCAATGGCCTAGCCATATCAAGTAATATTTGATACAAGGACAATCTGCTATGGCAACAGAATTTAAGTGATCCCTTGGAGTTTGGTTTAGGGTCTGAAATGAAAGTACGGGGGTGGGGGGGGTGGAGGATGAAGCACAAGAGCTTTTTGTGAGTTTTCAGGAAGTTTTCATCAAGTTTTCAAAATTGGGGTGAAAGTAGGGCTAAGAGATGAATTAAAGGCCTTCCTGGGTTCCTTAGTGTCTTAGATCCAGAGAAGCCACTTCTGAGTTGAATTTGGAAAACAATCAAAAGCCTTTTAAGGTGACAAATGACTAAATCAAATCTCCCTAGTCTTTTTTCTGGCTCAGGAGAGCATCCTAGTTTTCATTCATCTTAATATTTATTGAGATATTCAATACAATTCCTGCAGAGATTATTTTTCTGCCAAATTTTCTCGAAATAATTTTGCCATATATGCAATTGTTTAAAAAGAGGAATTAAGGTTCTTCAGTGTGCCATTATATAAGAAGATAGATACTTCAGATTTCCAGATTTAGAGCTGGAAGTGGCCTTAGAGACCTTCTAATCTAATCCCTTAATTTCATGACTGAGAAAACCGTAGTTGAAATACCTTGCTAAGAGTCATACAAGTTGTTAATGCCTGAGATAAGATTTAAATACGAGATCTCTGACTCTAAAATGATTGCTCTTTCCACTTAATCACCTCCTCTTACCTGCTTCTGTCCATACTCTACCATCAGTCCTTGCACTGAGCTTGTCAGCTATATCTGGGCTCTCCATTTCATTCTTCCTACTATGTTTAAAATTAACTTGGTATACAGGAAAGAAATTTAGCCTTGGAGCTGGGAAGGCTTAGCAAGGCCCCCATTTTATCCGATTCTGTTTTTCTGACCCTTGGCTTATCACCTAAATTCTCAGTCCTCCAGGCAACTCTATAAAATTAAAAATCATGTGGCATACTTGTTCATACGTGTAGGTAGAGGGAGTACTCTCAGTGGAAATTTGGTATATTCAAAAAATCATTGCTCAGAACACCACCACCAAAAGAATCAACATCAAGGATGTTATCACTGTCACCATCAAAAACAGACAACCACAATGTAACAGCAAACCAGGAACAAGAAGCTTAGATACAGCTAAGGTGAGTTGTCCCGAAGGTTTTAAAGTACAACCTGGGAAGAAGACAGTAAATAGATGAAAAATGGAAAAGGCCTACAAATATTTCAGTAACAAATACTTTTCCCCACCAAAGGCAACGGGACCGCCATATTTGTACACTAATGCCACGGTCCTTGATGTTCTGTGTGAAGAAATAAAGACAGCATTAAAATGAACAAAGAAGCAAACAAAAACAGCAGCAATGAGCGGGGAAAACAGCTAAAAAAAATTGAGATTACAATGCAAATCCCATGAAGGAAGCCATAAAATGTTGAGAATTTTGAGGGGCTGATTCTGAAGACATCTGAATGAGAAAAGATGGCAAATATCTTAAAGATCTTGGTCTATCCAAATGTAGTCTATATTTTAGTCAAGGTAATAGACATTCTTCAGTCATTTTTTTATTTTTGAGGTGTGTGCGTGTGTGTGTGTGTGTGTGTGTGTGCATGTATGAATGTGTAAATAGCTGACCCAAACTCTTTATTTACTTATTTATTTATTTTTGCTTTTTGGAGGGCAATTAGAGTTAAGTGACTTGCCCTAAGTCACAGGGCTAGGTTTTGTGTTAAGTGTCTGAGGTGGGATTTGAACTCAGGTCCTCCTGACTCCAGGGCCGGTGCTCTATTCACTGTGCCACCTAGCCGCCCCAAGGTGCAAACTCTTTAGAAGGATCATGGATCTCATTTCAGAGAAAGGATAGCTCCAGGGCTTGATTTCATCTGCCAGTAGGAGCATCTGGAGGACCGAACTATCCCCTGGAGTTCGCTATTTGATTTGGACTCTGTTCTGGACATCCTTATGAAAGTGATGAACAGTTTGGGCAAGCCAACTGCTTCTTTTGATGTGGAAGCTTTTAAGATTTTAACAGATGCACAGAAAGTATCTAGTTGTAGTATAGCCTTTAAGAAAGCATTATGCTTTACTGAATCATTACTTTTATAGTCAACAAGCAATAATAAAATAAACTAGATGCTCTTCAACTGGGAATCAATAAATAAGTTATGGTCCATGCATGTGATGGACTGTTACTGCATTGTAGTAAATGATGAATACAGAGAAGCAGAGAAAGCCATAGGAACTGATTTAAAGAGAAATAAACTCCGTCAGGAACATATTACATACATTGACAATAACAATTTAAAGGGAAAGCACAATACCAAAACAATGAAAACTGAATGCTGTAGAAGTTTCATGATCAGGCCTGTCTCTAAGGAAGAATTACATTTTTTCATATGTTAGTCAATTTTGCTGAATTGTTTCTCCTCATTTTTTTCTTTATTACAAAGATTAGATGTCTCTCTGGGAGGCAAGAGAGAAGGGGTACATTGGGAAATGTAGGTAGTATAAAAACAACAGATGAATAAGTTATATTAATACGACAAAAAGCACAATGAGCTCTTATGTCCTCTACACTTTCCAGTGAGATGTTAAACATAATTTGCTGTAGAATATGTTTTTCTGTTGCCTATTTATTCCATTTTCATGCCACCATTGAAGATGTCTTTATGTAAGGGGGCATACACACATATTGGTAATATATATACATTTATATATCATATAATATTTATTATATATCTTCATAATATTTTAGTGATTGGAAAGCAGGCTTATGGGTCAGTAGTTATTAATATTTTCTTAGTCATATTTGCTTGGTAATAATAAAGCTAAGATTAAAAAAATTTTTTTGGTATCCTCTCCTCATTCATGTATCTTGACAATCAATACCTTAAAACTCCCAATATTTTGAGGACAGATGTGGAGAATGGAGAATGAGCTGAGCTCAAAATTAAAGGGGGAGAGAGTAGGCTGGATTAGATTGCCTTTGAGAAATTATGCAATTCTTTTATTTACTCCAAGCTTCTCCCTGAAATAGAGGTCCATCTTTTTGAACATCACTAATCTTCCAGAGATGCTGTATGACTGTGAGTCATGGAATGCTACTTTCTCTGAATAATTAAAGATGTCTGTCACCCAAAGGACAATGGAGAGGCATATGGTATGTGCAAGTAGGCTGTAACTTATTTCCAGTGCTGGTACAATTAAAAGTGACATAAATGATGTTCTTCAAGATGTATGATTGGAAAAGAAAGGGGACCACATTGTAGTAAGATTAAGTCATAAACAATTGATTATGTATCTGTACCATTGGTATTTTCACAGTGTGTAAAGGGTTATAGAGAAAGGTCTCAACTCATCAAGATTATACATCTTTTATTACATTTATGCTTAAACTGGCTGATTGAGTCACTTGCAAATAGAATAAAAAATAGAGGCTTGATAACCCTATAGGTTCAGTCTATATTTTACTCTTTTCCATTTCAAAAAATTGTATATTTTAACTCCTCCAGCCATCTTGTAAAGTCATGGTCCTGCTTTCAGAGTGGAGAGGATGAGAAAGTGAGGTATACTCATCTTTTATCAACTAGAAAACAACTCATAGGTCATAGGAGCATAGCTTTACAGCTGGATGAGAACTTAGAGGTCATTGAATCCAATATGAGAATGATAATATTTCTTTGAAGAGACTAATTTTGCCCTCAGAGGCAGAGTGCTGTTGAAATTGAACTCATTCAAGGCACCAGAGAAGTGGACTGGAAATTTAAGACCTGACCGACTCTGATGCCTACTCGGCACGTGGGCATATGCAAACTGCTTAACTTCTCCAGGTCTCAATATCCTCATCTATAAAATGGGGCAGTTGTATTTGCACTACCTCTTGCAAAAGGATTGTTGTGAGGAAAGTAAAATAAATTATACCATTCTAAATATATATGTATATATAATAGGTATTATATTCATATATATTATCTACATATATAAAATGTATGTATGTGTGTCAGCTATTTATTATCAATTGAATCATTATTGATAATAAAGAGTACAAAGTAGCTCCTCTCCTCCCTTTTTTAGAGAGCTGACATTTTTACAAACCTGGGAGAACAATTTACACTACAATAATGCAATTATAATGAACAGCAATATGATGGATACTGTTATCATCCATGATTACAGTAATACATGCTATCCACCTCCTGAGAGAGTAGTGATAGATTTAGGGTGCGGAAACATATACATGTATATATGTATATTCACAGACATATACACATATGTCTAGGTATATATACATTTGTGGGGGGGTTTATATGCATGCATATGCATATACATGCCTTTTTCTCTTATATACATGTGTGTGTATATATATACATATATATATATATATATATATATATAATACATACATTCTTGGTAGATAGATAGATAGTGTATGGGTCTTTATGTGCATTATCTTCATATGTATTTGTATATAGCCAGTCAAGAGATTTGTTTTACATGACTGTTTGTATTTGAAAAACAAGGAATAGGTTTTTCTTTCCACCACCCCTCCTTTTTCCCCAGTGAGGTGGGGCATGAAAGGGAGAGAAAACAGATTTCCTTTCATTCAAATCTATTAAAAATGGCATATACTACAGGTATGGACTGTTGCATATGTTTTCAGGTGAGGTTTTTTTGCTAGCTTTCTTTAATTGTTTCAATTTGTTGTAAGAGATTTTTCATGGAATGGGAGTAATCTATAAATGTTTGTAATATAAAAGGAATATACATCAATAAATCTTTAAAACTAGGGGAGAGAGCAAGAGTGAGAGAGACACACACACATACACACACAGAGACAGAGAGAAACAGAGAGAGACCAAGAGACAGAGAGAGAGAGAGAGACCAAGAGACAGAGAGACAGAGAGAGAGCATATAGACAGATACAACTTTGGAGGTTCTGTAAGGCTTTTATAAACGGAAGAAGCTACCATTATCACACGGTATAAAGTCCCAGGACTGACCCAGGGAAATCCTGGCGAGGTTAAGTCTCTGTTCCAGAGCTTTCAAAGTGCTCCTCCAGAATATTCCACTTTCAGTTAGAATCCAAGAGGCCTGGAGCTCCTCTGGTATCCTCAGGCCTGAACTTAGGGAGGTACCACACCTTAAGAGAAGCCTCAAATCGAGAAAGAGCTTGCAAGAATTTCTGGATGAATTGGGCCCTCAGAGAAAATCGTTATGCTTTGGAGCCCTGGATTTGAAATTGGAAGACCTAGGTTT
The DNA here is from genome assembly GCA_028646515.1 of Pseudochirops corinnae. Classification (NCBI taxonomy): domain Eukaryota; kingdom Metazoa; phylum Chordata; class Mammalia; order Diprotodontia; family Pseudocheiridae; genus Pseudochirops; species Pseudochirops corinnae. Next base: position 93,396,875 of record CM053587.1, on the reverse strand, counting down.
AGATATCAGATCTGCCACGTAGTAACTATTTAACAAGCTTTCTGAGGCTGTTTCCCCATTTGCAAATTGAGGATAACACGTGAACTCTCTCTAGAGGGTATTATGAGGAAACCATTCATAGATTTGTATTCTTACCACTGAACTACCTTGTTTTCCTTTATCTGTACTAGTTACTGCTAGAATATCCATGGCAACCTCCTTATTCAATCATCCAAGAATCCTTGCAGAGCTGGCTAGTAACTTTTGGGTGTATCTAACACACAGAGTACTTCTGGTCACTTCTTTCACTAAATGGAGCAGTTGTGGAATAGGAAGCAGCCTTTTGAAGCTTGTCCCAATGCATCAACTTTCCTCAGAGTTGAAAAGAATAAGTAGTAAAAAATGCTGTTATTTTGGAGAACTGGCTACACCCTTAGCACCCTGTTGCTCTCTTCTAATGCTATGGCTTTAGTGTGAGTGTGGGGGTGAGGGCCATTGAAATGGGATGGAACAGGGAAGGGAGGAAACTGCATATAAGATAATGTTGATAACACTTAATTTTGTGCAGACATATTGAAATAGTTTTTTAAAATCTCCATTTTGTCCTTTAATAGGCAAAAAAAGACTGAGATCATTGACATTTTGTTTGTTTGTTTTTTCCCAAGAAAGTGACTGAGAGATCATAGACTTTGAAAGTAAATTGGCAGACTTACAGAAATGGAACAGAAACATGATAACTGCTTTATTCCTGGTTATTACGCTTATAGATTTCTTCTAGTATACAGTTCACCTAACCTTTCCCCTCCCTCCTCTTTCTTTCCAAAATGTTTGTATCGATTACTTTATCTGACCTCTTCCAAGATAATTCATTTAGAAACCCTTTCTGAATGTAATGAAAAAAATTGATCATGGATGTTATCTGGACTTGCACCCGAATTACTTTGTTAGCCTGCTCGGTGGAGAGAAGTGTTTTCCCTGCTCCTAGACATGACAGAGGGGATTTCTTGCTCAGCTGCCTTTGCAGCTGTGTCCACTTCTGGGCACCACTCAAGAAAGTAAATTGAGAAACTGGAGAGCATCCAGATCAGATCAACAAGGATGGTGAGGAGACTTCCAAAAGTCATTGTATGAGGACTGGTTGATTGTGTGGAGAAGAGAAGACTTAAAGTGGCACAAGATAATTGTCTCTTAATATCTGAAAGCTTGTCATGTGGAAGAAGGATTATGCTAATTCAGTTTGGCACCCAGTTATACTAGGAAAAAATAGGTAGGAAGTACAGAGAGGCCAATTCTGTATAATCTGGCCTCAATCATCAGGGCTCTTCAACAATACCGTAGGCTGTGGTATGGATTAGTGAATTCCTTTCCAGTGAAAATGTTTAAAATATCCAGTTAGATGACCTACTGTCTGGAACACCATGGAAGGAATTGGGTGTGAACTTGGATTACATTAATAACAACAATAACAAAAACAACACCTAGTGTTTATATAGTCCTTATGACACGCTAAGCCACTGTGTGAAGCGCTTTACAACTATAACTATTATCTAATCTGATTCTTTCAACAACTCTGAGGAGTAGATGCTATTACCAAACCCATTTTACAGATGAGGAAACTGAGGCAAATAGGAGTTAAATGACTTGCCCAGGGTTGTACAACTGGTAAATGTCTGAGGTCAGATATGAGCTCCGTCTTCCTGACTCTGGGCCACCTAACTGTCCCAGAACTTCCTATCTCTAAAGCTCACTTGAGATGGTGGCCTGTCACAAGGTGAATCATATCTTGTCCCAATCCTTGGAGGAGACAGGGAGGTGTTATGGATAGAAAGTTGGCCTTGGAGTCAGAAAGGCCTGGGTCCCATCTTTGACGCATATTTACTATTTAGCTCAAAAGAAATGCAAATTTAGAGACATCTCCACTTCAAATATTCATATGGCAAATTTGTGCCCATATTGGTCTGATCAGCCACAGCTGGACATATTGTGCCTTGCCTCCAACATAGTGATGTCATTTTGGTTCTCTTTGAGAATGACGACAAACAACCATATAAGCTAGGATAAGTCTTACCCTCTTGGTGCTTTAAACAACTCTGGAAAACCTTAAAAGAAGAACTGAGGCAAGGAGTTTCTTCATGGGAAGTTCCATATACCAATGAAAGCAAACACACACACACACACACACACACACACACACAAGCATTAAAGGTATTTTAATGTTCTAGAATTCAGTAATTCTACAATTTAGCCAGATCCAAAATGGTGCAAATAAAGAATTCTCTCAAGTGATCATATAATTTGAATTTGTGCTGCATGTTTCCACTGAAATAGAATCAACAACCATATTTTTTATAATTATACCTTTGACTAGTATAAATTCAAATACATGTGACATTTTAGGAGATTCCTTATTCCTAAGGAATTTACCAATTCATTAATTGCAGCCCAGCTATAGAGAAGCATTAACCATGCATTTTGATATACCTTGGACCATGTTAAAGAGAATGGAAAGAAGGGAAGTGCTGCATTGCAGCTGACCTTGGAGTTAGGAAGACCTGAGTCTCAATGAAAGAATGTAACATAGGTCATTGGCATATTCTAGTCCCCAATATAGCTCCATTCTGACTAAATTCTCCAAATTCTAAAGTTGATCAATTTCAGCTTTCTTCCTCCAGTTACATAATGAGAAACTATTACCTGTTGACACAGCATCATCAATTCTAAATCCACCATTTGCATTCTAAAGAAGTTCAGACTTCACCTCATTATTGTAGTTACTGAAAAGAATTTTCATAAAGAGGTAGAATAGATGATGTCTTAGTAGTGTGAGAGATAGCATCAAGGTCTTGAACAGCAAAGAATGCTGCAACAGATGAGACAAAGCCTTCATCCATCATCCTCTTTGAGACAGGTCTATGGCATTCATCCTCAGCTACTGTGGACTCTTCCAAGAGAGAAGAGAGCTCACATCCCTTGTGTCATGATGTTTTCCTAACCTCTTGCCTTCACCTGAAGACTGATTTTGGTGTTGTCATAAGCCCATTGCCATCATTTTTTGATCCAGTCCTCCTCTGAAGTATTATTAAAGACCTCTCCTTTGAGAGGACCGTAGAATGGTCCCACAATGTCCCACTGTGTGCCACTGTTCATTAGAGATGAATGATGTTCACCACACCCCAGAGGGAAGGAGGGTTTACTGAGGCTCAGAGCCGCCTATGATAAACGAGAATATCACTTCATGGACACTGGTAATGAACCATGGTTTTTACCTGATCCTATGAAGGATACTTTAATAAACATCTCTACTCACCTAAGTCTCTCATGTATGTCAATTCCAGAAAATTGTATTTCAAATTCTAAGCCTAAGCAGTTATCCTATCACCGATCAGCCATTTACTATGTAACAATTCATGAGATCATAAGTTTAAAATTGGAAGGAACTCTAGATATCATCTATTCTAACATTTTTCATTTAAACATGAGGAAGATGAGGCTTAAAAAGGTTAAGCGGCTTACCGGTGGTTTATTGGCAGCAAGTGGTAAAGCAGGAATTGGAACCCTACTTCCCTGTTTCTAAATCTAGTATGCTTTCTACTAAGTTGTCTTTTAAGCCTTAGTTTCCTCACTTAGAAAACGGTGATAATCATACATGTAACATCTCAATCATAGGGTTACTGGAATCTTTAAATGAGGTAATATATGTGAAGTACTTTGCAAATCTCAAAGCCCTAGGTAAATGTTAGCTATTTTTTTTTTTAGTAGAAAATAAAGTTTTCTTATGTCTAGAATTTCATCTTTGGAAATGACAGGATGACTCAGGTAATGAAGACCACATTAATTAGATTGTATGGAACAGTTAGCTAGGCCTGGAGGCATGAAGACTCATATTCCTGAGTTCAAATCTGGACCCAGATATTTACCAGCTGTATTACCCTGGACAAGTCACTTAACCTGGTCTTCCTCAGTTTCCTCATCTGTAAAATGAGCTGGAGAAGGAAATAGCAAACCACTCCAGTATCTTTGCCAAGAAAACCCCAAATGGGATCATAAAGAGTCAGACACAACTAAAAACAACTAGACAACAACACGGATAGTTACATAGAAGACAAAAAGGACTTTCAAGGGAGATGTGGAAATGGGAGAGGGTGGTTAGGAAATGAGGAAAGGGTTAGTGTTTTCCCTGGTCACAAGGTAGGGAAATTTCTCCTTGATCTAGATCTCTCACTTCTCATTTTTGATTCCCCTAAGCTTATTTTACTGGTTTGATCATAGTATTTAGTAATAGATGCACATTGTGTTGTGAAATTGAGTTACCTTTCTCTTCATCTCAGAAAACCCAATCTACATTTTTGTATGGATTTCCAGGATATTTGAAGAAGCATAGTTATATAGGGTATTAAAAAAAAAAACTGAGCTTTTTTTTTTATGCCAGGTAAGCCACACTTCTTTTCATTCAGAGAAAAACTCATTGACCATAAAGTGGACACGTAAGTCCAATCAGTGCTCTTCCCAAAGGTGCAGATGATTCAGCAAAACCCATTGCTGGTAACAGAAAAGGATCTCAAAACAGACATACTATTAATGGTGGGAAAGTTGTGTGTTATCTCTATAAGTGTAAGCAAGGTAGATTTTTGTTATTATTTCTTGGAGTTCAGTTTCCAAGATCCATGGCCATAAAAATATCTTGTTCCCAGGTAATTTGCCCTGTCAGTCATGGATATCTTAATTCTCCTTTGAACTCTGGCCCATTTCACAACTCTAACACATCAGGTGCTGAGTCACATAGGCTTTCACACCTTTTGTCACTGAGCCAATCAGGTACTGAGTAACGTAAGTTTTCGTGCCTTCTGGCTCTGAGAAATTGTATATTCTGGGAAACTGATACATTACCTAGGGGCTCACTAATGGAAGGATGTTTTGCCTGAGACCTTTTGATTTCCCAGACAGGACTCTGGGTAACTCTTATTAAGGGGCCCCGCAGCTGTGAATGTGAACCCAGATGTTGGCACTCTCTCAGTCTGGTGATGTATTTTCTCCACTTTCAGGATGAATACCTTTCCCCTGAACAAATGGATGATGTTAGTAAACGGGGGAACCCTTGAGGGGAACTATTCGAGTTGAATATGCCTTGACCAGCCCCCATCAAGGTTTAGGGGAAAATTTTAGGGTTGAGTGAGCCTTGACCAGCCCCTGTCAAGACTTGGGGGGAATCTGTGTATGCCTCCATCAGCCCCCATTGAGGCTTGAGGGGACTCAGGGGACTGTATGAATTATACCTGTCTTGATTGGCCCCATCAAGATGCAGGGGGAGTTGCACCCCTCTTCTTGCTGGGTGAGAAGGGTGCTTAGGGAATGCTGTAGGAGTTGGTGCTCAGCCACCCTTGTGAGAAAACTAGATAGAATAAAGTAAGATTACCAACCTCTTTGAAGTTGTCTTTCTTGTAAAGCGGATCAAGAGTGAACCTGTGCTAGCAGCCCTCTGGTGTATGAGTGTTTTTGGTGGTACAGTCACTTGAAGGAGAACATGTTATCATTAATTAGAAAAGATTAATGGGACTGGATAGATGAATTAATGGAAGGAGAAAAAGAAATAGAATGAAAAAAGAACAAGATACCTCAGTCTAGGAAGTTTGAAGAAACAAGTTATTTTCTTTGGTTGTCCTTAAGAGCTATGAATACAAAAGGAATTACTAATGTTTCACAGTTGAAGAGCAGCATTGGGGTTGGCTGGTGATACTCCAGAATCGCAGACCTCTGTCAAAGCTTTAGCTTTAAGGATTTCCAGCATCTCAGAATATTTGACTTTCATAAAGCTTCAGCTCATGTGCCATCTTTCATAGGAAACCTTTCATCTTCCCTCCAACTTCCTCAAATGATCATGCACATGCCATCTGTGTGTTGCATTCTCTCAATGCTTGTATCCCCAGCTTCTAGCACAGGGCTTGCAGAGAGGAAGTGTGTAATAAATGCTTAATAGAGCTGATTAGTTTGGATATGATGACGTGAATGTAACTATTGGTTTCCAAATGTGCATTTAGCTTAAGAATTTCTGAATAAAATGATTATCATATGTATGCTAAAACCAAAAGATTGGGGTTATCTTACTACTTGAGTCTTTCATAGTAAAATCCTTAGTTTTTCCAATTTAATTTCAAAAATTTTTTAAGTTAATACTAAAAATGAACATTTCCATGCAAACAGCAGGTTAAAAAATAGGAAATGATAAACCTCTATCTTTCACTACTTGGGGTTTTTTTGAGTATATAATTACACAGGTTATTTTCAAAACTGTTCTACTTGTTCATGCCTCCTCCTGAATATTCTCTTCCATGCATATAAAAATATTACAATGGCTCTCTCCTTTCTTTTGGCATCTCTGTTGTCCTCTCTCTCTGACACCTCCCCTCAATTAACTGAGAGAAAGGAAGGTGGAAAAGCCTTTTTTAATGAATAGTCACCATTAAGCAAAATCAATCTACAAAATGTGTCTCTTTCTGCACCTTATGCCCCTCATCTCTCTTTCAGGAGGCAAAGTAACAAGCTTCATCACTGGTCCTCTGAGGACATAGTTGATCAATTGTTTTGATCAGAGTCCTTAGGTTTTTCAAAGTTCTTTTACTTTAACATTCTTTAAAATGAAAATAAAAACATGTGGAAAGGGCAATTTCTGTAGTATAATAACTGCATTCTTCCCCCGTCCTGCAAGTCCCAATCAACCTTGCCAAGGATTACTTCAGTCTGAAATTTCAGACAATTCAAATCAGTGTGTGGTTTGGGAGTAATGTCTCTGTGGTCAAGTTTTTTGGCCTGTCTTAGTGCTAATGGGGAGAGAATAGGAACCAAGCCCTAGATTCTGAAGCATTACACATTTTTTCTAAGTACCTACTTGTTGCTTCCTATTCTCCAGTCTCATCTCTCCCAGGTTATTGTGTTTGATCACTTCTATGTATTATTTGATTACACTATAAAAAAGTGTCTTTATTCCCTGTAAACGAGACTTTTGGTGAAAGTGACTTAGGTAATTAAATTTGTAATTAAAATAATTAAAATGTTAATTAAAGTGATTAAATTTGTAATTAAAGACTTGAAAGAAAGGAAGGAACCTAGCCAGTAAACTCCAAGTTAAGTGGGCAGCTTCTGGCCATCAAAATTTACCTTCCTTTGGAGACAAGAAGGAGAGATTATGAGCTGAGTTACCCAACTAGCTGGGTCCCCATTCAGGCAGCTCAGTCTACTCACAGGTTGTTTGTCCTTTATTTTTGAAGAGGACTATGGTATCAGGAAAATGATGACATGACTTGCATTTGACTTTGATTTGAGTGAGGGAGGGCTGTGCAAGGTCCCCAGCCTCACTTTCCCCTGCAGAGTCATCTGGATCCAATAGCCTGATATTCATCAAGATGACTGGAGATGATCCAAGATGCAATGGGAGACCTGGCCCTTTTAGGCTAAAGCGTTTTCACATACTCACTTAGAGTGAAGTAATGCCCATTCAGTGAAGTAAGTTAAGGGTCTTTAAGAATTTAGTCAAGGGTCATTTACATGTGAATGAAGTATCTCATTTGAATGTGTTGTAACTAATAGATCTGCCCTGCCCTGGCTTAGAATGTAACAGGAGTTATCTTCTTCATATTAGATTTAGTAACCATGGATATGGACTTATCATGGGAGTGGCTGTTACAAGTATCCAGGGAATGATGCATTATTAACCCTTTGACATCCTCTCCCATGCTGTTGAATATATAGATCAGTCTTTTAAACAGAGTTTCTTAACCTAGGATATCAGAATATCATTAAATCTTTAAATATCTATTTTTTTTCAAAAAATCACTGTTTTGATAGAATTAATTTTCTTTGTTATGCTATGTATTTTATGCACTTAAGAACATTATTCTGAGAGAGGATCCATAACCTTTACCAGACTGCCAAAGGGGTCCATGACACATGAAAAAGGTTAAGAACCCCTGCCCTAAGCTTTATAGTATCTTCTCAAAGAGCAAGAGAATATTAGAGCTGGAAAGAATGTTCCAGACCAATAATCACTTAGTGTTCTGCCCCTTTCTTTTTCAGTGATTGATCTGGCCAGCTGAACCACATGCCCACTACATAAGGTCAGAGATCTCAATCTGAAAAGAATTTCAAAGGTTATCCAGTTCAGCACCCTCACTTTTTCAGATAAAGAAACAGGCCTAAAGACGTTAAGTGATTTGCCCAAGAGTAAGAGACAACAAAGATTTGAGTCCAGTTCCTCTGACTGAATTCAATGTTCTTTCCCTTGTACCACAACTCTGCCTGTGTCCTTGGTCTTACCCTACTTGCCCTAGGTTTCTGGTCTGATTTCTATATACTAAAGTACATTATGTATACTTTCTGAGTAAGTAATAAAAGAGGTTAAACCAACTAGCTCTTTTAGTCTGTTTAGACACATCTCACCTAAGATGACTCTAAAGTCCTGCTAGAAATATCATGGTTCAAGCTGAAGTATTCAAATAATCTATAAATGGTTTGAAAAGAAGTTGAGTAAGATGATTATATTTACAAAATATGGGAGCAAAGGGGGAGGGTGCTTTTCAAAGTTGTTTTCCTTTTGTGTTTAATAATGTGAAGAGTCATTGGTTATATGACATCGAGAAACATTGCCTTTTGTTATAGGGAATAAAATTTATAGTTTTGTCAAATAATGCTGAAAAATGACCAAATAGCCACATAGGAGAAATATTGATGATTGAGTATTTGCCACAAAAAATTAAATGATCATTTTTATCATTATGGTTTAGAGCATGAGTTTTTATTTGCCAATGATTCTCAACACTCTAAAGTGTCTAAATGGAGCATTTTGAGTTTCCTATTTGAGATAAGGAGGCCTGGTAAATGAACACATCAACCTTTTACTTTCAGAGAACACATGTGTTAGTGATAACAAAACTCGTCAGGTTGCCTGGATTCTGATTGTTGTGAGGCCACAGACATTCTCCAGGGACATTTAGGGCAGGAACATTCAGCATATATGCAGAAGGTCAGAATTGCACGGATGCTCTGCTCAGAGGAAGGGTTATCTTTATTGTTGAAGCTACATCCTTCTGACCTTGAGTTGTCTCCTCTGTTTGGATGCCAATCTAGTGCACAGAGACTTTATCACAGCTCTTTCCTGCAAAGCACTGTGTGTACATCTGGAGTCTGGTGACTGATTTTATAATGAAAGTGAGCATGAAGACCAACAGGTATCCTCATTGCTCTCCTTGTAGGACCCATTCTTTCTGATGGCCTCAAAGCAATGAGCTTTGCCTGAGACTTTAGAGACCCACCTGACTCTTGTCTTATTCTTACTTCTTCATGACTCAGAAGTTTTTGGCCTCAGTATCATTATCCATTAAATGATAGTGCTGATAGCATTTTCCATTGATAGGATCTGTAGTGTTATAAATATTCATGAGTTAATATTACTAATAGATTATTTGAAAGACCATATGTGAGCACAAATTTCATTCAGGATGTCATTGCTTTTGCGTCTCCCAAAGTCTTAAAGTTGAATCCTATGAGAAAATGGAATTTGTTGGCCATCCTGGCTGCTCAGTTGCATGAAGTAGGTTGTATTTTGCATGTGGATTTGGAAATAAAGAATGTCCCAAAAATGGACAAGAAGAGCAGGAGAAAAAAAAGAGATAACTAGGAGCAGTAGAAGAGGTAGCATGGTGCAGTTGATAGAGTGCTCAAGTCAGAAAAATGTGGGTTCAAATCCTACCTTAGACATTTAAAAGCTGAGTGACTCTGGGGGTGGGGGAAGACGGACTCAGTAGCTTTTAAATTTATGACCCTATGAATATATGTGGATGATAATTTCCTGTAGGGAAAACAATAAACCATATTATTTGAACCTCAGATTAGGAGCCCATATCATAAGAATTGAAGCAACTGAGGAAGTGTTCTTTGACTATTGAAGAGAAGAATGAAAGAAAAAAATTGAAAAAGAGAAGCTGAAAAATAAGATGTCCCCTTCTATAACTGTAGGGCTAGGGGTGAGAATTCAAAGGCTACATTTCATTTTTTCCTATTGAAAAAGGAGGTGTGTACAGATGCTTATTACATCAGAGCACCCCACAGCCTGAGCGCAGTCAGGCATTCAGTTGGCATTGTTGCCTACCTGCCTGACTCAGCAAGTAGCAACCCCCAGTAAATTGATTTAAGTAGGGATTTCTGCACTACCTTTTAAAAGCCCTAAGCTTTAAAATGTGCCCCGTGGGAAATCTTTCCTAAGTTCCTTCCAGCCATAATGAGTTCCATCCAGTAACCAAGGTTTGCCAGTAGTTTGGAAGTTTGCTGTAAGGAGGAGTCCTTGACCTTTTTTTTTTCCCTGTGTGTGTGTGTGTGTGTGTGTGTGTGTGTGTGTGTGTGTGTGAGAGAGAGAGAGAGAGAGAGAGACCCCTTAAGCAGTCTGGGAAAGCCTTCTCAGAATAATGTTTTTTTAATGCATAAAATAAGATACACAGAATTATGAAGGCAACCAATTATATTGAAATTCCTTAAGGTAACGCTTTAGGACTAACATGCATTTGAGGACTCTCTCTTGACCTCAATTTCAAATGGTGGTATACTTGGATGTTGGTTTCTTCAAGCATGACAAACCTTTGTGCATCTATGCATCAATCTGTGTAGCTAGAGAAGTTTGCCACTCTAAATGAATATGTAAAGAAAACAACTCAATTCAAGCCTAATGAGAGAAATATAGGAGTACCTAATACATTAAACACGTTTGTCTTCAGTGAAAGTGGCTTATTAAAACAGATTTTTTTCTTAAAAACAACTGTTCCTTTTTGGCTGTTTCCCCTTCCTTGTAAACTTAATTGGCCTGGTTCTTGGGCTTCAGCAGGGTCATACAAGGTGGACTGCCCAGGGCATCCTTACATAAACCGTAGTGAGCTAAGGAAAAGAATTATCATCTCTTTAAAGACATGTGGAGATTCAACCCCTCAGCTAAACTGATTTTTCTAAAGCTATGTTATTCTCAGAGGAAGAAGAGCTCAGGGAGAGAAAGAAAGTACAGCAAGGAATTCTGAAGAGAAACTTATTTACTGATCGATTTTGTCATGATCAGACCCTGGCCAGAGCCCTGGCACTGTGAAAGTTCTAACAGTATAGATGCTTTGGTATAACTCCGATCTAACATACCCTATGCAGTGGGTTAAGAATCAGAGGTGAGGAATGACAAGTAATTGGGCATAACTGGCAACCTGCTTTCTGTGTATGCGAATACTCCTCGACTATAAATAAATTTATTAATCAACATATATTTATTGAGTACCTACAAGACACTCTGGATAATACAGGAAGTTATTTAAAAACCCCATTCTTCAAGGAGATTACAAGTTGGGGAGATAGATCATTAATGCAAAAATTAGCTAATAATACAAAGCAAATGACAGGTCATTTTTGAGTGGAGTACGTTGCAATGCAATAACCAGTAGTGCTTTGGTGTTTCTAGTTATTCTTTTTTTTTTTTTCTTCATTAAGTGTTTATTATGTAAAAGAGACTGAGGGATTATAAAAAATAAATGACCTGTCCCCTGCCAACAAGAAACTTGAAATAAAATAGGAAATTAAATAAATTACATGCTAATAAATGGAAATAACACAGAATACAAGTTCCTAAGTTTATAACTCTATACAAAAAAGCAGTAAGAAATCTCCATTACTAACCA
>CM053587.1:93347395-93384703 GCA_028646515.1 Pseudochirops corinnae | reverse complement strand
TTTTAAGGCATTCTTCTCCTCATTGGCTTTTTGGGCCTCTTTTGCCATTTGAATTAGTCTATTTTTTAAGGTGTTATTTTCTTCAGTCAGATTATAGACTCTCTTTTCATGATTTTCTTGCATCATTCTCATTTCTCTCTCCAATTTTTCCTCCACTTCTCTTATTTGGTTTTCAAAATCCTTCTTAAGTTCCTCTATGGATTGTAATCAGTCTACATTTTTCTTGGAAGCTTTTGCTACGGGAGTTCTGACTGTGTTATCTTCCTCCTGTTCCATGCTTTGATTCTTTTTGTCCCCAAAAAAGGAATCTAAAGTTGGATTGCTGAGCTTTCTTTGCTTCCTTTGCCCACTCATGTTGCCAGTCAGTTACTTGACTTTTGGGCTCAGTAGGACTCTGCTTTCAGAGGGGAGAACTCTGTCCCAAATCACTGGGGTTTTCACAGCTGCCAGAGCTATTAGGAGGCCACAGTCTCCACAGCCTCCACCAGCTTTGGCTAACTGAAAATGCCCCTCAGGACCACCATCCAAGACCATGATCCCAATCCAGGCAGCTCAAGGCAAGAGCACTTAGCCTCTGAATTATTGCTTGGCCCCCCTGCAATGTGCAGGCCAGGAGCTTCTGAAGCAGCCACATGGAGGCAGCTACAGGGCTGCCACTTCAGACTGCTTCTAGCTCTGGAGGGAGTTGGCCAGACCCTCTCCCCCAAATTTAGCCAAATTCCACTAACCTTTTCCCTTTGTCCTTGGCTCTTATGGGTTGGAAATTCTGGGGACCACCACAGCTGCTGGTGATCCACTTTCTTGAAAGCTCCAGCCAGGGCTTCTCCTGGATGGCCTGGGGCTAAAACCGCATGGGGCTGGGTTCTTCTCCCAGCATGCTGCGATGAGCCCTTTCTGTCTGTCTGCCAGGCTGCCTTCACAGGAGCTTTGTTTCTCTGTGATGTTGTGGGTTCTGGAGCTCTAAAATTTGTTTAGAGTCATCTTTTATAGGTATTGGAGGTCGTTATGGTGGGAGCCACAGAGTTTTCCTGCTTCTATGCCACCATCTTGACTCCGTCCTTTGGCAAGTCTCTTCAGTTGTTAGTATTACCAAATAGCAGAAATTTAGAATCCTATGGAAGAGAGTTCAAAGTTTCTCTTATGTTAAGCATCAACTGTTTTTTTGCAATGTTCAGAAGCAAAATTACCAAAATACTACTACTAACATTCCTGTGAAAATGTAGTAAACAAATATTTTCACCAGTTGGCAGACAAGAAAGTAAGGTACTGAAGTAAAATGTCAAAGGTCATAATAAATTAATGAAAGATTCAGAAATTATATCTGGATGTCCTAACAAATCGACCCTCATTGTACCTAAAGCTCTATGATACCTATTCAAGATTCAAATTCCCTAATCTGGACTCATTTATCATCTAGATTTGAATATGCAAGAATGAGCCAGTTTTTAATAGGGGAAGCAAAATTAGCTTTAGGATATGGAATTTTGGCAGTTACTTAATCAAGGCAACATGGTGTAGTGGGTAGGGCACCAGACTTGAAGTCAGGAAAGCCTAGACTTGACTCCTGCCTACTTCAGACACTTGTTAGCTGTAGGACTCTGGACAATTCTTTAATTTCTCTGGAATCCAATTTCCTCATCAAATGGGAGAATTGGATTCAGTGACTTTTAAGGTCTCTTTAGATTTGAAATCTATGATCTTGTGAACAATTTTAAATTCATTTATTTCTTTGGCCGTCTACAACAGCACATTCAATTAGACCTGCCTTGAAGCTATTCTCAGCTGGCTATGCTACCCAATCTACTGTTTTTTGATCCTATTTAGTTCATCATATTGACACAGCTAGAGTATTGAAAGGACTTTCTATCAGGATCATTTATAGACCTTAAGAAAATAAATTTCCTGTGAGACCTACCTTGGGAAAAACACTCCAAATTAAGCATTGAGCTGTCCACAACAGATGTGCCTAGAACATACAACTTCATATCCTTAGTTTTATATATCACAATATTTTCATGTACAATTTTTGATTGTTTTTTTTTTCAAAACACTTCCTTAGCTCTAATAAACAATACCAACAGCAAGGAGGGACTTTCTTTTCTAATAAAATATGGCACCTGAAACCTAACATAGAAGGTGACACTCTTATTGTAGTAAGGTTCCTTTAAATATCTCTAGGGAGTTGATAAATAAACAGAAACAGCTGTGGTAGAGGATCTGTTTATGCTTTGCCCTACTTAACATACTTGAACATACTGTTACTTATTTCTATGGAAGAGAAATTCCCATGGTACCATACATATTATTATTGTAGGGGGTTATTATTATTAATAGTGGTTTAAAAATAAATCCGGAATACAAAAGTCTGCCATTAGGCAAAGACTCTTCTTCTCCAAGCAGAGCATGCCTCTTAATATGAAGTCTTTAAAAACTTAGTTCTGTACCAGAGGCACAGGAATTCCATGTGCTACAGTGGACAAAACACAGGGTCAGTAAATCGAATGATCTGGTTTCGAGTTCTGCCCTTTATACTACTACCTGTAGAATGTTAGGCAACCTCCCTGGGCCTCAGTTTCCTGATTTATAAAATTAATGGGTTGGACTAGATGACTTCTAAATTTCCTTCAAGCCTTAGATAAATGGTTTGATTCTGGATTTCTGTGTGTGTGTGAGTGTGTGTGCGCGTGCGCGTGTATGTGTGGTGTGTGTGTGTGTGTGTGTGTGTGTGTGTGTGTGTGTGTGTGTGTGTGTATTCTTTCGGGAGAAAACCCACAATTACCGAAGCCACAGAAAGGAAAGTTCTTTCCATCCAAGTCCTTGGCACCGTCAAATAGTTCAACATTAGATACTGACATGATTTAAGAGTCATTAAAAGAGAAACATTAACATCTGTTCTGCAAATGCTAACAGTTGTTGAAACCTTGACTTGTAGTTGAAACCTTTCAAATGTGTTGCCTTCCCCAATACAACGTAAGCTCCTTGAGAACATGGGCTGTCTGACTTTTCTATTTGTATCCTGCAGTGCTTTGCACAAAGTAAGTACTTAATAAATGCTTCATTCATTCATTCATTCATTCATCAAATTGAGTCATGATTTTCAGAGTCTGCTAATCTGTGCATAGTATCTAGGTACAAAAATAAAAAGTCCTTCTTTATCTCTTTTGGTACCCCTAGAACATGAAATTGGTGTCAGCTTTTTTAAAAAAAAATTATCCTTCAGTGGATTTTAGGCTCAATAAATCCACAATCTCTTTCCAACTTCTCTCTTTGACTAGAGATATATGCTTGTGAAGATGACTCTGGAGGAGAAAGTGAGGCTGATGACCTTGCACAGCCCTCCCTTACTCAAATCAAAGTCAACTGCAAGTCACATTATCATCTCCTTGATGTCATGGTCTTCTTTGAGAACAAAGAACAAACCACTCACACACAATGTTTGTGAAGCACTTGTCTAAGGAGCAATCTTTGGACAGAAGGTAGAAATTTTCTTTGTATAAAGATAATTGACTCAATTGTTGTTATTCAATCATTTCAGTCATGTCTGACTCTTCATGACCCTATCTGGGGTTTTCTTGGCAGAGATACTGGAGTGGTTTGCCATTTCCTTCTTCAGCTCATTTTACAGATGAGGAAACTGAGGCAAACAAGGTTAAGTGACTTGCCCAGGGTCACACAGCTAATAAGTATTTGAGGTCACATTTGAACTGAGGATGATGTATATTACTGAGTCCAGGCCCAGCACTCTATCCATTGCACCACCTAGCTTACCTAATTGAGCCACAAAGACATATATTACATGACATTTGCAATGAATAACAGTTGTATTCATTTGCATAAACATTATTCCTCTGCATTTTGCTCAACTGGCATTTTCATTGATAGAGGATTTTCTTTAAAAATCATCCCTCAAAATAGACAACTCCACAGAACATCTAAGTGATATTTATGTGTTTGCAATTCACAGGCAAAAACAAACTCATCAAGAGAGTTAATGAGCTTGTGAGGAAACTAAAACCCAGAGAAGATATGCAAGTCAGCCCAAGCCACACCCTCCGCTCTCTGAGTCCATTGAAGTAGCATTTTAGACACTTTAAGCAAAAATCTAGATGGTGCATTTGATTTCACTCTCAGTTGGTTTGTAGTGCTAATAATAAGTATAGGGACCAAATAGCCCTCTCTCCTCCAGTGACTGGAGTCACTGGAAACATTCAGCCTGACAGAATCCAATGACTTTCAACTGATTTCATCACTCAAAAGTTACCATTATCACCTCTTTGTAAAACATACCTATCATTAAAGCAAGAAATGTTCTGGCTGTGTGGTTGTATTATTCATCTAGATGATAAGTCTGAGGGGGCCACTATATACATAAATAATGCCCACGTAATCTATAATAGACTGAATGAGAAGCAAAACAAATCAGCTATTGTTTTTTATTTTTTTTTTTTAACTAATTCCTTCACTCAAAACAGTTAAACTGAAATGGTATATGGAAACAACCATAAGTGCTCTTTTGGACCCTATTACTGAGATCATTTTCCTTAGGAAAAGAAAATCATTGAGCTAATCTTTCCCATGTTTAGGTCTTTCCCTGGTAGTGGGTCAGGCATGTAGAAAAAACTCAAAGGAATTCTTTCAGAAAATGAGGGTACCATTTTATGCCCCAGTGATAAATTTCATGTAATACAATTTTAATAGCAATACATAAAAGGTAATTGGATTGTAGAAGGCAGCCATCAGCTTTCATGAGCTTTTGTAAGCTTCTATTTGAAAGTCTCTTTGGTCTACATCCCTCACACCTGTGGAAATGCAGAAAAGCTTTAAAGAAGCATGGTATCATGGAAAGAGCCTTAGGCTTAGAATCAAAAGAGCACTGGATCTAAATTTGAGTACTAGCCTGACTGTGGGGAAAATCCTTAACTCCCCTGGTCTTGATTCTCTCATTGATAAAATAAGAACAATAATATTCAACTAAAAGCAAGACACAAAGCTGTAACAATCACTGATGTCTATTGAGGGAAGGCAACATTTTCTAAGCTTTAAAGTGTTACATAAATGTGAATTGTTACTGTTGTTATCACTATTGCTAGTATTATTATGTCTATTACAAGACAGAGCACACAAGTCCATGCTTTGTGTTTACATAAACCAAATTCAGTTTTGGAGGTAGCCTCTCAAGCCATATCTCTTTAGCTTATTTGCCCCCACCCAGAGTATTTCCTGGAAATCTCAGAATAGAGATGTCTTCTTCTTCATGGACATGGGCAAAAAGAGTCACCTGCTCCAGGGATCCTTAGCCTTTTCTGTGGCATGGACCCCTTTGTCAGTCTGTGGAAGCCTATGAAACTCATTAAAGAATAATGTTTTCAAATGTATAAAATAAAAACATAAAGTTACAAAGGAAAACCTACTGAAACAGAGTTACAGAGAACTTTTTAAACCAAGTTTATACACTCCAGATTAAAAACTCTTGATGTAGTAAAACATCCTTAGTTTACACATAAGGGAAGTGATGGTGAGAAAGGTTAAATTATTTTCCCAGGGACATACAGCTTGTAAGCATCAGAAACAGGTTATGAACTAACTCTCCATCTTCCAAATTCCAGTTCCAATACTCTCTCTACTAGACTACAGTATTCTCCTGAAAGTGAACTTATATTCTAAACTGCTTGCCCCTGGCTGCCATATATTTTTTTCATTTCTCTTTCTCTAGCAAGAAGATTAAGTGTTCACTAAGCCGATTTCTAAGCTCTTTTGGTCTTCTTATGATGACTGTCTGATACTGTTTAATATTTCTTAGGAAACAGAGACAATTTATATCAAAGTTTGTTATGCGTTTCTCACTTTTTCAGGGAGGAACTAATCAAATATAAAATAATATTTTCATACTCTAGATCTTGATCAAGTACTAAGCACAAAAAACTATTAAACATATTTACATGAGGCTATTAGAAATGTTATTAAATGTACATATAGTGATATAATGGTCTTTGTACTTATCATTTAATGTAGTTTCCCTAACACAATTATAAGCACCTCATAGGCATGGGCATTGTTACATAACTCATATATGGTACACTGTTATTATATACTAGGCTCCTTATAACCACCTGAATAATTAAATTGAATAGGTAATGATGGGAAACATTATCAAAACAGATGAAGAGCAAAGTGAACAGAACCAAGAGGACACTGTATACAGTAACAGCAATATTGTTTTAAGAATGACTTTCAGAGATTAAGTAATTTTAGCTATTATAAATACACAAATGAAAAATAAAGGACAAATGAAAAAAATATGCTATCTGCATCCAGATAGATAAGTAATTAATAGAAGTATGTACAGAATAATTTTATATATGTATAAAATATGTATGTGTGTGTATGTGTGTGTATACACGCACACACATATTTCTGTCTAATGGTAGCCATTTCTAGGGTGGGCAGTGGGAAAGAAAAGGAAAAAAAGAAATTTACATGATAAATTTGTATATTTGGAGGGAATAGCAAGTTGTACATTTGCAGTAACATGTGTAGTCATCTTTTTTATTGTACTATATTATGGAAATGTTTATTTTGTTCTATTAATTGACAAAAGATTTTTTTAAAAACAGATTTTACTGTCAATAATTCACAAATACTAGATCTCTCCCAACCTAGGACCTCTTCTCTCCACTACCATCAGTTGGATACCAGACTGCCAAAAGTAGCCCTCAAACATAACCTCAATAGTAGACCAATTAGGCATGAAGGGGAATGAATGAGCAAACACCTGTCCCTCCTCAGTGACTTTCATCTACTCTCAAATCAAGTCTGAGTCACAGGAGAGTCACGTCCAGAAACTCACAGCATACCCATTTGCCCTCAGAGCTGCTCTCTGGGCACCTTTCCTCAGTCTGAGACTATGTGACAGCATTTCAAAGCTGAAGCGAAATGAATTTTGAACTTTTTTGTTTCTATACTTTCTATGTTTCCTTATAGGGATGTATATTTATTTACCAATATTTATGGATAAACCAATCAAGATTGCTCCCACACCTGTGAAATCTCCCCCAATTTGATAATGCAAGATGATGAACCCAAGGTATGTGTGCATATACCAAAGGGAAAAGAAAGGGAGGGTAATCCAAAGAGGAAAAATAGAGAAAAGGCACAGTTCCCGACACACACACACACACACACACACACACACAGAATCCTCTTAGAGAGTAATACTATTTCTCTCATTCTCCCCATTCCTTGTTTCCCTTACCTTTCTTTCCTTTCTTGTGTATATATGCATCCATATATATTGCAATGCATATATATGTAATATATATACATACACATATATACCTATGTGTGCATATATATATAGATAATATACAGTTAACTGTATCTTATACAGATAAGATACAGTTATTCCCATAATGAAATTGTAAGGGGATGAAGAACTAATGCTTCAGACTATAAGCCTATTACCTGTCATGTCTCTCTGAACAGAACTTGAATAACCACTACAAAAAGAAACTCATCAAATAACAATTTTACTTATGTAGTGGCACTCACATACTTTTCTGAAAGTAACCAATTTATTTATTGTAAGCAAGGTATTTAGCTCCTCCTCAATAGCCTTTACGGCAGAGTGTCATAGTCCAGGTCAAAATGGGATATCCCACTGACCCCACAGCATGTCCTGTTTGGAATGAGAGCTGTAAGGGGTAGAAGCAAGCCCATCCCCCACTCCAAAGTGTGCCAAAAGCCACTGTTCAGATTTCTTTCAGAATGTGAGTCATACAGGGAACATCAGTAGCAGACATTTCTGGAAAATGATGGCTGACAAGAGGGATCCTCTGTTCCTTCTCGAAGTCACATTAAATGTGAACTCTTATTGTTATTTTTGAGGTTATTATCATTGTTAGACATAAGTGGTATATGGAAATATAATGGAAAATTGCACACCTTTCCAACTGGACTAAGATTTAAGGGCTCACCAATATTTTTCTCGTTCATATTTATTTGCTGTCTTGTTCCAAGATTTTGCAAAAGTCCATATAAATTTCATCATTTTTGTTTATATTTTTATTTTAAATTTTGAAATAAAGTAAATTAAAGGTAAAGATCACATACACCCTTCAATGAAACTGAGGTCATCACGTATAATGTCCTGTTTCTAGGTAGGACCATGCTTACTTGAGACAAATGACATCCTAGCATTCCTGGGGATTTCTAAAGATCAGAAGGCTTTGTGGTACAGTAGAAAGAGCCTGGCTCTGGAATCAGAGGACTGACCTGAGATTAAACCTAGTGATGCTGCTCTCCATGTGACTCTGGGCAGGACACCTAACCTCAATGGGCCTTAGCTCCTTCCTTTTTTTTTTTTTTTTTTTAACATATCCATAATAATAGTGTTGTGAAAAAAAAAACAAACAGAAAAACAAAAACTAAAAGAAAAAATTAAATAATAAAAAATAAATAATTAAAAAGTATGTTTCAATCTGTATTCAGAAACAATCAGTTGTTTCTCTGGGAAAGGATAGCACTTTTCATCTTAAGTCCTTCAGAGCTGTCTTGGATTGGTGGTTTGCAGAGAAGAGCTAAGTCACTCACAGCTGATCGTCTTACATTAGTGCTGTTACTGTGTAAACAGTATATTTCTCTTTGCATCAGCTCATGTAATTCTTTCCAAGTTTTTTCTAAGAGTATCCTGATAATCATTTCTTATAATACAGCAGTATTCCATTATAATAACATAGCTAATGGACATCTCTTCAATTTCTAATTCTTTGCCCCCAGAAAAGAGCTGCTATAAATATCTTTGTACATACCAATCCCTCTCCTTTTTGTTTTTTTAGATTTTGGGGGGATA
Organism: Pseudochirops corinnae; assembly: GCA_028646515.1. NCBI lineage: Eukaryota > Metazoa > Chordata > Mammalia > Diprotodontia > Pseudocheiridae > Pseudochirops > Pseudochirops corinnae. Next base: position 93,375,855 of record CM053587.1, on the reverse strand, counting down.
TGAACCTCATAGTGGCACTATGGTCAAAGGGTATGCATGGTTTTATAGCCCTTTGGACATAGTTCCAAATTGTTCTACAAAATGGCTAAATCAGTTCACAACTCCACCAACAGTGCATTAATGTCTCCTCTCCCACATCCCCTCCAACATTTGTCATCTTCCTTTTCTGTCCTATTAGCCAACCTAATAGGTATGAGGTAGTACTTGAGAGTTATTTTAATTTTCATTTCTCCAATCTGTAGTGAAGAGTATTTTTTCATATGGCTATAGATTACTTCATCTGAAAACTGATCATATCTTTTGATTACTTATCAACTGGGGAATGGCTCTTTCATAAATTTGACTCAGTTCTCTATACATTTGAGAAATGAGACCTTCGTCAGAGAAACTGGCTTCAAATTTTTTTTCCACAGTTGCTCCTGCTAACTGTAATTCCCTCCATCTTATCTCCTCATTTATTCTATTCTCTCTCTCCTTTCACCCTGTCCCTCCTGAAAATGTTTTACTTCTGATTACCCCTCCTTCAATATCCCCTCCCTTTCATCACTGCTCCCCTCTTCTCTTATCCCCTTTCCCCCTACTTTCCTATAGGGTAAGATAGATTTCTACACCCAAATGAGTGCGTATGTTATTCCCTCTTTGAACTAATTCTGATGAGAGTAAGGTTAACTCACGCCCCCTTCAACATATCCCTCTTCCCCTCCACTGTAAAAGCTTTTTTTGCCTCTTTTATGTGAGATAATTTACTCTATTCTACCTCTCCTTTTCTCTTTCCCTCCAGTCTTAGCTTCTTTATAAAATAAGACAGTTGGGACAGAGTCTAGATGGTGAAGTAAAAGCAGGGACTTGCTTGAGATCTCCCCCAAACCTCTCCAAATACCTGTAAAAAATACTCTAAACAAATTCTGGAGCAGCAGAACCTATAAAATGACAGAGTGAAAGCAGTTTCTAGCCTAAGACAACTTGGTAGGTTGACAGCAAAGGTCTGTTGTACCAGTCTGGGAGAAGAACACAGTCCAGCACAAAATGCACCAGTACAGACTGGACTGGAGCAAGCCTCAGGATTCTGAATCACTGGCAGTTGTGGCAGTTTCCAGAGTTCTCAACCCACAAATGTCAAAGACAGCCTGGAAGGTCAGTAAAGAAAGGACTGTGGGACCTAGGTGAGAGAGGAACATGGTCTAGCCCGAACCCCAGGGCTGGAGAGAGGAACTTGGTTAGGCCCCAGGAGTGGTAGAGGTGACAGTGACTGCTTCCAGAGCTCTCAGGCAACAGACAACATGGGGACTGAGCATCTGAACAGAGGGGGACTGCTGGTGCTGAGATGGGACTCTCTTGCATTTCCCATGCTTTGCTCTTGGTCATAGTGCTGGGTGGTGGTCCTGGGCCGAGAAAGAGCACTAGCCTGGGGGAACTTGTGGCAGTGGTGGAGAGGGAATCCTCCTCACAGTTCCAAGGCAGAAAAGAGTGTTTGTGGTCACTGACAGACCAAAGCATAGGCCAGGAGAGGAGTAAACACATCTCCTTTGATCATAATACCTTAGAAGAACTAAAAATTTATAGGACCCTAGAAGTATTGCTGCAAACAGCTGTGCAAAACACCTGAAGCACTTGGGACAGTACCCCAACACACACACACACACACACACACACACACACACACACACACACAGTGAAAGCAGAATCCTACCTTAATAAAGAGTTTAAAAGTTAAATAATTGACTGGGAAAATGAATAAACAGTATAAAAAAAACCCTCAGACTATAGAATCTTACTTTGGTGATGGAGAAGATCAAAACATACAGCCAGAGAAAGACAACAAAATTAAAGCCTCCAAAAAAAATATGAATTAGCCATGGAAGAGCTCAAAAATAATTTTGAGAGTCAAGTAAAAGAAATACAGAAAAAAAATTGGAAAGAGAAATGAGAGTGATACAAGAAAATCATGAAAAATGAGTCAACAGCTTGCTAAAGGAGACCCAAAAAATTACTGAAGAAAATAACACCTTACAAAACAGACTAACCCAAAAGCAAAAGAAGTCCATAAAGCCAGAGGAGAAGAATGCCTTAAAAAGCAGAATTGGCTAAATGGAAAAGAAGGTTCAAAATCTCACTGAAGAAAATAATTCCTTAAAAATAATAATGGAACAAATAGAAGCTAATGACTCTATTAAAAAAAAATCAAGAAATTATAAAACTAAATCAAAAGAATAGAAGACAATGTGAGATATCTCATTGGAAAAGCAACGGATCCAGGAGAGGTCATTTAAAAATTACTGGACTACCTGAAAGTCATGATAAAAAAAAAAGAACCTAGAAATAATCTTTCAAGAAATTATCAAGAAAAACTGCCCTGAGATTCTAGAACCGTTTGGTAAAATAGAAATTGGAAGAATCCACCGATCACTTCCTGAAAGAGATCCCAAAAAGAAAACTCCTAGGAATATTATAGCCAAATGCCAGAGTTCACAGGTCAAGGAGAAAATATTGCAAGCAGTCAGAAAGAAACAATTCAAGTATTGTGGATACCCAATTGAGTGTGTATGTTATGCCCTCCTTAAGCCAAATCCAGTGATGGTAAGGTTCACTCATTTCCTCTCACTTCACCCCTCTTCCCCTCCATTGTGAAGCCTTTTTCTTGCTTCTTTTATGTTAGATAATTTAGCCCATTCTATCTCTCCCTTTCTCCTTCTCTCAATATATTCCTCTCTCACCCTTTGATTTTATTTTTTTTAGATATCACCCCTTCACATTCAACTCACCCCATGCCCTCTGTTATACATACATACATACATACATACATACACACACATATATGTGTATATATATATATATATATATACACACATATATGTGTATATATATATATGTATATATATATGTATATATATTATATATATATATATATATATATCCTCCAACTACCCTCATACTGAGAAAGGATCCATGAGTTACAAATATCATCTTTCCATGTAGGAATGTAAACAATTCAAATTTATATAAGTCCCTTGTGATTTCTCTTTAATCTTTACCTTTTCACGCTTGAATTTTGCGTTTGCAAGTCAAAATTTCTATTAAGATCTGTTCTTTTTATCAAGAATGCTTGAAAGTCCTCTCTTCCTTTGAATGTCCATTTGAGTGTCTTTTCCTACAGGAAAGTAGGAGGGAATAGAATAAGAAGTGGGAAAAGATAAAAGGCAGGGCAGACTGGGTGAGGGGGTAGTCAGAAGCAAACACTTTTGAAAAGTGACAGAGTCAAAGGAGAGCAAAGAATAAAGGGGGGTGGGATAGGATGGAAGGAAATATAATTTGTCTTTCACAGTATGACTATTATGGGAGTGTTTTTCATGACTCCACATGTATGGTCTATATTGATTTGCTTGTCTTCTCAGTGAGGGTGGGTAAGGAGGGAGGAAGGGAGAGAACATGGAACTCAAAGTTTTAAAAACAAATGTTAAAAATTGTTTTTTACATGCAACTGGGAAATAAGATATATAGGCAATGGTGTATGGAAATCTATCTTGCCCTACAGGAAAACAGAAGGAAATGGATAGATGGGGGGGGGGGGAGGTGTTAAAAGGGAGAGCAGAATGGGGAAAGGGGTCATCAGAATGCACAATATCTTCTTGGGTTGGAGGGAGGGAAGAGAGGGGGAGAAAATCTGAAACTCAAAATCTTGTGGAAATGAATGTTGAAAACTAAAAATAAATTGATAAAAATATTTTTAATGAGATAATTTGATCAGATGACTTGTGATGTCCCTCTGAGTTCTAGAGCTATTTATTACCTGGTTTAAATTTCATTTCTGATGCTTACTACCTATGGTAGTTTGACAAATGCATTAAATCACTGTGGGTCTCAGTTTACTCATACATAAAATGAAATAGTTGGAATATATGACCTCTGAGATCCCTTCTGGCACAAGATCCATGTGCCTATGATCCTTGACAGTCTGTTACAATAACAAAGATCCCTGTTACTACAGATTAAGCCCATTTCTTCCTGTTCCATCATGAACTGGAATGGGTAGGAACTGATTGCTGACTTCCTTATATTAACCATACGCATGTGTGAGGAAGCAACTGTGCCACAGAAATATGTATAGAATGATTTTACACATACATACACACACATGTGTATATCTGCGTATAGATATATAGATATATTTGTGTCTAATGGTAGCCATCTTTAGGACAGAGAAGATAAAAAGGGAAAAAAGAAAGTTACATGATAACTTTATTATATATTTAAAAGGAATAGCAAGTTGTATAAAACAGATTTGCAGTTTGATGTGCAATCATTTTCTAGTCTATTATGTTACAGAAATGCTTGTTTTGTTTTTAAACTCAGGAAAAAAATAAATAAAATTTAAGATAAGCAATTATGCCTATGCAGAAGAAATAAGGCAGAAATTTCTGTTGACTTTTAAAGAGAAAGCTCCTAAAAGATTTCAATCATAAACGGATACACCATAAAAAGAAGAAACTAGGTCAAATTATCAAAACTATGACGTACAATATCTGCAGGGTTAAAGTATACAGAGAAAAAAGGTGGAAATAGTGAGGGGGACAGGGAAGGAACTGGCATGGTTAACTTTTCCTGAAGCTAGGCTTGAAAGTATTCCATATATTGTCAACCCCTAGTCTCTAGCAACTCATCTGATCTTCTGTTGCTCTTGTTTGACCTTCATTCTGGAAGAGGACCATGACATCAGGGAGGTGATGACATGATCTGTAAGTGAATTGGATTGAAGTGAGGGAGGCTGTGCAAAGTCAATAGCCTCATTTGCACCTCCCGAGTCATCTGGTCCAGTGGTTAGATATAGATCAGCAGGACTGGAGATGGCCCAGGATGCAGGGGGGGGGTTGGGGGGGGAGAGTTGCTCTTTTCAAGCTAATGTCTTTAACAGGTCTCAATTTGAGGCAACATCTATTCACTGATTGAAGCTTAATAAGAATGAGGTGAAAAATGACCTCTTAAAATAAAAGAAAAAAAGAAAAGATCTGGAAAGGGAAGATCCTCAGGGTTTCTGGCTATCTCAGGATTTAAGTTTGATCTGTTCATACTATCCAGACAGGGTATGCATTATTCAACTTGTAAAAATTGGTTTTTAATTTGTTCAGTGAGATTATAATCTAATCAAAGAAAAGGAAATTTATATCTTAAATTTCACCAGTGCCACACAGTGTCAGGCAGAGTAGTTACTGAAGGATCCTGTGTCAATGATAATTTTACCTTTAATTTTATACATGTATGTGTGAGTATATGTATGTATATATGTATATTATATATATGTGTGTATATATGTATATATATGTGTACATACAGAATTAGAAATTTACACACACACGCACATGTGTGTATGTAAATTTCTAATTTATGGGATAAAACAAGCATTTCCAAAACATAGTAAAATAAAAAAGATGACTGAATGTGAAACTGCAAATCTACTATGTAGAACTTGTTATTCCTTATAAATATATAATAAAGTTCTCATGTAAATTTTTTTCTTCTCCCCCTCAAAGAGTAGCCTACCATTAGACACAAACATGTATATGTCCATGTAAAATCCTTTTACACATATTTCTATTTGCCAGTTCTTTCTCTGGATGCAGATAGTATCTTCCTTCATAGTTCTTTTGTAGTTAATTTCTGTATTTACAATGGCCAAAATGACATATTCACTCAAGGTTCTTCTTAAAACAACATTGCAGTTACTGTATACAATGTTCTCTTGGTTCTGCTCATTTTACTCTTCATTGTTTCACGCAAGTCTACCCATGTTTTTTCAAGATCATTGAGTTCATCATTTCTTATGACACATCACAACTCTTTCTGTAGGTTTTGAACATCTCCTAGCAGTACTCAAAAAGTGCTAAAGCTTCTGCAATACAAAAGCATAACTACTTATAATTATATATCTGTCTTCCAACAGGAATGATCTGAACACATTCATTTGAACTCAACAAATCCATTCGATGTGGATATATTTTATAAAAATGTGCACACAAAGATGGAAGTTTTCAAAGTGTAAGGAACTGAATCAATCACAAATAGTCAATAAACTACATACATAGATGGTATCATATTGAATTATTGGGTTTGGTCATGAATAAAATTGTCTCTAGGACTTAAGCATTTCAGAGATCCAGTGAACCCTTTAATGTTTTGCTTAGCCACACAATGTACACATATCGTATCTATTTACACATAAGTTATATGCCGATATTAATTGATACTTCAAACTCTGTGGTTTAAAATTACATCATCAATCTCTGTATCTAGACATTTTTACTCTAAATAAACTGGTGATAGGGTCTGATTTGGTACTATGAATATAAGAGAGCAGGAAATTCATTATACATTAGTGGTTCCCTCACAGTTGTGCTGATCTTAAGTTGTTGGGGTGTTATCCTGCTGCTACTTCCTACTTCAGTAAATTAACCACCAAGAGGCAGAGTGTCCAGAGTATATATTTTGTGCTGCACTCTCAGCTATCATCCATTAGTAAGTAGTGTTCACTCTATTAATAGCAATAGCTTATATCCGTACAGCAATTTTATTATAATTTTCTAAATTATATGCATGACATTATCTGATAGATGATGCATGGTATTCAAGAGCATTGGACTATTAATGGAGCTATGAATTGGTCCAACCATTTCAGAAAGCATATTGAAGCTGTAACTAAAAAGTTATGTACACATAACCTTTGATTCAATGATCCATACCACTGAGTCAAAGAGGAAAAGGACCCTTGGGAGGGAGGATACACATAAATACAGACACACATATACATAGACACATATACATACATATCTATCTATCTATATTATGCACACATACACACACTTAAAGAAGACATTTTTGTAGCAAGAAACAAACTGGAAACTAGGGAAGAGGATTGCTAATCTATTGGTAAATAGATATATAAATTATGATGAAATGAACAGAATGGAATATTATCATACCATAAAAATTGGCAAAATAGACAATTTTGAAGCAAATTGGTGAGACTTGTAAGACAACTCAGAGTGAAGTGAACAAAACTAGTACAAAGTTTTATACAATGGCAATGTTATAAAGAAAAAACTTTGAAGACTATAAAATTGATAAATGCAATGACAAACCCCAAGTTCAGAGGACCAAAGACCAAGCTTGTTATCCAAGTCCTGTTATAGAAATGATGAAGTAAAATGAAATATGAGACATATATTTTTGAACACAAACAGTGTGAGAATTTGTTTCATTTGTTTATGCTGAGGGTTTTATTGTAGTAGTTGTGGCTGTTGCTATTGTTTTTGAAGGGTAATGGTAATGTAATTAGAATTTGAAGATCCCTTTGTATTGGTAAAAGTAACAGTTACTTAGCACTTAGTAACTAATCAAGCCTCTGTTAAGGAAATAGAAGGTATAAATCCCTGTTGCTGACATAACAGGAACGGGTTGGCTGAAACAGGAAGAAGCTAATGCTGTGTGTATATAAGGAGAAGCCCCTGCTGGGTCTGACAGATCTACTTGGAGAAGACTTTGTGGAGACAGAAGCTGCTACCACCAGGGAGGCTGAAGAGGAAAGGCTCCTCCCCTCCCCCAAGGCTAGAGAGAATGGTTTTGATTTGGAGAACCTGGATGAAGTGATTTTGATTCTGGGAACCAGTTGAAGCTTCTGCTGAGTCTGAGGGCTTTGACTTCCTGGGAACAGAGACTGGGAAGGATCTGGGGTGGACTGGATGCTGTGGGCTTCAGCATGGAACAGGAAGTGCTCAGAGAGCTAGATAGAGACCTGGGAGCTGCCTGCCTTTGAACTCAGGTAATGGTTTGGTGAATCCAGGGAGAATCTGGGACCATAGAAGGGGATCCAGGGAGTCTGGGAAACCACCCCAAGTCAAGCTGAAAGAAAAATTTACTTGGATGCTGTGTACTGACTAAGAAATTGTAATTTGTTCCTGACCTAGGGGTGGAGGGCTTGTGTATTTTCTGATTATAGAATAGTGGTTGATGACTGAATAAGTTAATTGATTGAGTTAACTTAGTGTGCCCCATAAGTGGAGAACTTTGACTATTGTATTTTGTGATTGAATTAAGGATTTTGTGAATGCTTGAGTTACTAAATGATTGTTCTTTGTTCAAAACTTTATGACCACTGTGGTGGAGACTATGTGGCCATTTTCTGTGATAAGTTGTTGTGAATGCTATATTTTGATTTTCTGTGATAAGCTGTAACATTGTGAATGCTGTACCTTGATTTACTGTGAATGTTTTGCTCTGATTTGTTATGGAAGAAATAGAGTGCTCACTATACTGTGTAATTAGAACCTTAAAAGCTGCTCACAGCAGCATTCTTCTGAAAAGCTGCTTGTACATGGCTTTACAGAAGGGGAGGGTAAGAGGAAAGGAAAATAAATGCTAAGTTTAAAAAAATAACAACATTGAGCTGAGAGCCTGAAGTCCTGGGTTCAGATCTCACCACTGCTACATATTACCTGGGCCACCTTGAAGTTTTCTGGTTCTTCAATTATAAGGTGAGGCAGTTGTACTAGACAGTTGCTGAGATTCTTTCTAGTTCTAAATCCCAAGATTCTAACAATTACCATGTGAGATAGGTAGACCCAAGTATTATTTTTATTTAATAGATGAGAAAAGGTCAAGCTCAAAGAGATTACAAGAAAAAGAGAAGGAAGGAATGAAGGAAGAAAACAAGGAAAGAAGGAAGAAAAGAAGGAATTTGTCAAGTATCTAGTAACTACCAGGCATTTTATTAAGCACTTTGCAAATATTATTTCATTTAGTCCTCACAATAACTCTTGTGGTAGGTGCTATTATTAACATCTTCATTTTATAGTTGAGGAAACTGAAGCAGAAGTGAAGTGACTTGCCCAGGGTTACATAAATAGTACATATATGAAGCTGGACTTAACTCAGGTTTTTCTGACTCTTGGCATAGTAATCTATCCACTATGCCACCCAGATGCCAACAGTCACATGCCTGATCATGCAAAAGGGTGATTCTGGGAGAACAGAGAGTTTTGCAGTTCATTACAGAATAAAAGACAATTTATGACATTTGACTTTGTTATTCTTAGTATGGTGTAATCGCTCAGTAAAAAGTGTAGCCCTGTCTTCCAGCTTCTTCTAAATTAGTTTTAGCTTCACGGTTCCATCTAACCCTACTGTCCAAGAAACATGATTTTAGGAAGAAATGGTTATCTCCAATTGGTACTGGACTTTGTTCAATATTCTGCTAGGCATTGTGGGGGATACAAAAGACAGGATTCAGAAACACAGGGAGCTTACAAACTAAGTGGAGATAAATGAATAAGATGTGGAAAATTAGCAAACAATGCAAAAATGACTTGATTGAGTGCTAGGAGGGAATAAATTAGATATGGAACTTTCATTTCATTGGCATTGGGAGTTTTCAGGTGAGGAAACTTCCTCTACTAACTTATTTTGGCACTTTGCCTGAGACTTATATTCTTAGAGAGTTGCCTGGAGAATGGAGTAGTTAAGTGACTTGTCCAGGTTCACACAGTATGTATCAGAGGCAAGAATTAAAGTCAGTTTTTCTTAGTTTGGAGAACTCTCTACTCCCTGTGTCACACTACCTATGTGCTGGTGCCAACTCTGAAGCTCTACAGGAGTTCAGAGCAAAACAAGGGTCGGGGTAGAGAAAACAATTACACATAAAAAGCTAAACTTTGCTTTGACTTTGAAATAGGGATAAAACTTGGCCAGAAGGACTGTGACCTAAATATAACAGCTTAAGGAAATCATTGTGAGGCTTTGTGATGATGACCTGGCTCTTCATTAGTTTTTAAAAGTAGTTACCAAATCTAAGAAAAGTATTTAGTTCTCCAAGATCATTTGGACTCCCAAGTTTCTATCTTCTTTGAGTGAGTAGTCACCACTGATCAAGGCAGTATATGACCCATCCACCTAATAAAGCCTCTGTACTTGTCAGCTGATTCCATTAGATGACAAACATCTGGTCAATCCAAATTTTTTATTAGTCTTATTGCATGATTTTCTGACATTTTTAAAAAATATAATTAGAACATTCAGATATATCTGAAGTTTTCCCACTCCAGACTGATGACTTTGTAAAAGGCTGCAACTTCCTTTAAGAAACTAACAACAATTGTGCAATTGCTAATACCTTTGGGCCATTCAGAACCATCAGAACCATTTGCCACAGTTCCAGCAATAAGTGAGGCTTCATTTTCATGAACCCTTCATCTGTCCTGGAATCAAGGGACACTAACTTCTTTGCTCTTCCTCACATGGGGCTCTCCATCTCTCACTAGCATTTTTTACTGACTTTCTGCCATTTGTGTATTCTCTTCTCCCTTTTCTCCAACTGGTTTCCCCAGTTTCCTTCAAGTCGTAGCCAAAATCTTATCTTTGACAGGAAACTTCTCTTGATTCACTTAAAGCTTTCTGATTATCTCGATGTTTTTGTTTGTACATAGTGAACTCCTTAAGAGTGGGGATGGGTTGTTTTGTTATTTGTTTGTTGCCTTTCTTTTTGTCCCCAGTGCTTAGCACAGTACCTAGCACACAGTAGGCACTTAGTAAATGCTTAGTAACTGACTGACTGATTGAATGAATGAACCAGACCAAAGTGAAAATACAAGATGGCAGTAAAGTGGAGCACACACATCTCGTGCCATTCTTGTAGGAATACGTCCCTGTGGTTTGCATATTATTCAATAAACCCTCGAGTAATATTAACTAAGTGTATGGCATTGTCTCTGATCCTTAAAATCACAAGGCTGACTAATGGACAAGAAACATTTTCTAGTTGTTAAATCGGACGATAGCTTAGTTGAGAAATAATATAATAATGTTGATGTCAAGGGCAAGGTCAACATTTTTTATATGTTTCCTGTATTATGATGAAAGAAGAGAATTATGTATTGCTATTGCATAAACTATTCTTTAACCCTCAGTATGCCTGAGTTTGCAGAATAGTCAGATTTTTAATATTGAAAGTTCAAAGGCATTCTATCAAGACTGTTAAAAATTCTTTTCAGAATCAGAAATCTGATTGGGACATTTTGAGCTAAAGTGGTAATTGTTCCTTCTGTTCATAGTATGATCAAAAGTGCTGCTTGCTCATGATTATAATCAGCAGCAAAGTCATCTATTCACCTTTGTTCTTTCTGATTGGCTGGTTGATTTTATGTCGTGTCAAGATAGTGCTGTTCTCAAGGGTGTCTTATATAAGCACAAATGGAATGAAGAAGAAAAGCACTTCTTTGAAGGTAAATTATAACAGCCCCCCCCTCCCCCCAGAACAACTTCACTTTCCTAAAATCCTAATCACTTTTGTTGTGAATCTCAGGACTGTCATTGGAAAACAGTATATCCAAAATGATGATGATGTGCACAAAGTCACTCATTCATAGAAAATGGTTTCTATACTCTCAAGTGATTTCTAGGAGGAAGACAGCAGGAAATCAACTCAAGAACTGCTAAAAGGTATTTCTACAAGGCAGCCCTTTCAAAGAAAGACACGAAATGAGTTCTCATAATGGAAAGACAGTCGCACTATAGCTCTTCCATGATAACACTGGAGTGTTGTAAAGCTCAAACAAAATAAAAAGATTGTGCATTTTCCCCATCTTCTGTTTCTTAGAACATCTTAAAGATAAAAGCACAAGTTGGGAAACCACATTTGTTTTACATAAGATGGATGTTATATCTGGTCTCAGACACTTACTAGCTATGTGATCCTGGGCAAGTCATTTAACTCCATTTGTCTCAGTTCCTCATCTGTAAAATGAGCTGGAGAAGGAAATGTCAAACCACTCCAGTAGCTTTGCCAAGAAAACCCAAATGGAGTCACAAAGACAGGACTGAAACGACTGAATAGCAATATAATGTTGTCTTGATTAAATTGGATAGGATCTGTGGTTTCACTGATGGGACATTAACAGAATACAACTCATCTAGAAACTTGTGCAGTCATTTGAGCTTCAGAGAGCTTGACTGTCTTGTCCATGGTTATAGAGCTTGTAAATGTCAGAGGAAGGACTTGAATGTAAGTTTAATGGTTTCAAAGTTCAGCACTCTCTCCACTATGTCATGCTGCCTTTCAAGTGTGACTTTAGGGGAGCAATAAAAGGATATTTGCTCATTTTTTAAAACAAGTTGGTATTGACTCTAGGGTCTGTGCTTCTCATAACCCCTAAATTGCTATAGGACCTTAAACCTTTACGTTGACAAACATTTCTTTCTGAAGGCATTGCCTTAGGTACCTGTTGTGTGCATCTGGACTATATAGGAGGCAAGAAGCACTCTGAATGGACAATTTTTTGTGTATGGACATTGTCTAAAGTCAATTGCTTAATACATATCAGTCTTATATTCAGACCAGCAGGCTATATTGGACTAATATTACCAGCAACATTACAAAAATAATTGGTATTTTGCTGTCAAACTACCTTTTACAGACATACAAATTAAAAAATGATAATCATTGGAGTTTTTAAGTAGCTATTCCTTTTAAGAGGCATTACCAGTAAAGGACTGATGAACCACATGAGAACCAGGAACAAGAGATGGAAAGAAGTTCGTAGTTTAGAACACACATTACTTCTGTTACTGCATTCTTGCAAAAAGGCTTTTTTTTTTTTTTTACAAGCTATGCTTAAATATATTTCTATTTAGCTGCTATTTTAAAAATAGGTAATGCTGGGGCAGGTAGGTGGTACTGTAGATAACAGCACCACTCCTGGAGTGAGGAAGACCTGAATTAAAATTCAACCTTGGACACTCAACTGTGTGAATCTGAACAAGTCACTTGCCCCCAGTTGCTTCCAAACAAAAATAATAATAAATAAAGTAATGGTCAGAATAGCCTGTACCCTAAAATATATGTAAGACTTAAGCTCAAATCTTTCCTTGCTTTGCCTCTTCCTACAGCTTAAGCGATTTTAGTCAAATCACTTTAGGTCTCTGTATTGGTTTACTCATATCTCAAAGGAAGGACTTGGACAAGATGATCTTTAAGGTCTTTTCCAGTTAGATTCCTCGAGCCTCTATTCATGAAAAACCTTCCCTGAGGGGCCGTTAGCACTGAAAATCACAACTTGAAAAAAGAAACAAACAATTTTCCAATAACATCTATTTGTCCAGTCAGGTTAATAATCTCTCAGATATTTTGAATCTCAGTCTACCATCATAAAAAAAAAAAAGCAAAATGATTTGCAGTTGGACTTGAACAGGGAATTTCTCTTTCTAATAATGCAACATCCCCCTTCTCAAATCTTATTGCTTGTTTTTGAAAAAAAGAAAATCAAAGGTCAGCAGAATTGAGATCCTTTATTTATAAGAGCAGAAGGGAGCCCTTTGATATGGGGAATAATCATGCTGCTTCCTTTAATAAATGTTTATTACACACCTACTCTGAGTTCATCAATATATGGAAGAGAAAGATACATGCAATAATGTCCCTGACTTCCTGGAGATTAACATCTAGTAAGGAAGATAAGCCAGGTACACAGAGAACTGCAATGCAGGGTGGTGTAGGATGTAACACCTGAGAGGTACAAACAGTGAGTCCTATAGGATGCATAGAAGCCACTTGAAAAATAGTTTTTCCCAATAGTCCATTCCTTTCAATTCCCCTTCCTTCCATGATAACCATGAAAACAACCCCCCAAGTCAGAAAGTCCCAGATGATTCCCCTGATCAGACGATAATTTTACAGGTGGTATCCACAGCTGCCTCCGCACACAAGAAGCCACTTCCTTTCCAGCTCAAACATCTGGAGCCCATATTTCTGCAACAACACTAGCTGGCATATCTTTGAAAGGAAAAGGAAACTGTGAAGAGATCAGCAATAACTAGAGATAATAATATGATAAATAAAAATAACTCCTTGTTTGGTGTGTCACCTTAGGAGGAAGGAAAACACTCTCCTATAAAAATCATGTTCCCCACATGAAAAAGAAGAAAAAAGCCCACAAGACCAAGAGAAATATGCCAAAGTACTTTGAGTTCTTTAGAGTGTCAACCCTGAAGTCAGGAAGGCTTCCTTAGTTCAAGACTAGCCTCAGGTACTTAAGCAGCTGTGTGACCCTGGGCAAATCATGTAACCCTGCCTGCCTCAGTTCCCTCATCTGTAAAATGAACTGGAGAAGGAAAGGCAAACCACTCCAGTACCTTTGCTGGGAAAAACCCAAAAATGGGGTGATGAAGAGTCAGTCAAATGATGACTCAATAGCAATGTTAAGTTCTCGGGGGGAAAGTCTCATATAAATAAAAGAAAACTATTATTTTCTTCGTACTTTCTACCCTTGTTCAGGACCTTACTAGTATAGAAAGGTTCTGAAGTCAATGTTGACTACTTTGGGCGTGGAGGAGTAGAATGTGGAGTACATTTATTTTATAGAAGCAATGAAACTTTAGAGTACATTTTTCTGAAAATCACTTAGACAACTTCACCAATCTGCAGCACGGCCAGGAATGAGAACATGAACCCCAATGGCCCCTGAATTGTCAAACACATCAGCCAAGATCAATGCTACGAAGCTCTGTCTACTAAAGCGAGAGCACCTGATTCACAGGAGAGTACCTGGTTCACAGTTCATTTACTTAGATTTTAAACTCACTTGTGTAACAAGCTTGTTTATCTGATGTAGCAGTCTACAGTAAATCACAAGCAGCAGATTAGAAACTGGGCGAGAGGAGGCAGCTTGAGATGGGCTCAGTGATAGCAACAGTAACAAATGCCTGTTGACAACCTGTTATCAAGGGCAGAAGGAGAAAAGCTAAAAACAAATAAAAATGCAAACCACTTGAGCTGTTTAAAAACTCAGTCCTTTTAATGCATGGAGCAAACAGTCCTGGACACATTCATAGCACCTTCAGACAGAGTATACAGCAGCCCTCAAACTCAAACAGATCAGTAATTTTAAAAATTTAGGAATTCCCTTCAATAATGCAGATTGAAACTCAGGAATGTATGTCCATCCTGGGCAGCTCCTTTCTAGGTCTTCCCCAAAATTAGCCCCACTGGTGGTTCACCCAACATGGTTGAGGTCATCCTCACTTTCTCCTGCCATTGCATTGGTAGCAATAGTCTACTCTGAGCATCCACCTGTCATCCCTTCCTCTTGTTATGGGACTAGCCCATCTTTTTCCATCATACAATTCTTTGATGAAATCTTTCCTTCTGTTCTTCTTTACAGTTCATTGACCCTATGTGGCAGCCTGCTCACATCCACCACATGCATCTCCATTGCCCTCTACGTGACAACCATCTTTGATTCTTTACAGGCAGCAATACTGGTAAAATGTTTTTATTGAAATGATGTGCCTTCACTGTTATGGGAATTTTGGGTGAGTAAAACTGTTTCGAAATTTCCCCATATCAATCCAGCCTGTTCTCCTTTTTAACTCTGGGTCCAGTCAATTATCTGTCTTTTCTGTCACAGATATACTCATAACTGGATGAGCTCTACAGGGTGGCCATTTAAATGCATGCTAACAACTTGATAATTGATATTCTACATCTATTGGGCTTTCTTGTGTGAGTGGACAAATCAGACTTCTCAGAGTGATTATAATTCTTTGTATATTGCGACTTGATGTCTCTTTAGTGCCATTTTTGTTTTTGGTAAGGACCTCAGAAACTGTGATAAGTGGGTCTAAGTGTGATAGTTCTTGAGGGGGAAAACAGTTGTAATGACTTTTGTAAATCTTTTCCATTTTTCTTCGGTTTACAATTTTCTTGCCATTTTTCATCCCCAAACACCTTGAAAGTTTCCTTAGATACATATTTTGCCAGCCTTTCACTAGAGTTGTTTTATCCCCAACTTTCTATAATTTATGAAATGATACTGTTCATAATCACCCATGATTCTTCATGAATTTTAGAGACAAATCTATATTCTAAATTACTATTGCCTTTGGCAACCATCTGTCTCTATTTGTCAAATATGGCAAATGGTGCTTTTTGAGCTCTTCTGATCTCTTTGTTGTAGCAATTAATTTGAACTGGTTTAATTTCTTGATGAAATTATTTTTATTGTTGATATCATTTCTCTTGTCCATTTCCCATTTTTAAAACATTTTCAACTGCTTGTTTAAAAAATGAATTTTAAATCATTCTAATTGTTTGTCATGTTCTCCCCATTTCTATTCCTCTTGTTTATTATAAATTCTGATCTTGGCTCTGACAAGAGGTCAGTATGATTAACTATCTTAAAGATAAATCCCATGCCCGTAAGTCTCTTTCTAGCTATTAAAATGTGGTCAATTTCATTATTTGTAATTCAGTTTAGTATTTACCATATCTAATGTGAACCAAATTTTCAAAAAATGCTGATGATATGGGCATGTGAGGCTTTTTTTTTCAGTCTCTAAGTATGTTTCTCTCATTTCTTTCTCCTTAACTATACTTTCCCCATCCTTCCTTTCTCCACCTTTGCTTTGAAGTCACCAAATATCAGCAGTATATATCAATTTGCTTTGGCAGATATTTTCAAGTTCTTCATAGAATTTCTATGCCACTTTGTCCTTAGCAATTTATGAAGCTAAAACTATTTTCATGGTGGTCTTTTTGAAAATAGCTATAATCAGTACTGTAATATGTGATGGCCAAATGTACCATGAAATAATATTTCTCCTAAGTTTGGGGCATATAATATCACACTCTGCTAACTCCTTTCTTTGCCTCTCCAAGGAGTACCTGTGAGCCAATCTTCCACTTAGCTGTAATTTCTTCTGGTTTTGGTTATAGCAAGAATGACAAGACTGATCTGATTTAGGTTCTCCAGCAATATTTCCATTCATTGGTCATTAGGCATAAATCCCCCATGTGACATACCAAGAGTCAAACAAAAGTTTCTAGATGGGCTAAAACTGTGTTCTTAGCACTCGCTGCCCCCATTTCTGGTGCTATTCTACCCATGTCATTGCAGAAATAAAAGATTTAGAGTCCTTTAAATTTGTTCTTGTTTATCATCACTCAGGGGTCAGTCTACTGGTGATGTATGCTTTTCTGTGAAGAAGTAGGTTGGTCCTCAGGAAAAGTGATTTCTTCTGTTCCTGGAGCCATGCTCAAAGCCTTTCCAACATGGTTGAACCTACCAAAGTTGACACTTGGCTGGAATGGCCTTTAAAAAACATGGGATCACTTCTACTTTATGATGAGGTATGGGAATAAGACTTTAATGGAAGATATTATAGTAAAATATTATTTTTATAAGAATAATAAATCACATTTCTATAATACTTCAAAGTTTAAAAAGATTATTTTACCAATAACTATCCTGTGAGGTAAGTAGATTTTCTCCTTTTGACAAGTTAGTAACTGAGTTTTAGAGAACTTAAGTATTTTCCAGGAATATCCAAGTAACAAGTGTCAAAGCTGGGAATTGAATTCACATCTTTGGATTCTAAAACTAGCCCTCCTTTGACATTAATCTACTGCTCTACAAACTGATACATGGTTTTCCCTATCAAAGACAGAGGAGCCACTACTCATGGACTCTAATACCATAGTGTCAGATGGTTTATAGGAAAGGGAAATGGCTCTAAATAGAACCAAGGCCCAGACAGAGTGGAGCAAGTATACAGAGAGGAGACCCATGCTAGAGATGACATAAGATACCAAAGGCATGGAAATAACCTCAGATCAGATTAATATTAAGGGAAAAAAGGCAACTGAGAAAATATCAATAATCCATATGTCTACTTTCCCATCTATATAAAGTCTCTGTAAGACTCATTTACATACAAATTGAAAGTACTCTTGATTAGGATGCTATTAGGGAACAAACAGGCTTTTGTTAGTAATATTCTACAATGGGCCACATCTTTACCATTTCACAACAGAAAGCTGTATAAAATATAAGATCTCACTGTGTTTATTACTTGATGATCATGAAAAAAACTTTTAACATAGGATAAAACTTTTAATATATGGATAACACCTCTAAAAGTCTCTCTTTCAACAAGGTGTCTCCCACTTATGCATCAAAATCATTTGAAATTCCTTAAAGAAATGACTCTAATGATTAATCAATATCAAACCAGGCTGAGGACAGAGACATATATTCACCATATCTCTTTGCCACTATTACAGAGAAGATCCAGGGCAGAATTCAAGCTAAAAACAAAGTTTCTGGGCCGATGGTGAGGTCCTCCCAATGCACTTGTTTTTGTGAAGTCTGACATACTGAAGAGCTTGCTAGAAGGGTCCCTGTGCCACTCAAAAGCGTTTAGCCTGACAACCACTCAGGAAACATCAAGCAGAGGAAGAATGTTTATCCCAGACTATGCTATGCAGTTAGGTGGACAACCTAGAAAGCAGGGGTTTTGAAGTCTGGTGAAGCCTATGGGTCTCTTCTCCAAATAATGTTTTTAAGTGGTTAAAATAAAATACATTGGATTACCAAATAAAGAGAAGACTGGTGAAGATAAATATATATCTTTCCCATTCATGTTTATGGACCCTCAGGAATCTATTATCTGGACCCCTTAGGTGTGCATGGACATCAGGTTAAGATTCCAGTACCACAGAAAAGAAAATTGAGAGGAAAAGCAAAAGAAGAAACAAAATTATTGCTAATTACAGATGATATGATGGTGTATTTAAAGAACCATAGAGTCAACTTAAAAAAAAATTGAAACATTAACTTGGGATGGCTAGGTGGTGGAATGAATAGAGCACCAGCCCTGAAGTCAGGAGGACCTGAGTTCAAATCCAGCCTCAGACACTTGACACACTTACTAGCCATGTGACTTTGGGCAAGTTGCTTAGCCCCAATTGCCCTCCAAAAAGAAAAAACAAAAACAAAAAACAATAACTTTACCAAAGTTGCAGGGATATTAAATAAATTCACACAAATAATTAGCTTTTCTGTATGTTACCAACAAAGCCCACTACTAAGAGAGATAAGAGAAATTCCATTTAAAATAACTACAGAATTTTAAAAAGTACTTGGGAGTTTACTTTAAAAGATTCATACAGGACCTTTATGAAGACAACTATAAGAAAATCTTTATGATAATAAAGACAAACCTAAATATTTTGAAATATTGATTACTTATGATTAGGCAGAACCAATATAATAAAAACACAAATATTACCTAAGTTTACTTATTCAGTGTCATATTAATTCAGTTACCAAACAATTACTTAATAGAAAAAATGATATAATTTATCTGGAAGAACAAAAGGTCAAGAATCTCAAGGAAAATAATGAGAAAACAAGTGGGAAACAAAGGGGTCAGGCAGCAGCAGATCTCAAGCCCTACTACAAAGTAGTAGGCATCAAAATTATTTGGTAATCCCTTAAAAATCAAGAAGTTGATCAATAGAGCTATTAAAGTAAAGAACACATGGGAGCAAATTTTTTTCTAGTAGCACAGGGTATGATAAACCCCAAAATCCAGCTGCTGGGGTTAGAACTAATTATTTGACAAAAACTGTTATGAAAATTAGAGAGCAGTCTGGTAGAAATTAGATTTATACTGACATCTTACACCATATAGCAAGTGAAGTTCCAAATGGATACATGACCTAGATATAAAAGGTCACATTATAAACAAATGAGAGGCACAAAAAAGGAATTACTTTCTAGACTTATGGATGGGGAAAGAGTTTCTGACTAAACAAGGAACAGAGATTATTGTAAAAGCTAAAAACAAACAATTTTACTACATAAAATTTTAAAAAAGTTTTTGCACAAATTTAATGAAATAAAAATTAGAAAGGAAATAAGTAACTGGGGGAAATCTCTGTAGCAAATTTCTCTTATGAAGGTCTCTTTCCTAAAATAATTTTTTTTAAAAAGATTCAAATTTACATGATAAAATAAGAGTAACAAGCATTCCTCAATTAATGAACAATCCAAGAATATAAATAGGCTATCCCTAACTATATCAGAAAAATTCCAAGTAACTAACGAGAAAAATGCAAATTAAATCAGCTTCAAGGCTTAATCTTATAACTAGAATGTTAGCAAAACCGATACACCAACACCCCCTTCCCCTGAAAAAAGAGAGAAATGATAAATATCATAGTGAGTTTGGAAACACAGGCATATTGATATATTAATTGAGCTGTGAAGTGATCCACCCATTCTGGAAAGCAATTTGGAACTGTGCCCCAAAAGACAAAAACCACAAAGAGATCAAAGAGGGAAAAGTACTTTATCTACAAAACTACTTAAAGCAGATTTTTTTTTAATGTCAAAGAACTGGATACTTTTATGGGAGATGAGCAGAGTTTTCTTGCAGAAAGAAGGATTTTCACTGGAACTGGAAGGAAACCAGGGAAGCAGGAGATGGAGGTGAGGAGGAAGAGAATTCCAGGCATGGAGCTTAACCAGTGAAAATGCCAGAATCAAGAGATGGATTGTCTAGTATAGGAACAGCAGCACCATTAGATTGTTGAAGATGTAAGGAGAAAGATGTAAGAGGCCTAGAAGGTTGGAAAAGGGCCAGGTTATGAAAAGCTTTAAAATCCAAAGGATTTTATATTTGATCTTGGAGGTATTAAGGTGCCACTGTAGTTTATTTAATGGGGGGTGTGTGTGTATGTGTGACATGACCAGACTTGCACTTTAGGAAGAGCTCTTTGATAACTGAGTAGAGGATAAACTGGAGTGGGTTGAGGGTGACATACACTAACAGGTGGCATTACACCCGAAATGCCAGGTGGACATCCAGGGTGCTTCTCAAATATCAGGAGAAAGCAAGGCAGCTCCTTAGCATATTTGATGGGGAGAGTCTATATTGAACATAAGGGAGGACATGGACAAGAGCCATAGGGTATAGGCAGGCAGGGAGGAGTTGTGATCTTCTTCATTGGAGGGAATATCCAAATTGATAAGATCATCCATGGCATCTGAGTCTTTGAATATGCTCCTTCCCCTAATCACAGCCATGAGTCGTTAAGAAAAGGTTAGATTATATTGTGTATACTCTTTATGAAGTCAGGAAGTTTTAGTAAGATTTAGTAAGATTCTCAAATCAAATTTTAAACAAAGCTCTGACACTGACAACGTGGGTAAAATGAGTTTCCCTGCATTGAGACTTCAAACGTCTAATACGTTTTCCAAGCCTCACTCTCCCTACCACAACCAAATAATAATAATAACAGTAGAACTGTGGCTCACTGCTGAATAACCCTGAGATGAGAGCCCAGTGTGCACCTGTGAAAGAACAGCAGCCTTTCATTACAGAGATCGATTTCAGGTTTTAAGCTTCCAAAAGATAATTATTAGGAGCCAGAATGAGAGAGGAAGGAAAAAAAAACACAACACAATAGAGTATAGAATGTTCTCTTGTGCCTTCCAAAAAGCCAAGTGTTGATTTTCTCCTTTCTTTCCTCAATTGCTTCTCCTCTCTCTTGGCCTTGAGGACCTGCTTGCTCGTCTCTTTGCCTGACCTCCACCGACCATGAGTTTCTTTCAGAGTAAAGATTCTGACTCCCAATGTTTAGTGGCAGAATTTTAACACCTGAGAAAAATTACACCCTTTCTTCTTGCATCCTCCAAAGTCTATGCCAACTTGTCTTGACTCTACCCCCTCCTCTTGCTTTATTTGGATTTCATTTCATTTGAATCTAAATTTTTTAGAAGGGATAACATCAAATTAGCAAAATTAACTGTTCAGCTAGAGGCAGACCCACTGCTCTCTTGTATACCTGGCTATCAGAAAAGTCTTTCTAAAAGTCAGCCCCAACCCAGCCAATTGCATTTGAAAATATAAGTTTTTGTGCTGGTATCACTAAAGACAGAAGGAATCTGATCACCCTGGAAGACTATTATGCCTCAACTCTTCTTATCCACCCCCCCCCCCACACACACACGTTGTTGCTTCCCATTTTGTCATGGCATCATTCAGTAAAACCTAATAAACACTTATAGTTATCCTGACTTAGTTGACTGATTCTGCTTATGTCCAAGGATACAAAGCCCACAGTGTATGCAAGGTAGTCAGGATTTCACCTGGTAGAGAGAGTCTTCAGGAAGTCGGTGATTCCAAAAAGCAGGGCTCCCCTCTACTGTCTTCATATGGGCTTCTCCTTATTTTTAGGGCAAATAAAGCTGATTCTTGTTGCCTCATAGGGGATACTTCCTAAACCTCCCATTATCATTGCTATTTTTCCCTGGATCACCTGTAGTTTGTAAATTTCACACCTCATCAGGATCAAACAATGACGCTTGCTCTGGATGAATATTATGGACTGCCCAGAATATAAGGCAAGTTTCCTGCTCTCCCAACCCTCCCTACCATCTTCCCAAATCTCCCTTTCAGTAGGGTTAAAATCTACCCAGCTACTAGACAACTGTCTACCTTGCCCTGGGGGGAGGGGGACCATTTAATCTTGTGCCTGAACACAGAAGAGGAAACTCAGAACAGCTCAAGGTCACAAGGTCACAAGCAGCAGAGCTGGGAAATTAGCCTAGAAATTAGTCCTCTGACTCCCTAACTCAGTGTTCATTCCACTTTGCCTAAGCAACAATAAATACTCTTCCATCAAGCTTTTACAAGGGTTATCTCCTCTGCTCCCTTCCCCCACCAAGTCCTTCTACTCAGTCATTATTTGGCAAAACTATTGCATGCTTGAAAAGTTTGAAGTTATATACGGATGACTCAAGGGGAGGTTGGGTTTTGTGAATTGCTCATTTAATTGGAACAACCATGTGTGGTGTTGACATGGAACTTTGAAGTTTGGAAAGCCCTGCTCACAGTCTCTATTGATCCTTACGACCCATCAATGAGGCAGGAATTAAGAGTATTACTAACCCTATTTTACAAATTAGGAAACTAATCAGCAAGGTCAAGTAAATTGCTGATAGTCAAAGAACTATTAATTACGCCAGGTAGGATTCAAACTCAGGTCTTTTCAGCCACTGAGTTAAGCATTCTTGCCACTCTCTCACAGCATATCTCTGTAGATAGTCAATCTGGAAAATTCAGGCCAATATAGCTAGTTTATTTGTATCTATGTCTATTTGTATCCCTCTATATGGAAAATAGATGGATTGAATAAGATAATATTTATAGAAGGTTTTGCCAAACTTAGAGTTGGCAGACTTTATCCATAAGGTTTATCTCATAGATATTCTATAGAGGGATATGGATAGATGAGGTTTATCTTATAAAGTCTTCCAACTTTAAGCTTGGCAAAGCCCTTCATAAGTATTATCTTATTTGATCCCCAAAACTACCCTGAAAGATGGGGGCTATTATTATCCCTTTTATACAGATAAGGAAACTGAGGCAGATAGTGGTTAAATGAGTGGCCCAGAATCACACAGCTAATAAGTATCTGAGGCAAGACTTGAACTGAGATTTTGCAACTCCAGGTTAAGCACTCTACCCACCGTGCCTCACAGCTGTCATCATTTTAATTTTGGAACCTGAAATAATCTATCTTTGATACCAATAAGGCTCATGCTAATCAGAAAACTATAAACATTTTCTCTCATTTTGTGAAATAGTCAGCTTTCTGTAATTAAACCAAAATATTTGCAAAACATCCCCCCTCTTATTAAATTGGTCACATATTTCATGACCAAAACTTAATTTACTCGAACATTATTTCAGTCTGTTCTTTTATCTGACCTCATTTGCAGTAGTCTATGCTGGTAAGCATCATAATTTCCTACTTTCCTAAGTCACAGGAGAAAAATATCCAAGCAGACTGTCGCAGACGAGATTGGATAAAAGAACAAACTTAAATAAGTCTGAAAGGCTTCACTGAAGCCATTTAAAATTGCAAAGGTAATAGTGCAGCACAAAGGTCAGCCATCAGTCTGTTATCCCTGGATCTCACTCTAGGTCTGGTCCTCTTCTCTTTCCAATCGCTCATTTGCTGGATGGCATCTTTTACACCAAACTTAGTAGGTACTCTAGAAATGTCTATAGCCAGTTTGTTATAGTAGTAATATAACTATAGATAATGCCGCCTTAGGTTCCTCCATATCAATTTGAGGCCTCAACAGAGGGATTTTCAAAAGGAGAGTCAGAAATAAGGAAACAGGTTGTCTTAGAAGAACATTTCACTTGAATTACATACCACAGAGAGATTTTCTGAATTTTCTGTTACTAATAATTTAATAAAATAATAAAAATAATAATTTATATAATGTTCCAGCTTATAATGCCTTCACATACATGAAATCCTTCAGTTTCATCCTCACAATCCTCAGATGAGGTAGATATTTTCTATTGTTTACAACTGAGAAATGTGAGAAACAGAGAAATTAAATGGCAGAAGGTAGGCATTGAATCCAGGTATTCTGGTCACACATGCAATGCTATTTCTATTGGTTTTATCATTAGTTATTCCATTTCTCCAGTCTGTATCTTATAAACATATAATTATTTACACGTTGTTTACCCCAATTAGAATATGAGCTTCTCGAGGATGGGGACTGCTTTTGCCTTTCTTTGTATCATTAGCCCTTTTAAGTATGTCTGCTAGACAGTAAATGCTTAATAAATGCCTGCTGACTTAATGAACCTATTACACATTGTATAACAATAACCTATTATACAGGGAATACATGCATACAAGAAACACAATATCTGATATATTAGAATGCATGGGGTATAAGAGTCATAAGATTTCTCTTTGTTTTTACCAAAGAAATTGTGTTTTCAAATCCACATTATTTCCTTTTCATCTGGCATTTTCTGGAAAAACACTTGCATGCTAAGTGTGAAGGACACACCCTCACTTTAACTGCCCTACAATTTGTTAGTTCAGCCAGGCATTGCTGTGATTCTCCTAATAGATGTCTCAGTGTAGAGCGATCCTACTGGCAAAGGAGAATTCCCAGCATAACATGCCAAACAGCAATGGATTTGATGCACACCAGGTCACTTACCTCTGGGACAGCCAGGGGAGGAAAAGATGGAACTAGACTGAAATATCAATCTGAAGAAAAGAAATGTCTCCAAAGTAGAGAGTCATTAACTCTTCTGTATGTATTTGGACCCAACCCAGTCTTAAAAAATATCAAGGGACTTGGAGTCCTCATGTATTTATTTCAGACATACTTCTGTGTTAAAGCTAAAAGCTACAAGCTGGTGCTCAGTGACAAGCTGCACGCTTCATTTAAAGTGATACTGTTCTGGTGATGCAGCACAAATAAATCCAAATGATCTATTATCCTTGTGATTACTAAGGGCATGTTTGTGCAAGTGAAGAATGTAGGGGCCCACATGATTTCATTCATATGGATGTACAGTGCACACAAAATGCATTTATGAAATGAATGAATGGATGGGACAAGACCAAACTGTTAGGATGAATGGATGGACTTGTGGATATAGCCCAAAAGATACAGATTAGTTCCAGTCCCCATGAGTAATAATGTCAAAACATGTATTTGGCTGGCTTTAGCATTCATATCACCTGCCTCAGTCTCATTCTGGAAGGGTGATCAGATGTACTCTTTCATCCAGATGAAATCCTATTTTTACTTATTCATCTTAATACTATTTCATTACTTTACAGATTTAACAATGTGGGCTCTCTCTTCACACATTACAAATTTTCTGTACCCAGAGAGACCATTCTCATGGGTGTTCTGGCTAAAACAAATAAAAAATTGTTCCCTAATAACTGGTCTTTGAAAAAGAAAACAAAGAACCAAACAAAATAAAACAATAGAGTAAAAAAAAGCATGTTTCAATCTGCATTAAAATTTCATCAATTTTCTCTCTCTCGAGGTGGATAGCATTTTCACCATGCATCTTTTGAATTACTTTGGTCATTGTCTTGATCAGAGTGGCTCAGTTATTCACAGCTGAGCATCATAAGATATAGTTGTTAATGTATACAATATTCTCCTGGTTCTGCTTGCTTTACTTTGCACGAGTTTATATAAGTCTTCCCAGGTTTTCCTGAACCCATCCTGCTCATAATTTCTTATAGTACAAAATATATCACAATCATACCACAGATCGTTCAGCCATTCATCAATTAATGGGCATCTCCTCTATTTCCAGTTCTTTGCCACAACAATAAGAATTACTCTAAAGATTTTTGTACAAATAGGTCCTTTTCCTTTTTTCTTTGATCTCTCTGGCAAACAGATGTAGTGGCATTGCTGGGTCAAAGTCTATGGGCACAGTTCCTGATTGTTCTCTAGAATGGTCAGATTACTTCACAACTCCACCAAAAATGCATTAGTGTCCCAATTTTTCCACATCCCCTCCAGTCTTTTTCATTTTCCTTTTCTGTAATTCTAGGCAACCTGATAGGAATGAGGTAGTATCTCAGAGTTGTTTTAATTTGCATTTCTTTAATCAGTAGTGATTTAGAGCATTTTTTCACAAGACTATATAAAGCTTTGATTTCTACTTCTAAAAACTGTCTGTTTATATCCTTTGACTATCAACTGGGAAATGTTTCATATTTTTTATAAATTTGACTCAGTTCTTTATATATTTGAGAAATGAGGCCTTTATTAGAGAAATTTGCTGTAGAATTACCCTCCCCCCCCCCCAGTTTTCTGCTTTCCTTCTCATTTTGGCTGAATTAGTTTTATTTGTACAAAACCTTTTTAATTTCATGTAATCAAAGTGATCCATTTTACTTTGTGTGATCCTCTCTCTCTAGTTTGGTTATAAACTTTTCCCATATCCATAGACCTCACAGGTTCCTTCCCCCACCCCCCACCCCCCGCAATTTACTTATATCACACTTGTAATAATATCTAACTCATTTACTCATTTTGACCTTATCTTGGTATACAGTTGGGTGGGTAGAGAGGGGTAAAGGTCTCCTCTCTCTTCACCAGAGATTTCAAGCCAACTCCTGATTCAGTAGCAGCTGGGCAGCCCCTCTTCTGCTTTCACTTGGAGGGTTTTTGTTTGCTTTTTGTTGATAGGATAGGAGGCCCTTCATTTTGGTGAGCTCAAAGCTGAGGAGCAGGAGCAGAAAGACAACACAATGGTGTACAGTAAAGTTAAATAGTTTTGTTTGTTTGTTTGTCTTTGTTTTGTTTTTTTTTGGAATGTGGATTTCTTTCAGAATTCTTTAGATAAAGTCAAATTTGCATAATGCAAATTTATGTAAATTGAGAACTCTGTATAGAGGATGGAGTTGACAAACAGCATCTAATCCTGTGTCCAGTGCTAGCATAGGGTTCCCCTGTAATTTCTTTCTGATCAGTTCCTAGGTACTCTAATGGTTTCTGGCTTTAGAATTCCTGAAGCTGCTACTGCTTCTGTAACCAACACCTAGTTCCACCACTGGTGTTTCACCCACATGGATTATAGGTCAGTCTCTTTCCCTGTACACACAGATCACTCTTTCTGACCTTGTACTGCCAATGCAATGTTTATAGCACCCACAATCATGACCATGACTATAAATATTTCCACATAGTGCTTGATCACAAAATATAACAAACTCTCCATATAGAGGACAGAAGCAAAACATTTATTCAGACACCAGTAAGCTGATTCCATCATAGTAGCAAAGAAGTTAATAAACCATAACAACACAGAGAGCCACAGCATCCTTTAGACTTCCTGCAAACCAACAACAGCTTATATTGTCCCAGCAGGTGGCAAAAAAAACAACTTTTACTCATGAGTCTATTTCCTTGCCTGAGCATCCTCTCTCTCCCACCATCTTTCTGGCTCTGACTCCCAGCTTTCTGTAGGCTCTGCTTCACCCTTCAGCAAATCCCTCCTACCACAGGGTCCACATGACTACGTTCAGCCTATTAGGGGGCAGAGTTTATTTTCAAAGGAGGGAAGGTTTTCAAATTCCCCTAAGCTTATTAAGGGGCAGGGAAGATCTTCAAA
The DNA here is from genome assembly GCA_028646515.1 of Pseudochirops corinnae. Taxonomy (NCBI): domain Eukaryota; kingdom Metazoa; phylum Chordata; class Mammalia; order Diprotodontia; family Pseudocheiridae; genus Pseudochirops; species Pseudochirops corinnae. The sequence goes on along the minus strand of CM053587.1, from coordinate 93,348,057 downwards.
TTCCCATGACCATTACAGACCTCCTATGTTATGTTGGGTTGGAAGAATGTCACAATGACTTTTTATTAGCTTTGCCATTCCAGAATTTGATTTGAAGTGTTATTCTAATTTTAATGCTATTTGGAGGGGAATGTTGTGAGAACTCTGCTGAATACTTTCTCTGCTCCACTATCTCAGCTCCACTCTGGCAGGGGCACATTTCTGCAAGCTACAAGTCAAATCATTTCTCTTTTGCCCCTATGAAACTTAATGGACTTTTTGTAACTGTCACTTTACTGGGCCATTCAGAATTCTTAGTTCATTGTCACAGGAGAATACGGACATTTCTGTACCTTGCTTAAACTTTAGGATAATGTATAACTCCCAAAGGTATTTTTATTGGCCTTAACAATTTTTCACTATTTCATAAATATTCCAGATGAAAATTAGCACTATTATTATGGATAGAATTATTTCTTAGTCACTAACATGCAACTTTCTCAATGAAAATACTTTTTTTTTTCCCTTTGTACAAATACAAGAGTGTTATGGGAATCTAAAGATCTTCCCTGCCCCTAGGCCCTTTGCTGAAGTGGCTACGTGACTTTGAGGACCCTTGGATATTTGAAAGTATACTCTGTTCCCTAATAGGCTGAATGTGGTCATGTGGAGCCTGTGGCGCC
>CM053587.1:93316435-93346895 GCA_028646515.1 Pseudochirops corinnae | reverse complement strand
TTGAGCCCCCCGGCTGTGAAAAACCCAGATGTTGGTGCTTCCCTCTCTGGTAACTGACTAGGTAACTGATGTAATGCTCAGACGCTGGAAGCCGTCTGCTGATCTGTTTTTCTGTTTGTTTGTAACTTCTGTTTGTATTCTCTGAAGTTCAGGGGGCTGACTTTTCCCCCTGAACTAGGTAAATGATATATGTTTGATTAAAGTGAAACTGTTAACCCTTTTTGAGTTGCTTTCCTTTAGAAAAGCAGATCTAAGAACCTGTGCTAGTAGCCGCCCTAGGCATGCTAGGGTGCTTGCTGTTACAAAGAGGCAGCATACCGGAACAGTATGTGCTCAGCAACTTTCTTTTCCTCTCAGCAGGATATTAAAGCAGTGCCAATAACAGGGCATTCTTCTCATTCATTAAAAATCACCAAATTACTCTACAACTTAAACATCTTCATAATTTCATTTCAATAGCAACTTCAAAATAGCCCCTACCTGGTTGTTTAAATAATGAATATAATGGACACAGTTTTAGACTCTGAGCTCAAATGGCTAAGTTTCAGGGACTTCATGAACCAGGAGGCCTCATGGTTAAATTAGTTACACTGGAGTACCATTCAACTTGTAATGATACAATCTATGAACTTGGAGTATTTATGAACCAGAAATCAGGATATCCTGACAGCTAAAGTCCTAAATGAGGACATTTTACGAACCAGTTTGTCGGTATTCCCATAAGGTAGCAAGAGTTATTAAGCCTTGAAGGACTTGCTTAAAAGCTTTTACAATAAAAAGAATTTTCCATAAGAATGGAAAATGTCATAATGGTCTGAAAAAAATGGATCAAAAGGTATTGTAAGGACAGTCAATGGTTTATAAAGTAAATGGTTTGCAGCGACTCTAACTGCTGCATAAATATAGTCATCATTATTGCTGGCTAAAGCTTTGGGTATCAGGGAGCAAGGGCAAGAGCTACCATTCCCCAAAAGAAACAATTACAAAAATGGAGCATTTTATGAACTCTCCCATTTCTTCCAGAAGAGCATTTTCATCAATTACACAAGAGGTAGAGCTAAAAATCTGTTAGAAAGTGACTGGCAATGATAGTATACACACACACACGCACACATGTGTGTCTGTGTCTATATATATGTGTGTATATACACACACATGTACACATATATGTATTGTATATGTACATACATATACAACATGCATACATTCTCATTCTCTCTCTCTCTCTCTCTCTTTCTCTCTTTCTCTCTCTGAATTTTTACAAGACTTTGGTCCTCCTACAAGGCTAAAATACCCAGGAATTTGGAATTGCAGCCTCTGGTTCCCCCACTTAAAACCTGATATTTCTGGGTATCATCTGTTAAACAAGGAGATTGGACTATGTGCCATCCAAGGAATTGCCCCGAATCTATAATCCTATGATCTGATTCAAGAAATACTCAACAGAAGAACTTTCAGAAAGGTAAGCCTTCACAATAAATATAGGGGTGATGCAAGGATGTCTCATCAATTATCATGAACCATCGTTACACAAATGGTAGTAATAGCATATAAATAACTAGTAATAGCAAATAAATTAAAGGTGTAAACATCTCAAAGGGAAACAAATTTATTGTAATTTGCAAATTACACATTGAATTCTCTATATACTGCAAGGTGAGCTGCTTCTTTTTATTCTAGCTGCTTCATCTCTGTGAAAGGAAAAAGGAAAGGGCAGTACTACATCATCTCTAAGGTCTCTGTCATTTAAATCCTGTGATCCTTTTCCTGACCCCCAGATTTTCTGAGGTCTTCATCCAGAAAAATGGTCCATTGGTTCTTTCCCACATATTGTCAGTTTCATTGTTGCCTGGAAGAAACCTCTCCAAATGTGTACTGACTATGTGGAAATGCCAGCTTTATGGCAGCATAAAGGAACCAACATAATAAATATCTTGTTGTGCTTGTCTCCTCATCCTCACTGTGATTCACTTCCCCTTGGTTTCCACAAGGAATGAAGCAAAGCAGAGAAACATGATTTCTCTCCCATGTGTAAATGCTCACTGATACAGACCAGCATATCTTACTCTTGGCTTATACAAGGGTGGGTGTTTCATAACATCTCAGCAATAAATAGAGTAAATAGGTTCAGCAAAAACAGAAGGGTGCTGGGTCTTCTAGCTACAAAGTACATTACCCTGAAGCGCTCGAAAAATGATGTTGAAAAATGAGTGATAAAGAATAGTCAATGTGACAGCTTATAAAACATCAATATACAAAGTCCTCAGTAATCTGGGAGTGAATAAAAGGTGTGCAGGTCCTACTCAGCTACTATCAATATTTCTACATTAAGAGTGGATTGTTCCACAAAATAGAACTTGAGGTTCGGGAGAAAAAAATCATGCCTCTTAGAAAGAGATACCTCTGCTTTCAGTCCAGGCCTATTTTTGTATGTGGGCTGGCTCTGTTGTTTGTTAGGTAAGGCAAGATTTTAAAAAATCGTAAAGGTTGACATTTAGGAAACGTTGCACATAGTCAGTCAAATATTTATTTGTGCCTACTATGTGTCAGGCACTGTTCTAAGTACATGGAATAAAGTATCTTTTTCCAGGGTTTTAAAAATGGTTGTTGTTAAATTTGGTTCTTCAATGGGAATCAATAGATAAACTGTTCATTCTTTCTTCTCTCTGGGTTTCTATTTCTCTTTCTGTCTCTTTGTCTATGTTATGTATGTACGTATGTATGTATACATATACAGTTAAGTACAGATATTTATTTATATGTGTGTTATGAAGAATGGTTTGATTTGTGACTCAAATTTGCAGCGTATTCAAAATAAACAAGAACATATGGGAGGGACAAGGACAATTCTAAATCCTCCTCCATCACCCTCAGTGTATTCATTTGAATTTGCTTCATGGCCCAGGCACATAAGCCTATCTGGAAGGAAGTTTACTTTTACAAGTCGCTGAACACTAATACAGGCTTTTAATGAGACCAGAAATGTGCTGGCTGAGGTTGAAAACCTGGGTTCTTATGACTCTGGCAATTGTGATGTTTCCATGGGGAACAAAAAAAAGGGAATTGGTAGCTTTTATGATATTTAATTACATGGCTTCCGGACCATTAGTTAATAAGGAAATGTCTGGTTCTTGCATCTCCTTCTATTCCAGCCTCCTTATCAGCCCACTTCTTGCTCTTTGGCATAATAGCTGCACCTGGGGAAAATATATTTTAAAATGGCAGTTCCTTCTTTTTCCTTCAATACCATAAGAAAATCTGTGATCCCCAACCCCCACCCCCAGCACAGGTGTTCCTCAAATCAGAGTGCATGGCAGCAAATTCATGAGCTACTGGCCAAAAATGCATCACCTGGTGACTAAACCTCCAGGTGATGAGCAAGGTTGCTCTTACAATGACTGTCAATGGGTGTTTGAAGACTTTTCTGCTTGCTAGGATTTATCACAGTTCAGGATGTATTGGTATAGCCTTCAAGAAGCCAGGATCATTTCTACCATCCAAAGAGGACTTAAGAATCATTAGACTCGCCAAGTTCAAGTTGGTTTCCATTTTTTTTTTTTGCATCAACTTCCACCCCTCAATTAAAATTTACAGACATCAATTCTCACCCTGCACAAAGAGGGAAAAGGTACCTGAGCCTAAGGATTTTTTTTTTTTTGAAGCGAGGTTCTTTCTAGACATGGGATTTCATTGACATAGGGAACTCCCTGTGAGGAAAATCTCTCTAACAAAGCAGGCTGGCAACTGTTCCGTATCTTTCAGTCTAAGATATTTGACAGAGACATTAAAAAGTTAAATGACTTGCCCATCACTACCCACAGTATGCGTCAGAGATGGGACTTGAACCCAAGTCCACAGTCAGTTCTCTTGCCAATAACACACAGCTTCTCAAGCCTAGAGATTTATCTTTTTGGCCCAAACTTGTGATTTCATTGGAATATGGAGTTCCCAGCAAGGAGACTCCTATCAGTGCAAATGGATATCTGCTGTGTTACATATAGTGTTAGAGAATTGCTTAGAGAAGTGAATTCCTTGTTCTAGTTCATGTAACTATTATGTATCAGAAGCTGGATTGAGACCATGTTCTAGTGGAGGATCTTAAAAATTAAAAATTATACAATTTCTGCCTTTAAACTCCCATTACATTATATGTAGGAGAAATTAGGATACATACACAATACATGTCATAATACATGAACAACATATAGTATAAAATTAGTAAATGAATTGGAAGGGTCTAAGGATGAAGAATCTCTTCAATCTGGGCCAATCAGGAAGTTTCATGGAGGAGGTGACACCTGATATAGGGGTCATGATATAATATGGAGGGAGACCATTCCATGCATGGGGAGGAAGGGAGAAAAAAAATAGTGAAAGGTGAATCATCCAAGTTTCTTATCATTTTGCATGCCTAAAGGGGGAAAAACAAGGCTAAAAAGTAAGGTAAAAAAACAAGGTTAGAAAAATGGATGAGAACCAGAATGTGAAAACTGGGCTAAAACGTGTATTTTGTGTGGTAGGCAATTGGTGATTACTGAGGGTTTTGAAAAGGGAAGTGATAGGAACAGATTTTTACATTCATCAAATACTAAAATGAATCTGCAATCACATTGATTTGGAAACACTAATGCACCAAACACCAAAGCAATGCTATTCTACAAGTTTTCTGAAGATCTCATTCATTTGGAGAGGGACCTCTCAATTGCTAGCTCAGTAGGTTTGTTGTGAATGTCCAGACATGAAGTTTTGGGAGGGTGATGGTGGTACTTATTTTTAATCTTCTGTTGACATGCTGAGTTGATGAGACACATAAATGCCCCAAAGGCCACTTGGGACAATGGTTCACTCAGCAATGTAGGCACATTATGTTTGCCTTAGAACCAACTCAGGTGAATCAAGCAAGCATATGCAGGTGCATTAAAATAAATTGCTGGAAATGCTTGCTGCTCCTCCATGACAAAAGTCAGCAAATCACGGGACAAAAGATGAAGTGGAATTAGCAGCTTTCTGTTATTTAGAAGCACCAACACAGAAAAAATCTGCCCAAGTGATCATATTACTGGGGTATGTAAGGTTCATCAGGAATAGCAGATGAGTGCAAATTTAGAAGAAATGTCCACTGTGATAGTAGACATAATTGTAACATAGTGTGACAGAAAGATGGAAAGAACCCCAGACACCAACTAGTCTAACTCTCTCATTTTCCAGATGAAGGCCTAAGAAAGTCCATGGACTTGCCCAGGGCTACAGAGGCAGAAGCATCAAAGGCAAGATGGGAACCCAAGTCCACTGACTCCCAGAGTCAATTCTCTTTTCACTCAAACGTTTGAAGAAAATTTTACACATGATCCTAATAACAACATCCTATGAAGTAGGTGTTATTATTATCCTTATTTTATTCACGAGGACACTGAGGCTCAGGATAATGAAGTAGACTTAGTAAGCATTTGAGGTGGAAAAAGCCTAAGTCATTTTGATACCAAAGGCAGTGCTCTGTCTACTCACTACACTTCACTAACCCTCCTTTCAGCCCAGCAGTAAGGCAGCTTACAGAAAGGCAATATACAAATACCCAGTCTTACCCAACCCTGAGTCATTAAATAGATGTGGCCTCAGACAAATTAAGACCTGAGAAAAACTGTAATGCACAAAGGCCAAGGTCACCCATTACATCTCAGCCATCAGCCATCATCTTGACCTTTGTCTTACCACTGGACTTTGATGACTCTGGAGGAGAGAATGAGGCTGATGACTTTGTGAAGCCCTGCCCCACTCATCCAATTCACGTGCAAGTCAAGCCAAAGCCCTCTTGCTGGGACGGGTCCCCTTTGAGAATGAAGGACAAACAGTAACAGCAATGCAAATGCGCAAAGTTTAAGTGACAAAGAAGAGGCACTAGTGGTACCAACACAAGGACCACTATGACTTTCTATGTCTCACTGAGACTTGGTGGGATGAAACACAAATCCAGTACATGACTCAGGATGTGTATGTGTGTATGTGTATATCTATCTATCTCTACCTCTCTATTTCAAAACAAATGGGATGGGTAAGAAAGTAGGACAGTAGGACAGTACTCTGTCTCTTATCTCCACTAGTCTTAGTCATGGACCTCTAGAAAACTTCCCTAAGCTCTAGGTATTTTGCAGGTCAAATGGTCCAGGATATTGAAATAGCCATTGTCAAAGGTGAGTATGGAATGAGAAGGGCATTGTTTCAGAAGTATACTGAATACTGACTCCAAAATGAAAGCCTAGGAAATCTGATTCATCACATTTGAAATTTTCCTGTAGGCTGAAGCTTTCAAGGATTATTGTGACAATAACAGGGGGAATTTTTTTTTTTGCCATGTTAATAATTACTGCCTTTACAGAAAACATTTACATAAACATATTTACAAACATTTACAAAGTATTTTTATGCATTATTGCAGCTGACCTTCATGCAATACTGTAAGGTAAGTATAACAGACATCATCACATCATCATCATCATCATCATCATCATCATCATCATCATTCTTGTTTTACAAATTTAAGAAAACTTTAGCACACAGAAGTCAAAGAACTTGCTGGTGATCCCACAGTTAGTGATGGAGGCAGAATTCTGACCCAGAAATCTCTTGGCCCCTCCATTTCTTCTGTAATATGCCAATCTCTCTTGTTATTAATACAGGACCTATCCCAGAGCAGATGGATTTTAAAATTCTCCAATGCTATTTTACCATGTAAAGATATCTTTCATTTGCATTTTCAAAGTCCTTTCACATAAATTTTCTCATTTGAATCTCAAAATAACCTCATGAGAGTCAAAAGATCTGAATTCTAATCTCAGTTCTGCCATTAACCTTAGGCAAGTCACACAAACTTTCTAAGTCTCAACTTCCTCATTTGTGTAATGAAGGGATTGGGCTAACTAATTGGTCAGGAATGTGCCGTTATGATTTCTAAAGTAAGAAAAAAGTCTCTTCCCTATCCCAGTTGCTCTAAGGTCCTTTCCAATGCAAAAATGCAATGAGTCTATCTGTAATGTATCCTTAATATATCCTTTACTCCCCTTTCTGTAGTCTGTATTTCATTCTTTGAGAGTAGACTTTCATTTTTTGTATTTCTATAACCAGCATCTAGCATAGCACATAGTAGGCACTCAATAAATGTTTAACAACTAAATGATCGATTCCAATAAAACAGGACTACTCTCCATTACCATTCACAACCCTCTTCTCATTTTGCCTGCTTTATTTTCAATGACTTTATTCACACTAATTCCCATACCTGGAATGCCTCATTTGGTTTCCTTCAGATGAAGTCTCTCCTCTTCCTCAAGGGCCAATTCAGATTCATTGTCCTCCATGGATATTTCCCTTACAGGTACCTTTTCTCCATATAAAATTGATTTCCCTCTCAAATTTATATTCATTTCAAATAGCTCTTTGCCATATACCTGGAGCTGTCCTTTGTACCAATATCACACTCCCTTATAGCATCATTATTTATGTGGTAGCTCTTCCTTCCAATATATCTTAAATTCTTTGTTATTTAGGACTGTGCTTTGCCTATCTTTGCTTCTCTAGAGTTTTGTGCAGTCTTTAGCACATATTAGTTGTTAAGCAAATTGAATCGAAATCCTTAGAAACTGGGTTGTGAATCACTTAGTCAAAGAAATAACAGAGGATGCTAGTAAAAATCTCACCAAAGTTATCACACCACACCCACTTTTTCTTAGGAAAGAAATGTGCATGTGAAAACATGGATTTATGATGATCTAGCAAACACCCAAGTACACCATGCTTTAGTTTTCCTTTATTATCATATTTTTAATTTACTGTGGATGACTAACACTTATTAGCATTCTTTTCCGCTGGCACAGACACTGAAAGCTGTTTTCTGTCTGGAGCTTGCATAATCATGAAAGCAAATGTTTCCTTAAAACAATACACTAGTCAGGAGAGGAAATTTGGGGTGGCAATTCTAAAGAGATTTAGGAACAGAAATTCTGGTGTGGAACACTTTCCATTCCTCTTAGAAAGCTTACCTAGGTAAAGAATATGGGAACTAAAAAGTAATTAATTTTCATAAAATCCTGATATAGCAATTCCAATATAAATTCCCCAACTAGATTTTCCAGCCCAGATGGCTTTTAATTTACTAGCAAAATATAGATAATTAGAAGTCAGATAGTAAACTCAGGGTTTTTAATTTAATTTGTGGGGGAGAAATCTTCAAACAGTCAACCAGCTGCACTGAGGGGGCTATAAACAGCCCTCCAAATGAAGTGTAAGGGATTAGAGACTGACAAGACCAGCCTGGCCAGCATCCTCTGGAGGAAGCCTGTGCCTCCAGCACTGAAGTATCTGGGAAAAGGAAGAGTTCATCAACCATAGCCCAGTGAAATACAGAAAATGGAAGGAGGCCATCTATAAGAAGAGAGGGAAGAAGGGAGAAAGGTTAAAATGTGGCCATGAGTGAAAGGGCTACTGTTTGAATCAGCAGGGATTGAGATAAAAAAAAAATCAGTATTGTTCTATACAAAAAGCAACTTGCATCTTTTCCCATTCCTTATCTCTCACCTACCTACCCTCACTCTACATTTCTCAATGTAGAAAGGGAATGCCAATGGATCAAATATAGTGCCCTTCATAGAGATGAAGAAGTCTCTCAAATCCTGTTGCAATACAGGATGTACATTTTCATAGATTACCGAAGAATAACGTAGAATGCCCATCCCTGGACATTTTTTAAAATGTGATCAATTAACATCTTCTCTTAGAGGATTAAAATGTATATTCAAATCAATTCAACAAACACTGTCTGTGTGTTTTAGTGTTTCTTTTACATCTACAGTACTAAGGAACAGTGGCTAACACATAGTAAGCAATAAATGTTTGTTGATTGACAACTGATGTTCCAGGCATTGAGCCTGGCTTGTTGTAGTTCAGCCATTTCAGTCATGTCCATTTCTTTGTGATCTCAAATGGGGTTTGCTTGGCAAAGATATTGAAGTGGTTTGCCATTTCCTTCTCCAGTTCATTTTTACAGATGAAAAAAATGAGGCAGACAGGGTTAAGGGACTTGTCCAGGGTCACACAGCTAGTAACTATCTGAGGCTGGATTTGAAATCAGATCTTCCTGATTCCAGGACCTGTGTTCTATCTATCATACCATCTAGCTTCCCATGAGCATCATTTAGGAGATGTAATAACACAATTAAAACCATAATAGTCTTTTCCTTTAAGGAGCTTATATTCTCCTGATGCAAAAAGCTAAGGTAACATATCCTCTGGGAGCTATGACTAGGGTGGGCAACTGGAGTTGTATACTTAGGCACTACAATTTTGAGGGTACCAACAGTACTATACAGTATACAGTACTATACAATATTCCATTCCACCTATTCCAACAGTTTCTCAGATTTCCCCAGACCTACTGTGCCTTTTCGGAAGAGTAAAAATTCCTTGGCACAGCTCTGACCTTCTATCAACATTGCTGTTCCTCTTTGCCTATGAAATAACTCAAAAATATGAATTAATTACTATGTGCAAAGCTTCTAGAAAACTTTTCCTGAACTATGATCCTGGGACATTATTGTTCAGAAATGATAGCGATGGTTCATATTTTATTTATGCTCCAAAGAATGAATTGCTGCTCTTTATATATGGCTAGTAAGCCATCATGTAATTTGGGGGGGGGGGGGAGCAGTATTCTTCCAGTCATAGCTGTGGATTTGTACATCTACATTCTATTCTTTAGATTTTGTCTTATACCATTTGAAGGACACAAAATAGCAAGTTTTTGTAAGGTATTTGATTCTCCAGCCTATGGAAAACATTATAAGGAGATTTTCAGTATCATAAACAGTCTCTGATTGCAAAATACTTCTTATCTTGTCATACTATCCTTACAATTCTTACACAGTTCTTTCTTGGCTTCTAAAGGTATTTATTTGCAGAGAAAATACCTCTCACAAGGGCTCTTTATATAGTGATCACTCTTTCACTGTTATCCCAAAGAAACCTAGTGGGACGTGGAAAGAGCATGATCAATTCAGCCCCTTTGATGAAGCTAAACTGATGGATGAGGAATCACACAGTAACTGAATGTTATTCAACAAGACTGATGAGTGTCTCTAAGTAAAAATGTTTGATGATCTATTCTAGAGGTTCTATCTAAATCCTAAATCATCCCATTTGGAAACAGGAATTATTCCCTATGCATATGTTCATCTTTAGAAAGAAGCTATAACTAACTATAGTAGTTAGAACTCACTCACAGACTTCATGATGTTTCTTACATGGAATAAGTTGCCTCCTTTTTGAATTCTCTGGAGTTTTATGTATGTCAAAGAGGAGGAAAGAAGTGCTTGGTAACTATTAATGGAGTACACTTTTATTTTTTTCCTTATTGTTTTGTTTCTGGCAGGGAAAATAAAAGCTTCCACACTGTTCTGAGAGCTCTCAAGAACTTAAGCTTTTTGTTGTTAGTTGCAACCATACTCCAGAGTTCATGGGTGGGTATTTTCCAGTTTTGTGAAGGTAAGTCTTACAAGGCATTTTAAAAAACCAAACGTACTTGTAGAAGATTCGGTGAAACTGCATCAAGAAATAAAAGTGAGACACTTAATAGTTTGCCTGACCCTGAGCAAGTCACTTAACTTCTGTTTGCCTTAGTCTACTGGAGAAGGAAATGACAGACCATTCCAATATCTCTGCCAAGAAAACCACATAGACACCATTGGTGAGCTATACTCCACAGGATCATGAAGAGTCAGACAGGACTGAACAACGACAACAACAATGAAGGAAATAGATTTGGTGACCCCCTAAGCTCCCTCACAGATCTAAATATATGATCTTCTAGGAGAAGTGAGCTTCCACTCCACAACTAAGAAGTATAAAAAAAGACATTCTTTATTTTTCCAAAAATGACCTAAGTATGTTCTTTCTCAGGAAAGATTATAATAAGGCTATTAATTACCATAAGCCAACTTGTAATGCTTATTCATAAAGATAAATGAAGACCTAGGAAGGTATCTACCATCTGTCCCTAATCAGAAACACTTCAATATCTGGTTGTGCTCATCATAGATGAAAACTCTATCAGAGCTCCTTGACAAACATTTGATTAATTGTTAACTTCACAATAACATACATCTTATTGAGGTCATGGTTTATATGGTGAAGAACTCCTTACTAAGTGTACATGCTTGAATAGCATTAAAGTTCTTTATAAGTTTAGCATATAGACATTTTCCTTCCCCCTATCCATGGGTCCTTAGGAAGCTAAACCAGGTTATAGGTCCTTTCCAATAAAATATCATATAGAGCCCAAATGATGTGTTTACTTTTACATGTCACTCAGAGAACATGCTTCATCCAAAGTAAAGACATTTAATGAAATAGTATAATAATAAAATAAAAACATAACATTCCCCTCCCTCTCCATAAACCTTGAACTCACTCTCCCATAACTGCACATAATGTCACTGAGGAATATGCGAGGCTAGTAAAGACACGTGGAGAGACAACTCACACCTCTGACGCAGCAGAACCGCTGATGACTTTCAGGATTGCCACAATACTGCTTTCTGATCACCTTATTCTTGACTAGGGACTGTTTTCTAATGTTCCATATCAAATATTGTATCGAGTCATTCCCACTCTGGCATCACATCTACATTTTGCCCTATTGGGTAGCATATTTCTACTTCAACTAGTCTTTAGTTATCCTGTTATCTTGAGTGTTACTGAACTCCATTATCCAATAACCACTGTTGAGTTGTTTCAGTTGCTTCCAATTACTCATAACCTGATTTGGCATTTTCTTGGCAAGAATACTGGAGTGCTTTTCCATTTCTTTCTCCAGCTCATTTTACAAATGAGGAACTGAGGCAAACAGGGTTAAGTGACTTACCTAGACACTAGTTAAGTGTCTGAGGCTGCATTTGAACTCAGGAAAACAAGTCTCCCTGATTCTAAGCCCAGTGCCCAATTCACTTTACCACCTACCTGCCCCCAATATCCACTAAGGATGCTATAATTTGTTGCAAAAAAACAATGCTGGTTCTTTTTAGCCACACTGGGGTAAGGATGGGAGTATAGTGTTGTGGCTATTCAATCTTTTCCTTATAAAATAGTGCTATAGCCTTTTTAGTCAATTCCTTCATCCTCTTGTTAGGCCTCAGTTATAATCTATGGACTAGATGCTATCTTTCATGCAATAGCTACATGGGTCTCCATATACTCTGTGAGGATGTAAGCCTCTCCCCTGTAAGGAATATTACAACTGTCCTGAGTCACATTTCTCAGTCAATAGAAAGGGATCACTTCTACTCAGCTAGACTACTCCTATTAGGTAACACTTGCCCAAGCATCTAAGGACTCATTGTTGAATTCTCATTTGAAGTATTCGCTTTCTCTAATATATCATCTGAGTACATGAGTTCAACACTCATCTGACTTAATGTCAGGAAACACATGTTAGATCTTCATTCTAATCATACCTTCCCGGCTGAAGCAAATATTCCCAGGGTTCTACTTTCTCAAATAGAAAAGGAGGTGAGTAAAATTCTTGTGTGGAAATTGCTCTTAATCTTTCCCATCATGTTCTGTTTTCTGTAACTATAAGGACTATGGTAGTTGGAAAGATTGAAAAGGATAGTGATCTTTGTCCTGTTCCATCTCCACTCCCTAATAACAACTCATAACCTAGCTTCTTTCTGTCCTTTCTCTGCTAGATTACAAGGTCCTTGAGGGAAGGAATTATATCTTATTCAACTTTGCAGCATAAGGTCTAGCACAGTGCTTTAAACGCAGTATATATTCCTGTAAGATTTGTTAAACTTAGCAAAGATAATTGAATTTAAGTGAATTGATTTGTCCTCATAGGCTCTTTGATTTGTCCTCAAATTGATTTGTCCTCAAGGCTCAGAAATGTCTGCTTCCACCTCTACTACACAGCTCTCCTAATTTCACTCTAGTTCCACACTAGATCTAAAAAGATAAGATTTTAGCCCCACATTAAAGAGACCTTCTAAGTTTTGAGATTTGACCTTGAAGAATGGAATATTGGAAATAGAAGAGGCTTTAGGGATCATCTTGCCTACCCACATGTCCCTTATTCTTAAAATGAGGTCCAAGGAACTGAAATGAATTGAATGAAGTCACGCACCAAGTCCTGGCCTGACAGTCAGGAAAAGAATTTTCGTAGTTTAGCACTCCAGTCTACCAAGAAGCACTACACACTGGACTCTGAGTTAGCAGTCCCTGGTTTTATGATACTATGGCTTTGGTGACAGCACTGGTATGGTAGGAGAGGTATATTTAAGCAGATCTCCAACAGATTAAACAATGTTGTTGTTATTCATTTTCCAAAGAGCCCATTTGGTGCATAATAAATATTACAAACAACATTAACTAATAGTATTTGAGAATGTGACAACTATCTGTTTCTATCAGATAATTAGTTGTTTTAACCAATACAATAAAATATTAGCATAAATAAGTAAAAGAGGTTATATTTGTATCTAATGCCTTGAAACCACAAAGTATCATTATAAAAATGTTAAACAGAACTTTGACTTGTAATTTTTCATTATGCATTTAGTCAGAAAAAAATTAAAATACTATAGATGCATAATTCTCATTGATAAGATGCAGGCCATGGAACAAAGAGCCACTATGTTACGTCAGCTTTTAGGAATTCTGTTTAAAAAAAAAGTGAAAACTCTCTGGGGAAAAACATTACTTCTGAGCTTGAGGTGAAGACTCTCTTCAGTCCACAAACCAGAGCATATGATTATTGAGATTGGCCCTTAGTGGTAAAGGACTGTGTTGAAGAAGAGTAAATGATTAACTTCCCAGCCTTCTCCCTGCTGCTAAACCCAAATGCTTTACTTAACATGCTGATAAATTCTCAGTGGTTTGAAAGAAAGAACTCCATTTTGCCTTCTGGATTTGCTTTCTGGAATCCTGCACAAGTTAGATGAGATGGCAAAGTTCATTTAAAGTAATGCATAATTAAATACATACTTGTTACCCTCTTAGAAATACACAATTAGCTGTGAAGTATAAAAATTAAATAATCTTGTGTTTCATACAATGTGATGAAATCAGAGAACAAGATTATAATTAAGGGAGTTTCTAATACAGAATTAAGTGGGAAAGTAAAAACTATTACCTATGAAAAATCACTTTAACTTTCTAGTCCAGTTTTACTCAATAAATAAATTAGGGATTGGATGAGATGTAAGATACCTCTAGTTCTACTATTTTATGATTCTCCAGGCTATTTTATACACTGCTACCTATTATGTTCATCCAGATTGGCAGTAAACAACAATAATAAAGAAAATTATTGCAGTTCAAGGATATCTTGGGATCCTTCTCCCATATATTTACATGCAATATGATGCCTCACTTCTGAAATTTACTCCTATGCTCCCCTATCCGTGCAACATCATTCCATTAATGCTGATAATATTCACTGCTTTGTGACATTTCCACGGATAACACTTTGGAAGAGGTTTTTAGCAGATTCTCCCCGGTCAGTTCACACATGAAGATGGTATACTTTATTTAGCTCACATTATTAGTCAAGGTCACTCCCCTGCTCAAACATCTTTCATGGTTTCCTATTGTATTTAGGATATAAACTTCTCACACTAACATTTAAAAGATTCCTAAGTCTTGTTTCTATTTGCATCTCCAAACCCACTTCAGAATACTTGCCTTCATAAGTTTCATATTCCAACCAAACTGGCTGAATAGCTCTTCTCTGACATGTGTAGAAAATATCTCTGTGTCATTTCACAGGTCTGCAACTTTGAATTAGTTGTGCCCTGTGTCTGGAATACACTCTCTCCTCATCTCCACCTCCACAATCATTACATTTACTGAATGTTCCAAAAGGACAGTTCTTACCACCAATGTCCTTGACACTATCAAGTCATTCAACATTAGAAATAGACATGGATATATCCATGGAAATTAGATTTTAAAAGATGCACTTGTATCTGCTCTGTTGCAGAACTCTGAGGACCTTGGGATCCTTCTATGTGACTTGCAGCTGAAACCTCCTATGTGGCACGTCTCCTTCTACTAGAATCTGAGATCCTTGAGAGCAGGGGCTATCTTATTTTTCAATCAATAATTCAAGCATTCAGTAGTGCTTTGAACACAGTGCTACCTGGCTCATCAACCAAAAATTCTTCACTTTTGGGAACTCCACAAGGTAAATATCAAATCATTGTTCTCTACTTAAGAGCTTGTACCTTCCTTCTTCTGCAAGGGGTGGGTGACTTTTCCTTTTCACCTTAATTCAGTGACTTAATAGGACCACCAAGTCAGCTAAAAGTTTTCCTTGCTTCCAGGTGAATAAATATTTGCCATGATTGGGAAAATATAATTTCACCTTCCCCACCTTTAAAAAGCAAAGTACATCTCAACATTCCCACCTATTTGCTTCCTTAAGGCTTTTCTAAGATAGAATTGTGTTAGAAAAAGAGATTCCCACCCACCCCCGCCCATTAAGAGGTACTTGAACTGTTTGCTCAGGATATATACTACCTTACTGGAAAGCAAAATTTCGAAGTTCAAGTGCTTTCTTGACGGGGAGGACGGGGGTGTGAATAAGAAAGAGCTGGAGAGAGTCAACTGACTTGATGTCTAAAAACAGCCCATCCCTGTCAGGTAAATCAGGGAAGCTACATGTTGCAGTGGATAGAGTGGTGGGCCAATAATTAATTTGCCAGTAACAGGCAGCCTGATAACCAGACGATATCAAGCAATGCTGATCTTTCAAAGGTGAGTGAAGCACTAGGAGCATCATTACAAAGAAGCTGCCTTGTCTTGAGTTAAAAGGATAATACAGCTTCCTTTCTCCTGCCCATCCCATTGTGGGGTCCTATTTCACCACTTAACTCATTATGGATTCCACACTGTCATAAGAACCTGGGGAGAAGGTGTTCCAACGCCTGCTTTAAATTTGCTAGGGTTATTGCCTCTTCCAGGTTCCATTTGAAAGAGGGAGACTTTTAGGTGACGTGAGAAATATGCAGGTCAGGAATTATGGTGAGGAATATGAGCCCTCTAGTATTCAAAGATTATAATAAACTTTTGAACTTTTTTCAATATATGGGAGTATGATTATCCTTCTTATTATGCTCATTATGGATTACATTGATTATGAACTTATTACAGATTACATCCAGAATTACCTGGATCCTCTCCATCCATAATATTCCCCAAAACTTAACTGAAAAGAAAGGACCCTGGATTTTCAAGGCGTTGACTTCCTACTCTCATATGAACCACCATCTGATGTCAGCCCTCTAACACTGTGGCCCATTCAGCCTAGTCAGTTAAACATCATTAATGTAGTAGTTGATATCAATGCCCTTAGGAAGTGGGACCTCTTTTACATCTCTGCACTTCAGACTAGGCAATATGAAGGTGAATTCAAATAATCCTGACGAAGATTGATGAAGGTACATTGAACTCTATCCCAGGTAAAGGCAAAATGCTCCTGATTAGAATCAGTCATGGGAATGGAAAAAAATGCACTTAGCAAGATCAATAATCTCATCCCATTGACCCAGGATTGGGGCTACCTGGCCACCACATTGACAAATTTAGGAATAGCCACAGCACCTGGCAAAACAACTCTGAATATAGCTTCCTATGGTTCTCTCTCTGTAAGTCATGGCATATGGTCTGCCTTCTTCTCTATCCACACAGGGTTATTAAAAGGCAGTTTATGTAGTGAAGTACAATAGCCTCCTTCATCTTGATCACTAGGGAGGAGACACCTTTCACACTCCTTTGAACAATTACATTGTTTAATATTAACTATACAGGATGATTCTACCCATGATAACTGGTATTGAAGTTAGGCCCAGGGCTCAAAGAGAGCATGTGAAAAGACAAATAACATTTGTACATGTTATATCTTTGCATAAGTTATAGCCTCACCCAATGTATCATTGTATATGTTATATCCTCACTCGTATCCCCCACTCCAGTAGAACAGAATAGAAGCCTTGAAAGTTAGGAACCTTTAAGTTTCTAACAAGGCATTCTAGGGAGTGATATGGCCCATGGAAATGCTGATGAGACAAAGGGGACTGCGGCTACCGTGTGCCATCTCTGTAAAATACTATTGCCTTGGACAGAGTTATATGGAGCAAGCTATCGCTTTTTTCAACACCTAATGAATATTATCATGCACTCTGTTTCCTTGACCTGTTTCATGTTGACTTTCCTGACTTGATAATCGTTAAACACTCTTTCTGGGGTTTGGGATTTAGTTAAACACTGGTTCAGCCCCCTCACACACTCTTTTCCCTTCCACATCCTGGTGATTGCCTCCAAACACCAGGCCATGTTTTCTCAATCTCTCCTAGAGGGCAATGAGATGACATAAAGGCAGGTGCGCGGACAGTTTGTTGTTTTCACATCAGCTTGCATGTTTATGATCACATGATAAACTAAGAAGTGTGAAGAACATAAAATGGCTTTTTGGACACATGAATGTAGCAAATCCATGAACAGGACGTCATCTATACAATCTATCCTCCCGGCCAACGTAGGCAATCCCTCTGATGTCTCCTCTGATAGTTTACGACACAGTTAGAAATACCTGAGTTAGAATAAACAAATCAATTTTTAAAAATTTAATTAAAAAAATACCTGAATTAGAAAGTTCCTTGGTAACAAGAGTGTCTCTTTATATTATTGTTGACTTTTCATAAGTGAGACATAGGTGCTGTTTGTATTTTTCAATTGCAAATTTAATTCTTTTAGGTGATCTTCTATTGTTCCTTATGAATAAAAGATTCTAAAGTAACGATTATGTTGATCTCTGTTTTTTCCCCTTTTCCCTTTAGAAGCCTTAAATGTCAGGAGCCTATTCTATTCTGGCAGTCCTACCCCCCTCTCATTTTTCTTTCAGCATCTTCAGGAACCAAGCCTCATCTCCATTTGTTTCCTCCTTGCAAAACCTTAAAGGCCTTACATCCTCCCTATAATTTTCACATAGCAATATTTCCTTGAGGCTTTCATCTTATTTTAATGAGATTGTATAAAATAGAGCTAAGTTTTCAAGTACCCCAGGCTTCATTACTAATTTTATCAACCATGTTCAGGTTCAACCAGAAATGGAAAAAGTTATTTGTGATGAGCAACCTTCATTCTTAATATTTTTTTTTCAATTTAAGAAAGGAACTAAAATAGAAACTGAGTAGAGGTTTTGTGTTTCCTTTCTGCAAAGCTCTAGGATTTGTTTGGATTTTCTCCAAGCAGTCATAACCACTCCATCTTCATTGCTGATTCCTTCCCTTCCTGACTCCCCTCACACTGCTACATTTAATCTCCCCTTCCCTGACCTACTCCACTTTCTTCCTCTCCTTGGTCAACAAACATTTTCATACATTTTTTCCAAAAATCCACAATAATTTTCTTTTGACTTTATCAGTCCCTGAATTTCCCCCCAAATCACTCCTCTTTTTTTAATCAACATTTCCAAAGAGCAATCTCAGTAATTCTACTGCCTCACAATTCATTCATCATTTTTATCTTAAAAATCTGACTCCCATCCCCCACCATTCTACTAAATTTGATCTCTTAAAGGTCACTGACAGCTTCCACCACCAAATTCACCAATCATCAAATTCAGGGTCATTTTGTCAAGCCTCATTCTACTCCTTTTCATTTTGTCTTTGTTTTCCCAGTACCTGGTATAGCCTCTTTTACATAGTATACAATTAATAAATGGTTACTGGAGTGGATTCAATTTAATCGATGTATGTGGAACATTTTACACTGTTGAAATGTGTACTACTTCACTAAATGCTTTTCTCTTTTGGCTTCTGTGATTCAAAACACTCTCTCTATCTCCCTTCTATCTTTATCCTTTATACTTTTGAATCTCCCCCAATAGATATTCTTCATCTTACTAATCTGTGAACATCAGTATTTCCTAAGATTTTGTTCTGTTTTTGAAACAAGTCTTTTTTTGTGGTAATGAAAAACTGGAAACTGAAGAGATTCTCCTCAATTGAAGAATGACTGAATAAACTGTGATATAAAAATGCAATAGAAAACTATTGAGCTAAAAAAATGAGGAAACAGATGATTTAAAGAGGTTCAGAAAGAGTGGTATGAACTGATGAAGGGTGAAATCAGGAGAAGCAGATGATGTATAACATGATATGATATTTATAGTATCAACATTATAAAATAAACAGTATCGACTACTTTTATAAAGTGATAAACAAAATAAGCAGAACTTGCACAATAAGAACAACTCTTTAAAGATAAATAACTTTGGAAACTATAAGACCTATAATCAATACAATTGACTATGCATGAGTCTAGAGGACCAATGTTAAAACATGCCATCCATGACAAAATGGTATGGATTTAGGGTATAGAATAAGACATAAAGTCAATGTGAGAATGTTTTGCTTGATGATATATATCCATTTGCTTGATGATATACACACATATATATATGTGTATAGAGACATATATATGTGTATATATATATGTATATACATATATATATATACACATACTTATATATTTATTACAAGAAACTTGCTTTTCTTTTCTCTGTGTGTTTCTAGCGGAATGAGGCTGAGAGAGAGAAAATTAATTTCTATTAATGTTTTTTAAATAGAGAGGTGAAGAAAGACTACAGATGTAGAATTTTGCATTTTCTTTAAAATAAAAGAACATATATTCTTTTGGCTAATGGCATTATTTTGTTGTCAGAGCTTTCTTGCTGAGTTGTGGTAAAATGTAAAGGTTTGAAAACAAAGTACCTCAATAAAACCTAAAAAATGGATTCTGTCCTTAGCCATTTCTTTTAGTCTCTATGTTCTCCCTCAGCCATTAATTCTATTCAGTTCAATATTTGCCAAGAATTTGTTATGTATGAGCACCTATCTTAGATGCTGTGGTTACAAAGATAGAATTGAAATAGTCTTTGCTCTCAAAGAGCTTTATTCTACTGTGGAATATAACATGGACATGGCTAAGTATGACTAGAGTTGGGGACGAGTAGAAGTCAGCACAGTCCTAGGGGACAACCTGCAGAAAGGCAAAAAGATAAAAGACAGAAAGTAAAATTCAGTAGGACCATATGGCTGTTTAAAGCTCATGGAGGGGAGTTATATAAATATGTATCTACAAAGGTAGATGTGATCCATATTTCAGAGGGTTTTAGATTATAGATTGAAAAAATTTTATTTTGCCCTTCAAACAATAGGGAGCCCGTAAGTGAGTGTGAAGAGGGAAGTGGAATGGTCAATTCTGTGTTTTAGGAAAATTAATTTGATAGTTGTGTACAGTATAGATTGTAGAGATGAGAGGCTGGGTACATGGAGACAAATTGGGAGATGATTTTGGTAGACCAGGTGAGAACTGAATAGGAACTGAAATGGAGGAACTTCTACGTGAATGGAGGAAAGGGGCAAAAAGAGAGAAATTCTGTGAAGATAGAAACTACTTGGCTTGGCGAATGAATGATAGAGGGGTAAGAGGTAATGAAGTATCAAGGAAAAATCAGGTTGTGAGCCTGGATAACTAGAACGATCATGGTGCCCTCAATAGAAGTTGGGAAAATTCTAAGCGAAGATAGCTTAGGAAGAAAGATAACAAGTTCTACTTTATAGAACAACCATGTTGCTATTGAGAGGCCAAAAAGGCAAGCTAAGACTAGAATTCAGTAATTAAATGAGACCTGATTATATAGATTTTGGAACTATCAGCATCTGAACCAAAAGGAGTTCCTGAGATCCCTGAGAATATAAAGAACAAAAGGTGACCCAGGATTACTCTGTGAATTGGGAGTCAATGGGAGACAAGGTAGAGAATTTTGGAGTAGAGGAAAAGAAGCAGCTTGCGGTGGAAGGGGACTGGTGGTTCTCTGCTAAGAGGGGAATTTGGGTAAACAAAAGAGAGATTGTAACAACCTAGTTACTCAGAAAAGAAGAAAAAAAATCACTTCAAAGAATATCCCTGTGTGTGGGATGGTCTCTATGTGTTAATTCAGTTTTTCCTCCTGGACTGCTATCCTGACTTTTGGGCTACCTGATGAGAACCTAACTGAATGTTATGTTAGCATCAATTTAATACCTAGAAAAGAACTCATCTTAAATCCTTTATCCCTGTGTAGCTCTTTTTAAAACTGGCATCCCTGTTTTGGCAATGGTGCTACAATATTCACAGTCACTAAGGATAGAAAGAAACCAATGGAGTCATCTGTGAGTTTTATGACCACTGCATCTCCCACATCAAATGAATTTCCAAATCCTAGCATTTTTTCTTAACAATAACTCTCAAATGAGTCTCTTTTCCATTCTATGTCACTGGGTTATAGGACCGTAGATCTAGAACTAACCAATATATACCCCTCTCATTTTGCAAAAGAGGAAACTGAGGCCTGAGGAGATTAAGTCATTTGCCCAGGGTTACACAAGTACTAGGCATTTGTGTGCTTTTTCCACTCATTGATGTGTATTACTACTACCCTAGTGGACAGCTAGATGGTACAGTGGATTAGAGCACTGAACTGGAATCAGGAAGACATTTTCTATGAATTCAAATTCGATCTTAGACACTCACTTAGCATTGTGACCCTGAGCAAGTCACAGCCCTGGTTGTCTCAGTTCCTCATCTGTGAAACAAGCTGGAGAAGGAAATGGCAAACCCCTTTAGTATCTTTGTCAAGAAAACCCTGAAGTGGTCACAAAGAGTTGGACATGACTGAAACATGAATGAATACTACCCTAGCACAAGTTTTCATTACTTTGTATTTAGACAGTGTGAAGTGGCCAGTTAGATCAAGTGAATTTTAATATTTTCCCTAGCTTTAAGAGTCATATTCAGGGGCTATTTAAATGGCCCACTAACTGGTCTTCCTATAGGTGCCTCTCTGCTCTCATTCATTTTGCATATTGATGCTTGATTAATTTTCTTAAAGTAATAGCTTTAATAGCAATTCTCCCCTGAAAAAAATTCTCAGGATTCTGTAAGATAAAGACCATATTTCCTACCCTGGCATTTAAAGTCTTATGTCATTTGAACCTACCTAACTTTATAATTGCATGTGCCTGCTCTCTAATTTCTTTCTGTAACCAGAAAACTGTAGTACTCACCATTTCTTGTATATATTATAAAGATGGCTTTCCTGCTCTTGTTCATATGATTCTTTCCATATGGAATACCTTCTCTCAGCATCTTTGTCAGGCCAAATACTTCAATACCTAACTCAAGTACCTCTGTCTCCATGATCCCTTCTCTTATCACCCCAGAATGAAGAGAGTTTGAACTATTCTGTACCTTTATAACATTTTATTTGTAGAAAGCTTATACCACTTATAATATGTTTTAAAATATTTCAATTATACGGGCAGCTAGGTAGTATAGTGAATAGAGCACTGGCTCTGGAATCAGGAGGACCTGAATTCAAATCCAGCCTCAGATACTTTTTTTTCCCCTGAAAAATTTTACTTTAGACTCAAACGCCAGAAGACAGAGAATAGAAAAAAAAACATATCATAAACTTAAATACTGGAACTTAAATACAAAGTTAGAAAGAAATAAAAGCATGTCGTATGCATAGCAGAACACAAGAAAAGATTCAAAATAAGTAACCATAAATTTTCATTTCAAGAAAGTCTCTATGATAAATAATACTCATTGTGTTGAGAATTGTCCATCTTTGCTTTCTTGTGAGTTTTCTTTTGTTCTCTGCTGTTCACTTTTTTACTTTGTTCTTTTCTTCCCTCCTCCTCAAACCCGTGAAGAAGGCCACAATAAAGTTTAGATATGTTTCTTCATAGCTATAGATATAATACATATACATATATAGACATATACATATATAGACATATATAGTCCCAAACTTCTTCTACTCATGCTTTTCCTTTTTTTATATATGCAGATCTCTTGCTTCCTCTCCCTCCTGCCTCCTCTATTTTATTTTTATTCACTACCCTGCCCTCCTATTACTTGCCTCCCCCTCTCCAAGGATCCCTCCCCTATCCTCCCATTCCCATAAATCTAAACACCCTTGTATAACCCTATTTACCTATTTTCTCACCCTGCCCTCTAAAGATCCCTCCCTTGTCCTCTCCCCCTTTCCTATGCCTACTGTTTTATTTCTTCTGAATTTAGAAGACTTCCACACTCTTTTAAATATATATGTATATGTATATGTATGTATATGTGTATGTGTATATGTATATGTATATGTATATGTATATATATATGTATTGTATATGTTTATGTATTGCTCCCTCTTACACCCATTCCCAATGAAAGTAGGTTACCTGAACTACCAGACCTCCTCCCCATCTAATTCTTAGGTATCAATTCTTCCTCTTCCACCTCATTTTTATAAATTAATTATTCTTCTTAGCTGTTCCTAAATGGTTTTACTTTTTAAATTCATATAATGCCCAGTTTTCCCCAATATTTCTTATGAACTACCTAATTATTAACAAGAATCTTAGACATAAATTTTACATTTTACATATAAAAAAGTAAACAGTCTGTCCTTAGGGATCCCTTACAATCAGTCTTTATTATGTACCTTATATTTATATTGGTTCTTATAGGTCAAATTGTCTATTAAGTTAAGGATTTTTTTAACAAAGTCTTGAAAATTTGAATTTATCAAATGTCCATTTTTTTTTATTCAAGGTAATAGTTAATTTTACAGGGTATGATATGTTAGGCCAGAGCCCCAGTTCTTTTGCTCCTCAATATGTTGTGTTCTAAGACCTGCAGTTCTTTAATATTTCTGCTGCTAGGTTTTGTATAATTCTAATTGTGGCACCATAATATTTAAATTGTTTTAATATTTATGCTTTTAATAGTTTTTCCTTGTGCTGGGGATTTTGGAATTTGACTATGATATTCCCATGAGTTTTCCTCATAGGATCTCTTTTGAATGGGGATTGATGGATTTTTTCTATTTTTACTTTCCCCCCTTGTTGTAAAGCTTCAGGACAATTTTCTTTAATTATTTCTTGTATTGTTATATCAAGATTCTTTCATAACTTTCAGTTAGTCCAATTATTTTTATATTTTCTCTTCTTGATCTATTCTCCAAATCAGTTGTTTTTCTTATAAGATGCTTCACTTTCTCTTCTATTTTTCATTATTCATATTTCATTTAATCATTTCTTAAACTCTTATAATTTGCCCAATTCTAATTTTCAAGATGTCATTTTCTTCCTTAAGATTCTGGATCTCCTCTTCTAGTTGGTTGGCTTTCCTTTTATACCCTTCTTGTTTTTCTTGAATTATTCTTATTTTCTTTTATAGTTTTTCTTTTATCTCTGTCATTTGATTTTTAAAGTCTTTTTTTTAACATCTTCTGTGAATTCTTTTTGGGCAGGTGACCATTTGATGTTACTCTTTGGGGATTTCTTTACTTCAATTTCCTCCTCTGAGGATGAACTCCAGTCATCTCTATTCCCATAATAGGTTTGTATTCTTTATCCTTTGCCTGTGCATCTTTTTTTTTTTTTTTGTGGTAATAACTTAGTTATTTGTAACCACCTCTAGTCCTGGGGCATGGGGGATGGTGCCTCTTGCCCCAGGTCATTAGTTCTCCCCTCTAGCCTGGAACCAAAGCCAGACTTCTAACCTCCTATAAGTACCCACAGCCAGGGGCTTTCTGCCCCACTGCTTCTGTACTTACCAGGCTTGTGCTGGTTTGTTCTCACCCCTGAAGCTCTTCACAGCACAGTTGGGTCTGGTATTCCTGGTCAGCAAATGTTCCCTTGTTCTTGCTGGACTCAGACGCCCAACTCCCCTCATTATCCCAGGGTTAAAAGTTCTAGTGACTGAGGTAGAGGCAGTCTCTCAAACCAGTTGACCCCAGGGATTTCAGTTTGTTGTTTAAGAGGCTTGCCCCTTGTTGTTAAAACAGAACTTAACCTGGAGGTGTTTACTCTTCACAAGGACCAAACTGGGTCCTGGGATTTTTCTTCTGATCTTCTCAAATTGTCCAGGGAGGATCTTGGTTATGTCCCTATTCTTATTTATCTCTACCCACACTTTGTTCACCCCAAGGTACTTTGTAACTCTTTTGTGAAGGAAGATCTTGAGGATTTGGAATTTTCTGACCTACTCTGCCATCTTCCCAGAATCTTCTCCTAGTCTCAGACACTTGACACACTTACTAGATGTGTGACCTTGGGTGAGTCACTTAACCCCAATTGCCTTGCCTTCCCCCCTCCAAAAAAATAAAAAAATATATACAAATAAAAACTTATTAAAAAATATTTCAGTTGTTTGTATAGCATCTTATCTCTCATATTAAATTTAAAACTCTTTAAAGGCAGGTACTATTATTTCATGTCATCATTCTACTGCAGAATCAAAGGACTCAGCACATTAAACACAGTAGATAGCAAATAACTGAATAAAAGAATGATCACAACAATAATTATCTGTCTTTTCACTAAAAGAATTTGTGCCACACGGGTTTAATAAGCACAGCCACAAGAATAAATATTTACTCAGTACCTAGTGGGTAGGTAATCAGCACCGTGCTTAATGTGAGGTGGGGGATGGGGGTACAAAATTTGGTTTAGACGTGACATCTAGCATTTAACTAGCATTCATTGAGTACCTATTACATGCCAGGACCCTGCATCCAGGACAACACCTGACACAGGAGATGCTTAATAAATGCTTGTTGAATGACTGGGGATACAAAGACTAAAATGAATCAGTCCTTGACAGTCTATAGGGGGTTTACAATAGAGATTTTAGCTCTATAGAAAAATAAAACATAATACTACACCCAAGTATATTAGAGGGCTAATAGACAAAGTACTTTTTTCACCTACATGAAAGAAGGATGTTAAAAAGTGGGGTGGGGGGGAAATCAAATGGGGTAAATTTTCAACAATGTGAAATATACCCGGCATCGAAAACTTCCCATTTTAGTTAACCACATAGGGAAACTCAGAAAAATCTCATCCCTTGCTTACAAAGATGAATGATACTGAAAAAATGTAGACTAAAGTGAGGTAATCTGAGTAATCATATCTTGTGTCAACTTCCTCACCCCCAATGAAACCCTCTAAGTAGAATTTTTTACTCTTGAAAGTCAGGAGCAGATGATTAGAGAAGGAGATACTTATAGTTTATTCTCCAAGAATAGCCAGCTGAGGGGTTATTGTCACCAAATATTTAATTTCCACTTGTTCAGGTTTGGTTACCTAGCTATACACTATAAACTCAAATATTCTTGAATTAAAAGAACCACAAAAAAGAAAAACACCATTAATTTTATTTGAGAGTTATCATGTTACACAACCCAGAAATGATCTAAAGAACTCCTAAAAATATTTTGCTTGTTTTGTTGATCTTTAGGTACAACATTACAGAAAGACTTAAGGGTTGTTTTTTTTAAATTTTTAAAAAAAAAATCTCTTCTTTTTCAACAAGTCTTACTCTGTTTTTTCATATTATATTCTTGGACTACTCCATCACCACAAGCACATGGCAGAATATTCTGACTCCCTCATCAATTATTCTCTATCCTGTGGATCAAGCAAAACAACATTAACATTTTTATGCTGCCTGAAAGAACTAGCCAGAAGTTAAGGACTGGGCTTGATTTAGTAAATGATCCTGAGACAACTTGTGACAATCAGTTAATCAAAGGAAATAACTAGTCAGGAGACTGCCTTCTCCGTGTTTGTTATCGTAAATTATAAAAAATACATCATAACAAAAAAAATAGCAATTTTTAGACTTTTTAACTATTAAAAGTATTTTAGGTATTAAAATAGAATTTTAGGTATTAAATTTCAAAAATTACTTATGGGTTGCCATAGAGGTGGTCTGTTTACAATTTTTATGTTTTCCAGAGAGTTAAAGAGTAACAAAATGACTATACAATATTCAAAGTTTTGCTCTATTATTCCAATTAGATTTTAAATTAAAAATAGCTGCTTTCATTTAAATTCAACATTTGGTTTCAGTATGCTACTCAGTCAATGACATTTCAAGCCCAAGGAGAAAAAAGAAGATTTATTGCAGGAATAATATCTGTATTGCTGTGACATCATATGCATAGCTATAAATCATTCACATATTGTTGGGGCCAAGAGATCAGGTTATCAGGAATTCCTCCCTGCTTCCTTCCTCTTGTTACCTCCTACTTTCTATCCTGTCCTCTTCCCTTCCCATAGTTATTTATTTTTACTCCATAGCAAAAGCCACAGTTCACTTTAAGGATACCCAAATGTTAAAGCTAAACTTTAATTGAGTCATCTTGCTAAGGTCTTATATTTTGAAACCAGTCTGCCTTCTCTCTTTTGTTCTCCCTGTCTTCTTTCATCTGTCTCCATGTCTCTGTTGTTACTGCCCAAAATAACCCCAAATGAACTACTCCTACAGCTGCACTTGTCAAAGTTTTTCCTTTCCTTCTTGGGTCTCCTCAGACACCATCTCCTCCATGAAGCCTTCTAATATTCCCTCCATTGAAAATGATCAATGGAGGAGCCAAGATAGAGGAGTACAGACCAGAACCCAGCTAAACTTTCCCAATATTTTCCTCCAAACAACTTTAAAATAGTGCCTCAAATTAAATTTCCAAATGGCAGAGCCAACAAAATGTCAGAGGGAAACATTTATCTAGGCTGAGACAATTTAGGAGGTCTGCAGGAAAGGTCTATGATACTGGGGTGGGTGTAGGCCCAGACCACAGCAAGATCACAAGGGCTGGGCTTTGGAGGTTGTTGGGACAGTAGCAGCAGCAATAGTTTGAGGAGCTTTCAACCCAGTGAAAATAAGGGGGTCAGACAAATGGTCAGAAAATGATTATAGGGAATCCTTTGCTGGCAATGCATATGGCTAGTGTGTTGCAGTTCTATTTCCCATAATCAGTTCTAGGCCATAGTTCCATGGTGAAAGGAAGTCTTTATGATAGGTCACAAGGGAGTAAGGGCTGTGGTCACAGCTGATGGCTAAGAGGAGTGCCAGTACTTCTAACCACAGGAGAACAGGGGCCCTGATCATAGTTCCAGGGCCAAGAGGAATGCAAATATTTTCAGCTACAGGGGAGCAGTGACCTTTTCTGCATAAAGACCAGGGCATGGATCAGCAGAGCAGTGATCACATCTCTCCCAGGATAACACCACTTTGCAAGTGCCAAAAACTAACAGACCTCAGAATTAGCTCTGAAAATCACAGCAAAAAAAAGTTTGAAGCTTGGCATACAACCTCCCCACTCTCAGTTGAACAGAGCCAAGCTGAAGAGAAAGTTCAAAGTGAAGAGAAATAGGCTGAGAAAAGGAGCAAACAGCAACAACAAAAAAGAACTTGACCATAAAAAAAGGTACTATAGTGGCAAGGAAGAGCAAGACATAAACTCAGAACAAAAATGTGAAAACAACTACAACCAAAGCCTCAAAGAAAAAGCTAACTGGATCGGAGCAATCTTGGATGGTTGTTTGTTTGTTTTTAAAGAGAGAAGTGGTGCAGGGAAAATAGGGAAAAGAAATGAGAGTGATGTAAGAAAATTATAAAAAGATAAATAAGAGCTTGGTAAATGAAGTACCCAAAATAGTGGGAAAAAATACATCTTAAAAAAGAGTATTGGCCTAATGATAAAAGAGGCACAAAAATTCACCGTAGAAAAGAACTCCTTTAAAAGCAGAATTAATCAAATGAAAAAAGAGGTACAAAAACTCATTGAAGAAAATAATTCCTTAAAATTTAGAACTGGGCAAGTAGAAGCTAATGACTCCATGAGATATCAAGAAACAATTTTAAAAAATAGAAAAAAATGTGAACTATCTCATTGGAAAAACAACTGGCATGGAAAATAAATCAAGGAGATAATTTAAGAATTATTGGAATGCCTGAAAGCTGTGATCAAAAAGAAGAGCCTCAATACCATCTTTAAAGGGATTATCAAGGAAAACTGCCCCAATTACTTAGATCCAAAAGGCAAAATACACATTAAAAGAATCTATCAATCACCTCCTAAAAGAGATCCTAAAACAAAAACTCCCAGGAATATTATAGCCAAATTCCAGAGACCCCAGGTCAAGGAGAAAATATTTCAAGCAGTCAGAAATAAATCATTCAAATATCGTTGAGTCACAGTCGGGATCACTAAAGATTTAGCAGCTTCTATGTTAAAGGAGCAGAAGCCTTGAAATATGATATTCTGGAGGGCTAAGAAGCAAGAATTACAACCAAGAATCATCTACCTAGAAAAAATAAGTACAATCCTTCTAGAAGGGGAAGGAATGGAAATTTAAAGAAATAAAGGATTTACAAGTATTCCTGATGAAAAGTCAAAAGCTGAATAGAAAATTTGACATTCAAAGAAAAGATTCAAGGGAATCACAAAAAGATAGGCATGGAAAAGTAATCATCAGGGATTTGATAAAGTTAAACTGTTTACATTCCCATATGGGAAGACAGTACATGTAATCCCTAAGAACTTTATCATGAGTAGGGTAGTTAGAAGGAATCTACATAGGCAGGGTATGAGTTGATTATGTTGGAATGATCTCAAAAAATATACGGGTGAGGAAAAGGGATGTACTGGGAGAGGGGGAAAGGGAGAGATAGAATGGGGAAAATTTTCTCACATCAAAGAGGTACACAAGGGAGAGCTTATACAGGGGAGGGGAAAATGTAAGACATGTGATGGACACTGCTTAAACTTCACTCTTATCAAAATTGGTTTAAAGAGGGAAGAATACATACATACATGCATATATACACACACACATACACACAAACACACAAACTCAGTTACATATAGAAATCTATATATATATATATATATATACAGATATAGATAGATAGGTAGATAGATAGATAGATAGAAGATAGATTGATATAGATATATACACAAATTCAGTTGCATATAGAAATCTATCTCAACCAATAGGGAAATAGGAAAGGAAGGCAACAATACATACAGACGGGAAGGGATGATAACAGGGAGGGCAGATTAAAGAAGACAGTAGTCAGAAACAGAACAGGCTTTTGAAGAGGGAGATGAGAGAGAGAGAGAGAGAGAGAGAGAGAGAAAGAAGGAGGAGGAGAAGGAAGAGCAGGAGGAGGAACAGGAGGAAGAGGAAGATAAAATAAAAGAGGAAAAAGGGAAACATAGTTATTAATAAGAACTGTGAATATGAATGAGATACACTAACTCATAAAATAGAAGCAGACAATGGAATGGATTAGAAACTACAATCCAACAATATGTTGTGTACATGAGATACATATGAAAAAGACACGCATAGAATTAAAATAAAGAGCTGGAACAGATTCTATTATGCTTCAGCTGAAGTGAAATGGGCAGGGGTGTCAATCATGATTTCAGACAAAGCAAAAGACAAAATAAACATAATTAAAAGAGATAATCAGAGAAACTATATTTTGCTAAAAGGTAACAAAGACAATGAAG
>CM053587.1:93293935-93311435 GCA_028646515.1 Pseudochirops corinnae | reverse complement strand
AGGATCCACAAGTGTCTCATGTAAGTGAGTATAAACTGAGTATGGAGTTTGAAAGGTGGAGGTGAGGAGTTAGTGTATTTCAGGCATGAAGGACAGGCTGTGCAAAAGTATGAAGAAATAAAATGGAACATTTCGTGCGAATGCAGGTAAGTAGGGTTTGTTCATAGGGTTTGTTCAATCACACTTCACGCCTCACTGAACCCCAACTCCAGACTGCTGTTACTATCTACCTTTTTCATTGTTATTCACCTGCTGTTGACTGATATTGGAAGAAGTCACACAATGGTGCTGACTGGGTCCACTGCCAATTTATGCTATCTAATCTCAACTAGACCTCCAAGGGGATTTTTTCCCCTAATTGACTTTCTATCTCATTCCTCACAGCTATGATTTTAAATCTTCTCTTCAAATTTAACTTCTTACCTATACCATGCCCTCTAGCAGGCATGGCCTCATCTTTGTTCCAAAAATAGAATCAATTCCCCTGTGTTACCTCTTCACTTTGATCCTACCTCCTTCCATCTGTTCAGGCAGATTGCTCCCATACTCATCTCTCACCATCTAATCTTAGTTTTTCCTCTATCTACTAGTTTCTTTCCTGTTAATCACAAACATTCCCAGGTCACTCCATTCTTAGAAAAACAGTAACAGCAACAATAAAAAATCACTCACCTGATTTTATTGTTCCCCCTGGACTTCATCTGTTATGTCACTTAATAAAGTCTTAATAAATTTCCTGAAACACTGATAAATTATGTTTCTTAGTTGGCATGACACAGTCAATATGTATTAGATGTGAGATTCTAATCCATATTTCCCTGGCTCAAATCCAATCCAATAAACATTAACCACCTACTATGTGCCAGCACTATGCAAAGCACTGGAAATACAATTAATTGAAAAGAAAAAGAGATAGTCCTTGCGTTTAAGGAGCTTACAGTCTAATAGAGGGAAACAACATAAAAAAGAGATGGAGAGGCACAAGGGGCTACATGGTTTGGAGGCTTTTTGTTCTGTGTGGTTGAAACCAGGCAAAGCAGCCGATGCAAGCTGGAGTGAGCTGAAAGTCTACAAAGGAAGGCATTGGGTGGAGTTTGGTGCTCCAAGGACAGCTATCTACTGCATCATATACTTATACATACATAATATAGAGTATATGTGTATATATACATGCATATGTATGTGTGTATATGCTACATAAAGTATATACAGGGTTTTCCAAAAGTGTTAGTGCAATGTTAAGACTGTGATTAGTTTCAGATGTGTCCAACTCTCTGTGATCCCATTTGGAGTTTTCTTGGTAAAGATAATAGTTTGCTATTTCCCTCTCCAGTTCATTTTACCCATGAGGAAAATGAAGATAAAGGTTAAGTTACTTGCCCAAGCCACACAGCTAGTGTCTGTGGCCACATTTGAATGCAGGGCTTCCTGACTCCAGGACAAGCGCTCTAGCCACTGTAACACCTTGCTGCCCTGGTGTGAAGGTACTGAAACTATTAAACCATAAAACTGCATTAACACTTTTGAGAAGCCATGTATATTTGGGTGTGTTTATAAGTGACTGAATTTGTATATGCATACACACACACACACACACACATATATATATGTCTCTGAGTGTGTACATGTATATAAAATAATTTAACTCAATAGGCTATCCCTCCAATCACATGTCATAGTCTAGACAATATTAAATTTTTTTACAGAATCACCAGATCCAACAGTGGAAGGGAACTCAGAGATGATCAAGTTGAATAAGAATTCTTCTCTAATACACCTCTTCAGTGAGTCAACCTGTTCCACTTTTTGTACAGCACAAAATGTTAAAAAATTATTTCTTCAGCCAAACCTAACTTCATCTCTTTGTAAATTCCATCCATTGCCCCAAGGTCTCACCATGATCCAAGAAGAATTTTAATACCTCATCAATATGACAACCCTTCAAATACCTTTCCAGGTTAAACTTCATCCTGGTTGCCCTTCTATAAACTCACTCTAGATTAAAGATGTCCTTCTCAATATATGGTCTTTAGGACTAAACACAAAATTCCAGATATGTTCTGACCAGGGAAGAATATAGTGGCACTAATTAATTACCTCCTGAGTCAAAGCTTATGCCTATCTGGTCACATCCTAATTTGTTGTATTTGGTTTTGGGGTTTTTTTGACTGTTATATGATTACATTAAGCTAACAGTCTACTAAAACCCACCTATCTTTTACAGATGAACTAATTTCTCATCAGAGACAGGTAGGTAGTACAGTATATAGAGCACCAAGCCTGGAGTCCCAGAAGATCTGAGTTCAAATCCAGCCTCAGATACTTATTAGCTATGTAAGTCATTTAACCACTATTTACTTCAGTTCCTCATCTGTAAAACCGAGACAACACTGGAGCAGGAAATGGTGAGCCATTCCAGTACCTTTGACAAGAAAATTCCATAGACTTTTTCCCTGTGGCATGGGTTCACATAGAGTCTGACAAGGCTGAATGACTGAACAACAAGAAATATCCCATCACGTTCATAAATGAGTTATACTTCTGCACCTAGGAAATTGATTTTTTTCAACCCAAGAATAAATTTGTATTTATCCCTAGATGTTTGCTAGCCATTCTTTTCATTTGATGTTCTAAAATGATCTAGTTATTAGAGTGAAGTTTCTTAGTCTGTGGTCTGTAGACTCTATACTTCCCTTTAAAAATATCAGGACAAATTTTGTCTTTTTCCATATCTGGGCTACGTCAGCCATTCTCCATGATCATAAAAATAAACAACAGCTCACCAATAATCATTCAGCAATCACATCTGTCAATTTTTTTTAAATATCTGAAGAGGAAACTTATCTGGCCCTGGAGGGCAGCCAATTACACTTCACTATTTTCTCTAATTATCTTGGGTGTCAGCTCCTCCTTACCAATTTTTGTTCTGTTTTTAAAGGTCAAAGATCATTTTAGTTGGCAGAAAAATAAGAATTGAGTGACTCTGCCTTCTCTTTTTGTTGTTATCATTGTCCTTTCCACACTGAGAAGTAGTTCTATCCCTTCTTTGATCTTTCTAATTACCCCAGGGTAGCTTAAAACAAAACAAAGCCAAAAAATCCTTTTTGTTGTCCTTATCTTTCTTTGCCAGCCTCAGATCATTCTAGGCATTAACATTCCTGACACTATAGTCTTATATGACTATGTCATGCTTCTGTATTTCTCCCCTGTCACTTATTCTAATCCATACATCTTTGAACAACTTATTTTCTTCCTCATTAGAATTATTTCTCCTTTTGTTTCCAGAATCTCATCCTTGAGAGCTTTTCACTCCTACTTGCCTGATCTCACTTGTAGAATTTTAGTCTGTGGGATACTACTTATCCTTTCTTTGAACCTTGTTATCCCTAAATCTAACCAGCATTCCAGACTATGTCCTGCTTTCTTCTCTTTCTATCTAAGAATTCTAATTTGAAATGATTTATATTTACCTATTATTCACACTCAGACAACGAGTACTACTCTGCTGGTGAATATTAGAACCTAAAAAGAATTTCCCTACATTATTCCTTCACCTTTTGAAGAATGAAATGATCAGTAAGGCACGTAAATAAATTACTGTTTTGCTTGAGAAGACCAAAAACGTCAATAGATAGGTAGATAATTGAAGCCCTCTGCCTCTCTTATATAATACTTCCATAACAGACTCATGATCTTCTCAAATTACTTGTCTATTTCTTCTTTTTTTCCTGAGTGATCTGTAGTTTATTTTGGGGACAGTTAAGTGGTGCAGTGGAAAGAGTACCAGGTCTGGAGTCAGAAAGACATCTTTCTGAGTTCAAATGGGGCCTCTACTCTTACTGTGTGACTCTGGGCAAGTCACTTAACCCTTTCTGCCTTAGTTTCCTCTTATGTAGGATGAGCTGGAAATGAGCTTGGCCAAGAAAACCCCCAATGGAGTCATAAAGAGTTGGACTTGACTAAAAATAACTGAGTACTTTATTTTAATGACAAAGCTGCTTCTGTTGGTCTTCTCACCAATACTTTACATTCTGCCTTCCCTCCCTGATTTCTAGATTCTCTGACATGAATATATCTTCCTAACATATCATATTTCCATAGCCCTTTATGTCTTGGTAGATTCATCATCAGGCATTTTTAAAGTATCTACTATGTATCAGGTACTGGGCTAAGTTCTCGGGACACAAAGAAAGGCAAAACAACAATCCTTGCTCATGGCTCACAGTCATAGCTAAGTCTCCTGCTTCTTTTAAATAAAGCATCCCCATTGAGAGTCAAATTCTTGTCATTTACTCTTCTGGTGCTGATGATTAGATCATTCTCTCTAATACTGTGATTTTCACTGAATTTTTTTGTTCTATTTTTGGGTTTTTTGCAATTATTCAAAATGTCATTTACAAATAAGAATATTTGGAGAAGATCCATAAATTGGAAATCTTTTTGCTTGAACTTTGCCCAAGATTCCTATAGAATAGTGAATAATTTATATGGGTCTATTGTGTTCCTCACATGCTATCAATGCTCAAGGCTCATTGATCAAAGATAAATCTGCCATTTCATCCATTATAACTCCTTGTATAATTTTAATATATGACTTGGAAACATTTTGATTGAAGAGAGCCTCCAAGTCTGCATTTTGATTGAGTCAGGTCTTTTTTTTTTTTTTTTTTTTACAAAAGTAATAAATTATTAACACTGTTCCAAAACTCTTGAGTATGAAAACCTCTTTAAACATCAAAAAGTTCCAATGAATCCTGCTCCTCTTACATGATCAAAATATAGTAGTGGTTCTATGATAAAATTTTTGTTGTTGATGTTCAGTTGTGTATAGCTCTTTGTAACCCCATTTAGAGTTTTTTTTGGCAAAGACACTGGAAGGGTTGGCCGTTTCCTTCTCCAGCTCATTTTACAGGTGAGGAAACTGAGGCAAACAGGGTTAATGGACGTTTACAGGGCCACAAAGCTAACAAGTGTCAGATGCTGGATAAAATACATAATAACCAAATGTCAATTATGTACATATACATTTTCAAAATCCATGGAAGAATTCTATAACCATTAGGAGTTCTCTTATCCATAGGGTATGAATGAGTATAAGAAACAAAATCCACCATTCTCTATATTTCTCAATTGGTTATGTACAGAAATGTGTGATGTGATAGAAAAGTTCTTCAAAAAACTTTTTTAAAAAAATGTTCATCAAGAATACAACTGATGCATGCATAGACTATTCTCAACAGAATTTGGGAAAGATTGGACAGTAGGTATATGGGTCAGTAGTTGCTAAAATCTTGTTATGTAATTTTAGTAGGGTCACTTTTTTTTGTAATTGAGGGAGAATCTTAACCTCTTCAATATATCCTGAAAAGCCATCCCTCAGTGTTAAATTACATTGACTCTAGCGTGGATTTCTTTCACATGTACACAGATATGAAAGATAAGAAATATCTGCTCTTCCATTTTTCATCTTCTTAAAGGCTGATGCCATATATTCCCATGGTACTTGAAGACCTAAGGGAGATCAGGTATTGGTGATAATGAAAAGTGATCACTGTAAAAAGTATAATCAAATCAATTTATTTTCATGTTTATTTAGGTCCTTCTTTTAATTCTTCCTATAAATTATTTGACTGAAATTTGCCTTATACCAAGCTTCTGGAATGGTCAATGTTGTTGTTGTTGTTGTTGTTGTTGTTGTTGTTTTTGTCAATGTTGTTTTATAAGATACTACTCAAAACCTTGCCCATGACTCTCCAGGTTTTGCTCATGAGCTTGTACTCTCTGGCTGAGGTGTTGAAAACACTGCCTACAGGTGAACCTGCAACATTCTTGACGGCCGTCCACACCAAATTAAAAATGGGATTGGAAAATAGTTAACAAAATGAATGACAAATATGGCAAAAACATAAATGACCTATTTAAAAATGAAATTAAATATACAGCCCCAAGAGGTCCTTTTGTATGATTCGGTGACCCTCTTTTGTATCTGTATTTGATACCATTGCTCTAAACTAGTTTAGCATTAACATATCTTTCCACTTGGTAAAATGACTGTTTAATGGCTGAGACAGCTTCTGGGTTCTCCTTGTCCTAGTCATTGCTTTAAGATGGTCAAACATTTCTAAGAAATGTTGATAGGATCATTGTCTTTATTTGAAGATGTTCCTCATTTTTCACAGATAACCATCCCTCGCCTCTAGGCATTTTAGCTGGTTATCCTCCATGGCAGCAATGCTCTCCCTCCTCATTTTTACCTTGTGGACTCCTTTAAGATCCAACTAAAATCTCACCTTCTACAGGAAGCCTTCCCCATCCTCATATCCTCCCTCTGCTGATTATCTCCAATTTATCCTGTATATAGTTTGTTTGTACAGAATTGTTTGCATGTCTTCTCCCATAGCATACTATAAGCTCCTTGAGACAGGGACTGTCTTTTACCTTTCCTTGTATCCCCCGTGCTTTGTATAGTGAGAGGCACATAGCAGGCACTTAATAAATGTTTATTGTCCAGTTCACTGACAGTTTGTTCAAATACCTCAGAGCAGAACAGCTGCAACTGTTTGTTTATCATCTTTACATTCTTTTAATTTGGTATTGATTTTGACCTTTACTTTAGCTAACTGATGATCTGACTTCACAAAGACAGCTTATTCTGAAATAACTGTGAAATCTATACCCAGCTGTTTCCTTTCTATTTAGATGTAGTCAATTTAGTTTTAAATTATGCTACTTGGTGCTCAGTATTTCAAGTACCTCTTGAATCTGTTCTTGAAGGAAGTATTAATGATGTATAAATATGAGGATTCTCAGTAGCCTTACCTACTTTTGTTTATTGCATGATTTGATTCCAAATTATGATTTCAATTTAATTAATTTTTTTCATTGAACAAAAATCTATCTTCCTTTAGTGCTAGACACCACCACCCTCTGAAAACAAAGGAAAATAAAACATATATGAAAATATATTGTTGTTGTTGTTGAGAAATTTTTCAGTTGTGTCTGATTCTCCACAACCCATTTGGGATTTTCTTGGCCAAAATAGTGGAGTGGTTTGCCATTTCCTTCTCCAACTCACTTTATAGATGAGGAACTGAGACAAGCAGGGTTAAGTAACTTGCCCAGGGTCACACATCTAGTAAGTGTCAGAAGCTAGATTTTAATTAACAAAGTTAAGTCTTCCTGGCTCCAGATCTGGCACTCAATCTCCTATGTCACCTAACTGCTCCAAATAACAAATATGTATTGTCAAGAAAAACAAATTCCCACATTGGCCATATTCAAAACATGTATGTCTCATTCTGCACTGAGTCTAACACATCTGGAATGAGATGACTGTTGCATGGATCAGAATTCTTAAGTCTTTCATACTTGTTTGTTTTTAAAAGGATGTTGTCAGTATATAAATTATTCACCTGGTTCTGTTCTTTTCACTCTGCATCATTTCATACAAGTCTGTCGAGGTTTCTCCTGAATCATTTTCCACTGTGGATTTTGCTGTCCAAACCTGTGTCCATTTTGGAGTGATATCACCACATTTCAAAGTAGATGCCAATATTATTTGATCTTGTCTGGTTTCAAAGATCTGCCCATTTGCCTCAAAATTCTTTTTGTCTTCTAGTTTCATTTAAAATGAGAATGTCAACCTTGATATATTTCAGTTCCTTGAATAATGTTAACTCACCATTTGTTTAATAAAGATGGCATGTTAAGAGGGAATGAATATTTATAGACTATGAAAACTATATGATTTTCAGCACCTACTATCCCCTTTTCCAGCACTCTGCCCCCATTATTTTTTTAAGGAAAATGAAAAATATTTTATATCTTGTACTTTCATGGATTGACAAAGGAAAAAAAAAGTCTTTGCGGAGCCAACCTTCTGGTAAAAAGTCTTTCTGTATTAAATGTAATGATCGGTCTAAGTCGACATTGGCCCAAGCCTACCACCAGGCTCAAAGCCTTCCTGTCATGCCAGAATCTTTAAGTTACTGTTGTATGTGATGAGGTATATTAACAATACAAGTCAATAACAGCTTGAGGATGCTAAGGAAAAATGAAACAGGCAGGAAATGAGGTGAAGAATTCTACTAAATTCCAGGTACTAAGGGGAGGAAGGAGAGTGACTCAGAGGTCCATAAATACCAGTAACTATGATTTACATAGAATGTAGTGAACTTAAAAGGAGAAATAAAAGTGTTAAGCGAAACGGGCAATGAAAATCTAGGAATGTGCCAACTCCTCATCCTGGACCTGTGTGCCGCAGGATATGAGAAAAGCAGCAGTTAGCCTTAGAGAGAGTGCTAAGAGATGCAGTGTCTTCACAAAAACATCAAAACAAAACAAAAAACAGAAACAAAAATCTTAGTTTCACTGAGCACTAGAGGACAAAAGGAGAGGGATATAATATAGTAAGCAGAAAGCTCACTGGCTCTGGAGTCAGAGGCTCTAAGTTCAAATACCACTTAGAATACTACCTTTGTGACATTCGACAAGTCACTTGATCTCACCGGGTCTCAGTTTCCTCAACTGCAAGATGAAGTGACTGGACTAGATGGTCTCTGAGGTCCCTTATAGATACTAGGAAAGAGATCTCAGATCATAAATTTAAGCCAGGTCATCATCTAGTTCAGCCCCTCATTCAACAGGAAAAAAGGGAGACCAGAATGTGACAAGTGGCATGGCTCTGAATGCTATCATCCTTCTACTATGCCACAGCAGAAAATGATTCTCAAAGAATGAAATGGAAGAGTAGGACAGAGGAGAATATTTTTTAATTTAAATTTCATTTTTTAATTGACAAAAATCTATCTTCCTCTTCATGGAGGTGAATAAAGAAACAAAAAAAATTTTGAAAAAAGAAACATAAACCCTTGTAACACTTCTGCATAATCAAGCAAAACAAATTCTCTCATTGGCTATGTCCAAAAAGTACACGTCTCATTCTGCATCATGAGTCTGTCTTCTCTCTGTCATGTTTCATGATGGATCTTCTGAAATCACTGGTGATCATTGTTGATGAGAATCTTTAAGTCTTTCCAATTTGTTTATCTTTATAATGTTGCTGTTAATGGTATAAATTATTTTGGCTCTGCTCACTTCAGTAGCAGAAGAGGATATTGACCTTGTGATGTAGGAAGGTTTATGGCGAAGCCCACTTAAGGGGAGAAAAGGAAATAGAGATCCACAATAGCTAGCCTGTATCAGGGCATTTTTTTCCATTGATCCAGGATATTTCACGTAGTCCAGGATTCTCAGCCAGGTAGCTGTGGAGGCTAGGGAGAGGAAAATCTGCCTTGCCTCACTGGGAAAGTATTGCAGAAGAAAGTTGGAAAAAAGTTGCATTTTTGTCCCTCATTTTCAAAGAGGACAACGATATCACAATGTGATGGTGATGTCTTCACTTGCACTTGAGTTGGATTTAAGGGACACAGAGCTGAGCAAAGTCATAAGCCTCCCTCTCTCTACAGAGTTATTGGAGTTCAGTGGCAGGACAAATGGAGAAAGGGTAAAGGATGCTTGGAAGTGAAGAGGGAAGGAAACATAAAACAGATGAAGTGGGAAGCAAGTTGTCTTCCCCAGTCCTGCTTCCCTCAAGTTAATACATGGTCCACTAAGATTTTATGATCATTTTATATGGAGCTGGGATGAAGATTCACCTTTGTATAATTGATAAAGAAAATCTATAATAAAAAAAGAAGCGTGTAAAATGGACTATTATTTATCCTGCAATGAGGATGAAGTGTTTCCTATTACTTTTAATTCAATGGATATTTTCTCAGCACCAATTATGTATCAGTTCTGTCACTAAAGCACCAGTGATATTCAACCATAGATATGCACACAGCATGTCCAGACCTACTCTAATATCTCCCCTCAAATAGTATTTAGTGATTTACGTTTAAAGTAAATTATAGTTACTTAAAAATAAGTTTTTTATTTCTTAAGTTTGATGAATAAAATAAGGTCATTTACAAATGAGTATATAAGTCAATTCAACAAGCATTTATTAAAGACTTACTGTCAGTAAAAGGGATACAAAAAAGGGCAAAACTAGTTCATAATCTCAAGGAGTTCATGTTCTGATGGTGGTAACAACAGGAAAATTGTTAGCTAAATACAAGATACACGGAGACTAGATAGATAATAATTTGAGAGGGCAATGCACTATTAGTTGAGGTGACCAGAAAAGTCTCCTGAAGGAAGTATGATGTGAGTTAAGTCTTGAACAAAGTCAGAGAAGCTTAAAAGGAGGGAATGGTCAGGGAGAATACTCTAGATATGGGAGACAGATAGTGCAAAGATGTAGAGATGATGGGAGATGGAGAGGCCTATGTAAAGAACTACAATTAGGTGAGTGGAGCTGTATCTTGGGCAGCTAGGTGGTAAAGTGAATAGAGCACCAGGTTTGGAGTCAGAAATATCTGAGTTCAAATCCATCCTCAGATACTTAATAGTTGTGTGACCCTGGGCAAGTCACTTAACCCCTATTTCTCTCAGTTCCTCCTCTGTAAAATGGAGACATATCGAAGAAGGAAATGGAAAACCATTTTAGTGTCTTTGCCAAGAAAACTCCAAGGACAGAAGTCTATAGTGTCATATAGAAACAGACATTACTGAACAACCAAACAACAACAACAAACTGTATCTTAGAGTGTGTGGAAGGGAATAAAATGTAAAAAAACAATGCAACAAGACATGGGAAGGAAAAAGTATTGGCTCTTTCTACAGAATGACAATAAATTTCTTGGAGTCATCCCTTCAATTCACTTCCCTGCTATCATAGTGCTCTGAGACTCTTGCAAAAGATGGCTGGTCTGCCTAGGGTACACTGGCTAAAGGTAAAGTAAAGTAAAGGGAAGGATTCAACTTTTGAAAAGCTTTACATACTCCAAAGAGGGTTTTATATTTGCCCTTGAATGTAATAGAGAGCCACTGGAGTTCACTGAATAGGGGAGAGGGGGATGTGAAGATGATGTCTATGCTTCAGAAAAATCAGTCTGGCAGATGAGTGAAGAATGAAAGGGAGCAGGGAAAAACTTTCAGCAAGGAGACCAGTTAGAAAGCTGTGGTCATAGAGCCTATGCTGGGGTGGTGACTGTGATTTGAGACCAGGGTATGGCAGGAGAGATGCTGTGAAGATGGAAACATCAATATTTGGCAACGGATTGGAAAAAATTAAAAATTTTAAATGAAAGTTCCTATGTGCAAATACTAATGAAATATGCTACCCAGGCCCCTGAAAGCAAATGACATGCCCATCTTAAATTATACTTATCTCATTCACTAATATAGATTCTCTGAGTATTTCTTCTACGTCTGTATTGCTTGATTTTTATTTAGATTTTTTTAAATAGTTGTTTTTACAAAACAAAATGCATTTTTCACTAATCCATATTGGTTTCCTTCCCCCTTCTCTCAGGTAATTCAAACAGTAACGTTTTTCCTATCAGGATCTTTTAAGAATGTACCTTCCTGCTAACCAATTTAGAGAGAACAGGCTGCTAGAGAAGAAGGAATGTCCATAAACTTGTAAATATTTTTCAACTTGGCTTTTGCTAAAAAATAGCAAGTGTTTTTATTCATAACACATATATATGTTTTCAACAATTTGATATTTCTCAATGCTAAGATATAGTCAGTCAAATCTTCCCTAAGAGGAGGCAGGCAAGGATACCTTAGATATTCATATGTATCTTAAACAAGATGTAGGAGGATTATATACTCCATCCCAATCCACTGTGCCTTGAATTTTCCATCTCTGCTCAGCTCCCTCCTAAGTGTGAAGGGAAATTAAACCCTCTCATCTATTCACATAATCAGCATGATTCTCTGACTCATAGGTTATTCCTCCATGGGTTTATCTACCAAAGGGAGAATTTGTTTACTTTCTAACTTCCCACTGGTAGGGGAAGGATTTTCTTCCATATATACCTCCCATGACAAACCAAAAAGAGATAATTGGATAGAATATACATTAGCCCACACAGTTTACAAATTGTAGAGCCCAGACAAAGGTAGCTTCTGAGACCCTGGGCTGAATTTGTGTGAATACATTTCAGCATATATTCTATTAAAAAGTGTGATACCCACCCAGATTTGCCTGCAAAGAAAATCACAAAGAAGTCCACCACCACAAGGTAATTTCTGCAAGGGAAAAGGGCTTGAGATTACTTGTACACAAGTAGGCATTTGGCTTTTATCAAATACGCCATATGTCAACATTGCTTAGATCACTTTTTAGATATATTGTGTGTTCTGGTTGCAGTTCAGAAAACAGTTGAACTATGGATCCTATAAAACATCTGGGGAATACAGACATCTTCCCTGGACATGTAGCAGTATGTTCCCAACACAACAATGTAGCAAGTTATGGGGAGGAAGAAGTATAGGCTCTTACTATGGAATGACAATAAACTTCTTGGAGTCATCGCTTCAATTCACTTCCCTGCTTCTCATAGTGCACTGAGACTCTTGCAAAGGATGGTTGGTCTGACCAAGGTACACTGGCTAAATGTCAAGTAAAACTTAGTTAATGTTCCTTTCCTAAACAAGGTCTGGATGGAATTCCTGAAACTCAAAGCTAGTGTCTGGCTCCGAGCACACTCCTTCACCCCAGATCTCACTGCCAACAAAGAGAGAGTAGAAGGCTGAGAAGCCTTGGCAAGAGACTTCTATGGTCATCGGACCAAATAAACATTTACTGAATTGAACTTGCCTCATTCTATTTTTTTGTATTGGTTTCCTTGTGCTAGTTGGCCTGCAGTAGTTTTCTTGCCCTCCTCCCCCAACCTTCCATGTATCATCCATGTGAAGTCATGACAATAGGATGCAAGAGAAATTACTAACTCTG
This sequence comes from Pseudochirops corinnae, assembly GCA_028646515.1. NCBI lineage: Eukaryota > Metazoa > Chordata > Mammalia > Diprotodontia > Pseudocheiridae > Pseudochirops > Pseudochirops corinnae. The sequence goes on along the minus strand of CM053587.1, from coordinate 93,298,585 downwards.
TCCTTCTCCTTTTCTTTTTCCCTTGTTTGGTACCAAATATCTACAGAAGCTGACAAGGTGATGCCTGCTCATATTCTTCTCTACTGGCTAAAGAAGAAACAAAACATCTCCATTGGTCATTTAGTCAATGACAACCCATCCCTTTAGCTTATCTTTAAAACAATCAACTACATTATTTTCTCTTACAGATATTCAAACAATTTTTCCAGCTCATACTTAGTGTCATAGGACTATAAATTTAAAATGGAGGGGGAGGTGGAAGGGACTTGAAGATCATCTAGTCCAACTGTGTCTTCTTACAGGTGAGAAAACTGAAACACCAAGAATTAAGGGGCCTCAAGATGACACAGCTAGAATTTGTACCTAGATCCTTGGACTCAAAATCCAGTTGTTTTTTTCAAAATTCCAGACTACCTAGAAACTGTTGCATTTGCAGATAGAAAACTTACCCTGTACTAACATAAAGAAATATTCAGGACCACTGGATTCAATTCAAAAAAGCATTTATTAAGCACCTACTATGTTTAAGAGGGTAGCCAGGTGGCCCAGTGGATAGAGTGACAACCTTGGAGTCAGGAGAAACTGATTTCGAATCCAGTCTCAGACACTTACTAGCTGTGTGACCCTGAGCAAGTAACACAACCTGGTTTGCCTCAGTTTCCTCATCTGTAAAGTGAGTTAGAGAAGGAAATGGCAAACCACTCCAGCATCTTTGATAAAAAAAAAAAAAAACCCAGGGGTAACTAGGTGGCACAGTGGATAGAGCACTGGCCCTAGAGTCAGGAGGACCTAAGTTCAAATCTTGCCTCAGACACATAACACGTACTAGCTGTGTGACCTTGGACAAGTCACTTAATCTAATTGCCCTGCCTTCCCTCCTCCAAAAATTAAAAAACAAACAAACAACCAAATGGGATCATGAAGAGTCAGGCATGACTGAAATGACTGAACAAACAACATCTATGTATAAAACACTATCCTACACAAAATAACATACACACTAAACATGGTGACTCACAAACTCTAATAACTATAACATAATTATTAAGTGCATAGGAAAGGTTGAACAGCATGACCCTGGGGCATCTCAGTGGAGCGGTGGCTAGAGCACCAGCCTTGGAGTTAGGAGGACTTGAGTTCAAATTCAGCTTCAGACATTTGACATTTACTCAGCTGTGTGACCCTGGGAAAGTCACTTAACCCTGATTGCCTTGTCAATAATAACACCACCAACAATAATAATAGTAACAGTGCCTCAGAAGTTCCAAAGGAGAGAGATTACTTTTATGGGGGAAATCAGGGAAGTCTTTAGAGACTTCACAGAGAAGGTGGTATTCGAGATTAGGCTGGAAAAAAAGGAAACAATGTCAGTAGGCAGAAGGGAGAAAGGAGAAGAAACATTTAATTTGCAAAGTGTCTTACAAATATTATTTTATCCTCACAACAACCCTGGCTGGTATGTGTTATTATGATCTCCATTATATAGTTGAAGAAACTGAGGCAGAAATTAAATGTCTTGCCCAGGTCCCCTAACTGAGGCTGAATGTGAGATGAGGTCTTCCTGATTCCAGGCCCCATTCCTTATGCACTGCATTACTGAGAAGCCTTTATATTGAAACTTCTCTATGCAAAGCTAGTATGAGGGAAACTGTGTCCCTCCTAAGGATGGAGGATGGCAGTCAGAAAGGTAGGGGGTGAGAAAGGGCTCCTCAAGATCAGAGAACAAAGAGAAACCCAGTTTGGCTAGAGTTTAGAGGGTAGGAAGGGGCATAGTCTGAAATAGTTCTGGAAAGGCAGGATCATAAATAAGATCACAGACTTTAGAGTGGAAGGATCACCTTAGATGTATATTTATTGATGAGAAAACAAAGGCCTCTAACAGTCACTTCCTCAAGGTCACATAGCCATTAAGTAGTAGAATGTAATTTCAAACCCAAGACCCCCTAGTTCAAATTTGGTATTCTCTCTAGATACCCCACCAATATTGACAGTCTCAAAAAACAGAATTTTAAAGAATTTCTATTTTATTCTACAGAAGATGTAAAGCCACCAGCTATTTTTGAGTAAGACTGTGATGTGATCTAACCTATATACTCCAAATCTTTAGGATCATTAACTTGCACTTCAGAAAGGCGGGACTGAAAACGTAATCAACTAGTTTGTTCGGTCTTTGAGAATTGGCTTCAATTACAATGACGAAACTGAATGTTTCAGAAGAAATATCTAATAACTTTCCTTTGAGAAATTGAAATTATTACAAGTTGAGATAACTTCATATTACATGGCCCATAACCTCTCTTTTGGTTTGGAATGAAGTTAAATGTCAATTTATCTGGTGCTCACCCACAAGTCTGGCAGAGTCATTGTGGCCTCTGTAAGCTGTGCATTTGCCCTTATCCTCTGCATCATTTTTATATCTTTAATAAACCACAACCAAATCCTTCCCCTGATTTAATCTTTGCAATTGCATCATTGTGTTATGTAGCCTATTAGCTACTAATCTAATTTTGTTTTGGGGAAATTGCCTATGCTACTACATCATCATCATCATCATCATCATCATCATCAACATCAACATCATCATCATCATCATCATCAACATCAACATCATCAACATCATCATCATCATCAACATCATCATCATCATCATCAACATCAACATCATCAACATCATCATCATCATCATCATCATCATTATTTTGTACTTGTATAACTGATCTTTTCTGTGTCTCAAAATGTATATCTTATTCTTGGATCCCTCACTTTTCTGTTGGTAAAAGTGGGTAGCATGCTTCATCATCATCCCTCTTGGAATCATGGTTGTTCATTGGTTGTTCATGATCAGAGTTTTTTAAATCTTTCAGTAGTTTTTCTTGATAATGCTGTTAGTATTCTAGAAACTGTTCTTCTGATCCTGGTCACTTCACTCTGTATTAGCTCATTCAAGTCTTACCAGGTTTCTGCAAAACCACGTATTTCATTATTTCTTACATTACAATAATATTCAATTATATGCATATGTCATAATCTATTCAGTCATATCCCAATTGATAGGTACTTAGTGTCTTTAATATAACAAAAAGGGTTGCTATACATACTTTTATACATAGAGGTCCTTTTCCCAATTAAATTGTTATATATATAAATTCAAGATATCAGACTTTCTTATTTTGAGATTCCTATGCAAGTATTTATCTTTGGGAAACTTCATCTTAGTCCATTGTTCCATTTGGTCAAAATCACTTGATTCTCTCACTAATCCGATTAGCCCCTCCTTCCAACAAATTTGATAATTGTGTTAGAGGGTCCTCTCTCAATCACAGATGACTATATTGAACAAGAATGGATCAAGGATAAAACTTTTGACAATTTCAGAGACATCCCTCCAGGCTGACTTCAGTTGATTAAGCACACTATTCTCCGGCCACATGTGTTTAATCAATTCTATATCTAAATGTATTAGCTAGTCCATATTTCTCTCTCTTATCCACAAATATATCAAGGGAAAGTGTCAAATGATTGCTCAAACTGAGACCTATTAAGTGCCATAATTCTTTTAATGTGCCAGATTATTTTGGTAAAAATAATTAGCTAATCCATGTTGGTTTGTGTTGATCACTGTTTTTGGAAAAATAAGTGCTCATAATTTATTTTAATGATCTACTTTGAGATTTTGGGTGCAATCAACATTAAAATTTACTAATTAGTGGTTTCAACAACAACAATAATATATTTATGTAATACTTTAAGGTTTATAAATTGCTGTCTTCATGATAATCCCATGAGATAGGTAGTGTAAGTATTATTAGATGCATTTTACCACTGAGGAAACTAAAGCTCAGGAAGGTCGTCAGGAGTCACATAAATAGTAGCCATTGATGATTGTCTGATGATTTGATCTTAGGGCTCCCCTGATTCCAGGCTGGAGAACTCCATTACACTGGAAACTTAAATAAATAAATGTTAAGTGATGAGATAGTCTCTTTCTTCTTTCTTAGTTTTCCACTTTTTCTTAATCACATTTTTTTTTCCTATAAATCCCATTTTGAGGATAATTTTCCTTGCTGGGGAACTTGAAAGGAAAATAGAAGTATATTTTGCCTTTTTTCTATTGTCTGTCAAATCTACAGAAGAGCTAGCTTTCCCAAAAGGGAGGTATATTCATTCATTTTCTTAGTATTTCCCTGAACAAAATTATAAAAGTCCTTTTTTATTAATATGAAAGTATAGAAAAACTCTTGGAAGATTAGGCAGAACATTAACTATCCTAGACCAAATTATAATTTTCAGCAACTCTTCACAAATAAGAGTGACAACATACTGCTTTGTGAATCAAGAAAAAAACATATGCAGGCATACAGCAGTAAGATTCCCACCCCCCTACCCACACCCCTTGTCCCTCCCCCCTACACAGTAAACAGATGCTTCCAGATAACTGATTTGGGGTGACCCAGTACGAATATGCCAATCAAGACCAAGGATATTAAAAAAGATATCTTATTTTGCATGTGACTTTTATCACTGTTAAAATGATAATGAGAAATATGGCTGAAGGTACCTTAAAATAGCACAGATTCTTTACTCGGAATCTAGAAAACCAATATGTAGACAGACTTCCACAAGTCAGTGAACTTGGACCAAAAAAAAAAA
>CM053587.1:93283498-93293835 GCA_028646515.1 Pseudochirops corinnae | reverse complement strand
CCTCCTGACTCCAGGGCCAGTGCTCTATTTACTAAGCCACCTAGCCACCCCCTCTAACTTAAATTTAACATTTCCTTTGATTATAAATATAGGCAATAAACATTATTCTGAAGAGTCCAGTTTTGCCAGGCTGCTGTAATGATAATGGGAATTTGAAGATCTTCCCTGCCCCTTAATAGGCCTATTATAATCACACAGAGCCTGTGGTGGAAGGAGTTTGCTAAATGGGTGGAACAGGAAAGGGTAGAACAGAGCAGGAAATGAATGAAAGCAGTTAGAATGGAGGGAGGAGAGGACTCAGGCAAGCAGATAGCTAGGATTATGAGTATTTGTTTGTGAGAAGGCCCAAGCAGGGGGAAGGCTTTGGGACGGTGTTGCTTCCTGGAGTGATAAAATGTATTAACTTCTTTGTCGCTATGATGGATTTGGTTTTCTGATGCTGGGATCTGACCTTCTGGTGTCTGAATAAATGTTTTGCTTCTGTCTTCTATTTGAATAGTCTGTTATATTTTGTGATTCAGAACTATGCCTACATATTCATAGTCACCACTGTTGCTGTGAATATTGCCTTGGCAATACAACTGCTAAAGGGGTCCATGTCCCACTGCCAAAAAGTTAATATTTGTTCCCCGATCAAGAATAACTACAAGTCCAATAGTAGTAGTAGTAGTAGTAGTAGTAGTAGTAGTAGAAGTAGTAGTAGTAGTAGCTGTAGCAGTATTAATACTTACACTAATTACTCACATATACATGCCTATAGGTAGTTAACATTTATTAAGCACCTACTATTTTCCAGGTACTGTGTTAAGCCCTGAGAATAGAAAGACTAAAAAGATATGTATATTTATATGTTATCTCTTCCAACAGAATGTAAGTTCTTTGACAGGTAGAGACAGTCTCATTTTCGTCCCTATATACTCAGGACCCAACAGAGTATACTGCACATAGTAAGTGCTTAATAAATGTTTATTGATTAGCTGACTGAAGGATAATAGTAATAAGAGGAGAAGCATTTGGAATATTATTCTTCCCAACATAATAATCTTCCCAGCATAAACTGTGCAAGGTAAAAAGTTCTAGGACTGAGAATCTTCACATAGATTAATTCCTAGCCAATCAAAGTATATAATCCATAAATTGTGAAAGAAATATCATCTTGCTGCCTGTGCCCCAAAAGCGAAGGCATCCTGTCTTGCTTGTAGAGCAGTGGAAAGTATTTAACTGGCCTAAATGAATGAATCACAAGACCTAGATTCTAGTCCTTTGCCACTAAAAATCTCTTCATTTGCTGGACCTCAGTTTTTTTCATCTGCATAATGAAGGAGTCAAACTAGATTATCTCTGATGTCCCTCCCAACTCTAACATTATCTGATTCAACTGTTGACAAGTGTAAAAAAAATGACTCCTATCACCAGATGGGAGATACGGTTGGCATAGAGACAGGTCTTGGCAAATTTCCCTTGACTGTCCTGATCAAGGTGGCAAGGAAGAACATCAGATCTATCCACAGTGAACATGATTCTTGTTCTCTGCCAGCAAAGATAACCATGTAACTGATTTTCAAGAAATGAATATTCAACATAGAATAACTGTTTGGACACAAGCTACTTAGGGATATTTTTGGATCCAAAATTTACCCAAAGGACCTGCCTTACAAAGACCCACATAGGACTTTCACCTAATGTTGCAGGTACTGGCTCTGAGTGGAGGATACAGAGGACTTAAAACACTCCATTGGTGATACAGCAAACAATTTGTACTTACTTATACATTGGTGTTTTATCACAATATGTTTATATTTATATGTTTATTTTTTCTCATTTCAGGAAAGTATGTTTTGTTTCCAGACTGCCTTTCCAGGCAGACATCCCCCCTAACTCATCACCCATCATCCATTATTTTACTGTCTTATGAGTTGTGTCCAGCCTATGCCAGAGCCCCCCAGGCACATACTGGACTAATCAGACTAGCTGAACACAATGTACTTTGACCCCAACATCATAATGTCATTGGTCCTCTTTGAGTATGAAGGATGTATGACAACAACAATCTTTCCAGGCTTATTTCACATTATTCTATTATTCTCCTTCATGTCCTCTACATGAGTAGGGCAGCCAAATGAATCTCTTTACTAGGATACACACATGATGGTACGTTGCTTATGTCTTTGTCTTTCCAAAAGCTATCTCCTATCCTTAGAATATACTCCTCCTCACTTCCTCTCTATTTATTCTCTGGTTTTCCTCAAGGCTTGGATCCAGTATCACTTTTGGGAGGAAGGAATGAAGAAGGAAAGAAAGGGGAGGAAGGGAAGAAAGAAAAGAAAGACAAAGAAAAGAAAAAGAAAAGAAAAGGAAGGAAGGAAGGAATTACTAAATGCCTACTATGTGCCAGCACTGTGCTAAGCACATTACAAATATTACGTCATTTGATCTTCACAACAACTTTGAGAGGTAAGTGCTATTACGATCTCCATGTTACAGTTGAGGAAACTGAGGATGGCAATGGCTAAATGACATGCCCAGGGTCACACAAGAAGTGACTGAGGCTCCCTTATGTTTTCATTCCTTTAGGTCAAGCATTCTCTCTAATGTATCATCTAGGCTGCCTCTCTGCAACTTCCCTACCCCAGGAAATTATTTTTGTATTTAATTTGCACATAGTAAATTTGTGTATATTTTCATTATGATTTCCACTAATGGAATGTAAGCTCCTTGTGGTCAGGAATGCTTTTATTTTTAGCTTTGTTTCTTTACTTGGTGCCTAGCACAGTGCCTGGCATAAAGAACATGCATACAGAAAAAGCTTAGAGAAGGGAAAAAAATTACAAAAGAGTTATAAAATAAGGGTAATGAAGAGGATTTTAGTTTTTACTTCCATGTGAAGGTGTCATAATTAAAGAGAACCTGGACCACTAAAACTGACACCAAGATGCATGGAAAAAAGTTGAAGAGGCTATATATAGTTCTCTAATAAAAGATAAGTTTCATCAGAGAATACAATGTGTAAATGGAAATACCACCAAAAGGAAACTGAGCTCAAACTGAAAATACCAATACAGGCTCCAGAAACCAGATAATGAAACATAACTCTTCCCATGGACAAAAGGATGGAGAACTACTAAGGCAGGACATTGTATAGACTGTAATGCAAATGTGGTCACTGAATCAGATGATTTTGCTTATTTGTTTTTATTTTATTTCTTTTTTACAAGGGAGGTTTCAATATGGCACAGGTAGGGACTGAAATGACCTTCATATAAAGACAAAAGTAATTAACAAAATAATTTTGTTTGTCTGTTTGTTTTAAAGAAAGTACAATAGCCACAGAAAAATCTCTCCTGGATTCCTCTTAATACTCAGCTCTACCCCTCTTGCTTTGTATTTGCTATGTTCCATGGCTTAGAATTTGTGTTCCCCCTGACTCTGATCTTTGGACAGACCTCTCAACATTCCCACTCTTTCTCCTGTGTATTTCCCCCTCCCCCACTGGTAATTCCCACATTTGGCCCTTTCCCCAAATTTATCGTAATGCAAATGTTCCAGTTGGCTACCAACCCAAGCTCTTAATCTTTACCCAACACTGACTAACTGATCTCACAAATACGCCTATTTACTTTTTCATGAATTGTAAATGTGTAGCATTTTTTAAACTCCTGAAGAAATGTTTTGACATTTTATAGAATCTTGTTTTTTTAAAGGGATACACTGAAATTGAATCTTACCAACCCTCACTGAAACAAATAGGTCATTTGATAAACACTAAATTGGTCACATGGACATGATCTGATGCTGGGAAAAAGGAGGAGGGAGGTGAATTCAAATACAGACCAAGGTCCACCAAACCCTGTTATTGATGCATGCTCTTTATCCAGGGTCAAGACTCCAGCTTATGTCTGAGTATAGACACATAATGCTGGTAGCTGATGGACCAAACAGTAAACTGGAGCTGCAAAGGCATTAAAATAGCCTGGTCCATGGCAGGTGAGGGAAATCATGCATTTTTGCTCTCTTAGTGATTACATCTTTCAAGGGTAAATGATAAGCCACAAAAGAAGTATGATTGATTGTATTTTTCTCTTCACAACTTGAAATAGTAGAATGGTTTATTATTTTGATTTCATAATGGTTGTCTGCTTTTTCTTTTCTTTCTAGTACTTTCTTTCAGATCTGGTTTTAGGCACCTGCATCGTGTAGTGTCCCACGATACATGTAACCAGACACAAAGCCAGTGTCCTAAGTCAGCTGCTTGATTTACAGATAGAAAGATCTCAGTTCAAATCCTGCCTCAGACACTTACTAGATATGTGACACTGGAAAAGTCACTTAGCCTATCCTAACCTGAGTCCCCTCATTTGTAAAGTAAAAAATGACACTAGCACCTATCTCTCAGGATTGCTGTGAGGATCAAATGAGATATCTAACATATAGAAAGTTTCTTCCCAAACCTCAAAGCTCTGCATAAATGCAAGCTATTTTAATTACACTTATGACCCCCTAAATCCAGATTTTATAAAGACTATCAAGATTCGAATAAGCCTTCTCTAAGTCTAATGAATCAGAGAAAATGTGTACGCCAACAAGCTATTCCATTTATCAATCAGTGGCAGACTTGTGGAGACTATACTGAATACTACACCTTTTCTCTTTCTCTGTCTCTCTTTCACTTTCTCCCTCTCTCTATCTCCCTCTCTCTTTGCTTCTTGGAGGGGGGAAGGCAGGGCAATTGGGGTTAAGTGACTTGTCCAAGGTCACATGGCTAGTGTTAAATGTCTGAGTGCGGATTTGAGCTCAGGTCCTCCCGACTCCAGGGCTGGTGCTCTATTCACTGCGCCACCTAGCCTCCACTAAACCTTTTTTTTAAAATAGTGAGTCAAGGAAAGTCTCGTGCAGGCTATTAAAACTGCTCTTACTAAGTAATAATTAGTAATAATAGCGGCAAACATTTATATAGTTCTTACAAAGTGCCAGACACTGCTCTAAGAACTTTGAAATTATCATCTCATTTGATTATCACAAAAATTCTGGAAGGCAGCTGCTATTGTTATTCCCATTTCACATAGCAGTAGACGATGCATACCTTTTAAGTCTAGTAGCCTTGCTTTTAGAAACAGGTATTTCTTCCTACCCAATGGAATCATACTCACCCACAGAACTGAAGCGAGAATTTGAAAACCACAAAGGTTCTAGGCTCAATATATCAATCCCCAACGTCGGAAATTGAAACATCCAACACAAAGAAATGGTCATTGAATCACTGCAGCACTGCCTCAAGAAGGCTTAGTTCCTGATGCAGGGAATACAGAACAAGACCAAGCGCATTCCAAACAGCCCAATCCTTTCAAGATAACCGAAGCTTGCTTTTTTTTTTTTTTCACATGAAGTCAGTTACGAAGTGGCAATACAACCGCTAAAGGGTCTTTCTCAAGACATATGAAAGAAACAACAAACCAATGATGAAGTACAATTCCTAATTCCTTTAATAGGCACATTCTAAGTTCTTAATAGATGTTATACATCAATCATATGTACTAGTCTCAGAAAATATCTCTTTTAAGGTGTATTTTTAATGCCTTAAATAGCAAGACTATTCTCACTGGATACAATGGGGCCATGCCAGTTTCAAACCAGAGCAAGTAGAGATTGTTGCTGAAAGGTTTCACAATATTTCAGCATAAGATGTGATGCCTTTTTAAATCTTTAAAAAAATTTTTTGATTTCTAAATTCTCTCCCTAACATCCCAACCCCATCTATTCTAAAGGCAAGCAATGTGATATCAATTATACACGTGGAATCATGCAGACATATTTCTATATCAACCATATTGCAAAAATAAGGCAAGAAAAATAAAGTTAAAAATGCTTCATTCTGCATTCAGACATCATCACTTCTTTCCCTGGAGGTAGACAGAATTTTTCATCATAAATCCTTTGGAACTATGTTGGAACATTGTATTGACCAAAATAACTAATTCATTATATAACATCATTGTTACTATGTACCATATTCTCCTGGTGTTGTTCACTTCACTTTGCATGAGTTAACATAGGTCTTCCCAGGTTTTTTCTGAAACCAGTGTGTTCATCATTTCTTATAGTACAATATTATATTGTATTACAATCATATACTACAACTTGTTCAACTGTTTCCTAATTGATGGAATCCCCTCAATTTCCAATTCTTTGCCACCATGAAAAGAACTCTGATGTCTTTGGGATACAGACCTAGTGGTATGGTTGGGTCAAATGGTATGCACAGTTTTATTGCCCCTTAAGCATAGCTCCAAATTGCTCTCCAGAATGGCTGAATCAGTTCACAACTCTACCAATAGTACATTAGTATGCCAGATTTTCCACATCCCCTCCCACATTTGTCATTTTCCTTTCCTGTCATGTTAGCCAATTTGATAGGTGTGAGGTGGTAGCTCAGAGTTGTTTTAACTTGTGTTTCTCAAATCAATAATGATTTAGAGCATTTTCACATGACTAAAAATAGCTTTGATTTCTTCATCTGAAAACTGCCTAATCACATCCTTTGACCATTTATCAATTAGGGAATGACACATATTCTTATAAATTTGATTCAGTTCCCTATATATTTGAGAAATGAGGTCTTTAACAGAGAAACTTAATATAATTTCCACCAGTTTTCTGCTTTCCTTCTAATCTTGGTTGAATTGGTTTTGTGTAAAACATTTTTAATTTAATGTCATCAAAACTATCCATTATACATTCCATGATCCTCTTAATCTCTTGTCAGGTCATAAATGCTTCTCTTATCCGTAGATCTAGGTAAAAATTTTCCAGATCTCCCTATTATGCTTCTATCAATTTTTATGTAAAACTCATGTAGCTATTTTGACCTTATCTTGGTATCCAGTGCAAGATGTTGGTCTCTACCTAGTTTCTAACAAACTGTTTTCCAGTTTTCCCAGAAAATTTTTGCCAAATAATGAGTTCTTGTCCCAAAAGTTTGGATCTTTTAGTTTATCAAAAACTAGATTACTATAGTCATTTACAATTATGTATTATGTACCCAATCTATTCCCCTGATTCACCATTCTATTTCTTAGCCAGTACCAGATCATTTTTATAATTACTTCTTTGTAATACAGTTTGAGATCAGGTACTACTAGGCCATCTTCCTACTCTTTTCTTTTTATTAGTTCCCTTAATATTCTTGACCTTTTGTTCTTCTAGATGAATTTTATTATTTTTTTGTAGTTCTATAAAATTATTTTGGTAGTATGATTGGTATGACACCAAATAAGCAAATTAATTTAGCTAGAACTGTCATTTTTATTATATTGGCTCAGTCTAACCATGAGCAATTAATAGTTCTCCAATTGTTTAGATCTGTGTTTATTTGTGTGAAAATTGTTTTGTAATTGTGTTCATATGGTTTCTGGGTTTACATTGGTAGGTAGACACCCAAATATTTTATAATATTAGTTCAAATGCAACTTCTCTATCTCTTTCTGATGGGGCATGTTAGTAATATATTAAAATGTTAATTATTTATGTGGGTTTATTTTATATCCTGCAACTTTGCTAAAATTGTTTATTTTTTCACCTAGGTTTTTTGTTGATTCTCTAAGTATAAAATCATATCATTTGCAAAAAAGAGATTGTTTTGTTTCCTCATTACCTATTTGAATTCCATCAATTTCTTTTTCTTGCATTCTTGCTACTGCTAACATTTCTGCTACAATATTGAATAATAGGGGTGATAATGGGTATCATTCATCCCTGATCTTTTTTGAGAAGGCTTCTAACTTAACCCTCATTACAAATAATGCTTACTCTTGATTTTAGGTAAACACTACTTAACATTTTATGAAAGATTCCATTTATTCATATGCTTTCCAGTATTTTAATAGGATTGAATGTTATATGTTGTTCAATCTTTTGCTACAACTATTGAGACAATATATAATTTTTCTTAATGATATGCTAAATTATAGTTTCCCTAGTATTGAACCAGCCCTACATTCTTGATATAAATTCTACCTGGTCTTAGTATTATAATTTTATTTAAAAACTTTACACCAATATTAATTAGAGAAATTTTTGGATAGCTTTCTTTCTCTGTTTTTGTTAATATTGGTTTAGGCATCAACAACATATTTGTGTCATAAAAGGAATTTGGTAGAATTTTTTCCAAATACTTTATATAGTATTTGAATTGATTATTTCTTCAAATGTTTGATAGAATTCACTAGAGAATCCATCTGGGCTAGGGTATTTTTTCTTAGGCAATTCATTTATGGTTTGTTCAATTTCTCTTTCTAAGACAGGGTTATTTAACTATTCTATTTTTTCTTCTGTTAATCTGGCAGTTTATATTTTTGTAAATACTCCTCCATTTAACTTAGGTTGTCAATGTTACTGACATGTAATTGGGCAAAATAGCACCCAAAATTTGCTTTAATTTCTTTATTTTTTGCTTTTTTTTTGGAGGGCAATTGGGGTTAAGTGACTTACCCAAGCTCACACAGCTAGTTTTTGTGTTAAGGTTCTGAGGCTGGATTTGAACTCAGGTCCTCCTGACTCCAATGCTGGTGCTCTATTCACTGTGCTACCTAGCCACCTCAATACTTGCTTTAATTTCATAATCATTGATGATGCACTTACCTTTTGCACTTTTGACACTGGCAATTTGATATTCTTATTTCTTTCACATCAAATTTATCAATAGTTTGTATTTTTTCCCATAAAACCAGCTCCTAATTTTATTTATTAATTCAATAGCTTTCTTACTTTCCAATTTATTAATCTCTCCTTTGATTTTCAGGATTTCCATTTTGGTGTTTAATTGTAGATTTTTAATCTGTTCTTTTCTAATTTTTTAAAAATAATTACATGCTCAATTCAATTATCTGTTCTTTCTCTATTTTGTTGATATGTGTATTTAGAGATACATATTTCCTATAAGTAATGCTTTGGCTTCATCCCACAAATTTTGGAATGTTGCCTCATTGTTGACATTCTCTTTAATGAAATTATTGATTATTTCTATGATTTTTCTTTGACCTATTCATCCTCTAACTTTCTAATTAGCTTCTAATCTATGTTTCCAAGGCCCTTTGTTAAATGTAACTTTTATTGCATCATTGTCTGAAAAGGATGCATTTAATATTTCTGCTTTCTTGCATTTGCTCATGAGGGTTTTATGCCCTAATACAAATTTAGGACATCTTATACACTGATACATGTACATTTTTCTAAGGTGCCATGTACAGCCAATTAGTAGTAAACTTCATACTTTTTACCCTAAAGTAGCCTGAATTCTACCCTAAAGCAGCCCAAATGTTATCATAATCAGATTTAAGGTGAAAATTGGGGTAGGAGGATAAGGGGAGCTCGAATTTAGTTCTCTGTCCTTTGCAGTCTCCATCATTTCTCCATCCCTAGTCACTACTGTCTATTCCCACTAATCTGTGGTTTGACAAGCTGCTACTCCCACATTCAGTTATACTGTTTGACTTCTGTATCATTAGAGCTAGACAAACAGAGAAATGATACAGAGTTATTTGCTATGAACATTGATTTTACTGATGCTAATACATAAACATTTAGGAAGAGGAGTTCAAAAGGGCCTGAATTGTTTACCATATCCTCAGAAATATAAGAATCAAATTAAAAGCCTCCAGAAAAACAGACAAAGAAACAAACAAAATAATCTGGACTGGTGTTCAAACTCTCTTCCCTTGTCCCTAGTTCCCCAACTGTTATGGGTAATTCATAAAGCTTAAGCCCACCCTGGTTAAGGAAAGACCACTACAGATTCTTTTCATCTCTAGTATCTCATCTTTCTGGCCTATAGGAAGGCAATTCCTAGGCTAGTCAAATAAAACAATGTCTTTAAAAAGTTTTGTGGAATATTGCACATTCTGGGGCATGTTTACAAATAGAAGCATTCTCCAGAGATCCTACAGAACAATGTTGCTTCACTTTCTATCTGAGAAACATTACAAGAAATTCCTATAACAAAGTTGTCAAGGCTATGTGATAAAAAATCATTTTATAAAATACAAATGCTTAATTTGAGAGTAGAAGCTAATAATTCAGCATTTGTGTACCTTCCAGATGACATAATTCTCCTCCCTCCCCCCCCCCCCACATCCATGTGAAAATTCTTCAGATGTACATTCATTACACAATCCAAGGAGGGGAAAGTGCAGCTTGATAAAGAGGTCCTAACCAGGAAACTAGTCAGTGGGATAGACAGACAGATAGATAGATAGATAGATAGATAGATAGATAGATAGATAGATAGATAGATAGATAGATCTAACATTAGAATTAAGCTACTTGGTTATGATTTACAGGGACAT
>CM053587.1:93270198-93282998 GCA_028646515.1 Pseudochirops corinnae | reverse complement strand
GGGGGGAAGGGAGGGGAGAAAATCTGAAACTCAAGTGATTGTGGAACTGAATCTTGTAAATTAAAAGTAAATGAGTAAATAAAAAAAAAAAAACGATATTCCCTACCATATTGGATGTTTGTTTTCCTCTTTGACTTCTTTGGGGGTGTATGTCCTTATTCTTTCATTATGAAGAAGTTTTAGTGACATATTTTGTTTTTTTATATCACGGTCCTTCCCCAATATGCTGCCACCACCACCAAGTAAACTCTCCTTTTTATTAAATAAAAATAAGCAAAACTAATCAATGGTTTCCTTATTTTCATAGTTCTGTTTCTTTTTGCATCATTGTTTTTATCAATTCATACAAGTCTTTTCCATGTTTCTCCAAGTGCCTCATATTTGTCAATTCTTCCTTCATTGTAATATTACATTACATTGATATACAACTTGTCCAGCCATTCTCCAAATGAAGGGCTTTTTTATTTGTTTGTTTGTACCACAAAAAGAAAAGAACTACTATGAATTTTGGTTGTAGTTGTTGTCTGTGGAGCCTGTCTTTTTCCTTAATTTCCTTGTTGTAAAGTCACTCTAGAGGGATCTGTCAAAAGCTCTGAACCACTTACTGATTTTTTTTTTACATAGTACCAGTTGTTTTCTGGCATGTTTGGTCAAATTCACAGCTTCGTTGAAAGTGTATTGTGGTCCTGTATTCCTGTAGCACCTCTGATCTTACCTGTATCCCATCTTCTGTCATTTTCACCAATTGACTGACAGTGTCTTCTTCTTACAGATAAGGAAATTGAGGCACAGAAAGCTAACATAACTTGCTTCAGGTAATATAGATAATAAAATAAGTAGCAAAGTAAAGATTTTAACCCAATTCAACTATATAGAGATCATCTGACTCTAGACAGCAAGTTCTTTTCATATTCCCACCCATCTCATAAGATTCTAAATTAAATCAGCATTCTCATAGAATTGCTTTACTATGAATCAGCCCCAGTGAAACATTAGTAATTTTTAGTACCAGTTATTACTATAGTAGTGTTGGACTCTTGGTATTTACCCAGGGTGCTTTTCTATTCTCTTTGAAATTGTCTGCCCTCAAGTTATCTTGAGGGTAGAAATATAGCTACTTTTGACTTAGACCTTCATACCTGGCTCATACCGTTGCTTAGGATCAAGCCTTTAGCTGAGCAGTCATTTTGGACCAAGGTAACTTCTGGGTATGACTTTCAGGACTCTGGCCCCTTATTAACTCCACTATGGTGGCCTAAATGTATTTTCTCCTTATCTATATAGTATTCCATATGCACTAAAGTAGTTCAGGAATTGGAATGCATGTCAGGACTTGGATGCATGTTGACAAGAGAAAGAGGATTTGACTAGTCTCCAATGACACTTCAGTATTGTATCAGCTGAACTTAAATGAGCACCAAGGGATAGCCACAGGAACCCCTGTTCCCCATGTGTCACACCATCTCTGATTCACCACATATACATGCGTATGTGAGTGGAGAGCATTATAAACACTTTTTCATCTTGAGTATCCTATTACCCACCTACTATGGTACATTTTGTGCATTACCGTTGTCATGTCTGATTAAAGGGAAATGAAAAGAATTCAAAGGAAGAAATGGTCACTCTTGGGGATAAAATAAAATACCAAAGGTAAAAGAATAGATTATTCGAATGAGATGAAGCTGCCTCTTAAAGGATCCCCTAGACACACATATTAGAATTTTAGAACATTTCCTAAAAGTTTGTCCCCCAATGCTAGTGAAACATAAAGATTGTCTAATTCATTTTTTCTAGTGCCCCCTGAGAAGATAAAGCACATTAAACTACATTTTAAAAAAGTAATTATGCTTTTCTTTCAGCATAATGGATTATAATCAAAATCCAAATATTAAATTAGGAAAGAATATCTAAAACAAAATCAAGAGCCTATAACACACACAAAAAAGCCAGGTTACAATTGAGCATTTGAGCTCTCAAAAAGAGGCTTCTTACCTTTAGAAAAAATGTAAAAATATATTTCAAATACTTAGTAGGTAAGAATATAGAGTTTAGGGGCAGCTAGGTGGTGTAGTAAATAGACAACTGACCCAGCAATCATGAGTTCAAATGTGATCTCAGACACTTGACACACTAGTTGTGTGACCTTGGGCAAGTCACTTGACCTTAATTGCCTGCCTTCTTCCCTTCCCCCCCCCCCAAAAAAAAAAGAATATGGAGTTTGGAATGTATGCTTTCACTAACTTGTGATTTCATTGGTAAACAGTATGGAACACAGTCCAAATAAGGAATTAGACAGGAGATATGGCATATAGGAGGTCTTCAAATCAAGAGTTGATCAGAAGAGAAGATGGGCTGGCCACATAATGACAGTAAGGATAAGTGATGGATAGCTTGTGTGGTCTGGTCCTTGAGTATTCTCATAAAGTTGAGAGAACTCAGGGTAATTTTCCCTGTTTAATTTCCTATAAATCCTCCAAGGAGGATTTACTCAACATGCTGACAGCCTTGATCTGGTCGTTTTAGAGTCTTCAGGTACCAGCATAGCACTCAAGCTAAGCATTTATCATTTCTCATTCTTGCTAAGGGATTTATGATCCACTTTCTGTAGTGCTCTACACACACACACACACACCCCCCACACACATATACATTAATGTCTTTCTTTCTGCCTTTCTCATAAAAGTTATCATAGCTACTATGTTATAGCCTAATGATAAATAATGGATTTCTTTTTCATGGCCCTACAGTTATATGTAATTTTGAATCTTTTGATATGTTGGCATTTTACAATATAGTCCTATGATCCACATCAGCAGGAGAACATTGGTATTAAAAAGGTAATTTTTAGCAGTGAATAATTTGAGAACATGCAAATTTCTACAGTTTCCAGAATGTAATCTAGTCTATTATCCTCCTACACAATAAGAAGCCCTGTTCGTTGTTCATCTGTGCTGCTCATGAGATATAGATACATGTATGGAATATTTGGGTAACTTGACTATCTACTTCAGAGTGAATGTGAGTTTGTCACCAACTTTGTTTTTCCATTGTGGATTCTGGGTTTCTCTCAATGTGTGTTTCTATGAGATGACTTTGTAAAGTTCTTGAACTTCATTCAACTAGCTCAATCTTATTTTCAAATGGGATTATTTGAAGATTTTATCAACAGATTTTTTTGTTTGAATCATACATGAAACATACGTGATGTCGACAGATCTCTCTAGTGAGTGTATAGCCCCCTCTCTGAGAGCTCATGTGTTGTCAGTACACACTGTCATCTGAAGTCTAGGGATAGATAGTTGTAAAATCCCTATAAAGAATTTTTTTTTCTTCAGTAGGAATGGGACAGGAAAGCACTTTGATAGGTAATAGAGCTCAACATAAGATATCCTATGAGTGAGTGAGCTAGTGGAATAAGGGTGGAAAAGCTGACATGTACATAGCATTTTAAGGCTGTGCCTCATAATCCTGTGCAGTAGATAATACTATGCCCTTACAAATGGGGAAAGTGAGGCTAGGAGAACTTGATTATTTGCCCAGGTGCACATAGCTAGTCAGTGTCTAAAGCAGAATTTGAACTGATCTTCCTGATTCAAAGGCCAGCCAGAAGTCTTTCCATCACAGCATAGAATTGAAGAGTTAGCTGGAAATAATTTGACTAGGACTCAGCTTCCTGTACCCCATAATTGAAGCTGGAGAAGTAGATTCCCAAAGAATGAATTTAGAAGCTGTAGCCAGACTAGTTTATGATGAAAGCTAGATTAGACTCTAATCAGGTTAAAGGAGGCTAGTCAGAAGGGAATACGAGCAATGTAGTCCCCTGTAATTGGTCCTGAAGACCACAATGAAACCACAAGGAACTTCACAACTTGCAAAATGACTAATTTCTGTTGTAAATATTCTCTAATGCCCTTACCCACCCACCATTACACCATGTACTTCTACAATTCCTGGTAGTAAGCCATCCCTTTTGAAATATCTAAGAATTCATGTTATCATTGGGGAATAAAAGAATAGATGGGAGGATAAAGGACATCCTTGTAGTCTTCTCTTTTGGAGAAGTACTATGATTTAGTTCAGAAGGGATAGTGAAATGTGGCAGATAGAGGCCTAAAAGGAACATCAGTAATCTAAGATTTGGGCTTACAGATAGAGAAGTGGGGTCATAGCATTCCTGAGATCAGTGTATATACACACACTAACTGAAGTGAGGGAGTGTCAAAAATTCAACATTATTCATTTTCCCAAAGTAGATTATGAAGGAAGATGACAAGTTGAAGTGGACTGTGTGTCTCTACACTTCAGATTTCAAGTCTAGTTCAGTTGTTGGTTTAACCATTTTAAAACTCTCATTTAAACAACAAAGAGGCATGCAAACATCCCTCAGGTGTTAGTTTTTTTAATTCTACTACTTGATGTAATGAACAAAGGCTTTACTTTGTTTTGCTATTAATTGGTTCAGTGAATTGTAGGGTCAGTTTTTAAAAAAAAATTAATTATCTAATAAAGCAACATTTGAGACCTTATTTTCTTGTATTCAACTTAGCTGATCCTTATTCTATGCATTACTTCTCATACTTAATTATATATTTTGAATATTCCATCTTGTTAAGCACACATTCTCTCTGTAACAAAAAACTATCTTTCTATTTGAATATTTTAACATGAGTCCCCTGAAATTTGTTTTTAATTTTTCAAATTAATGGGATACTGAGCTTTGTTCTTTTACAAGTTATCTGTAATTGCCTTTTACCTCTCACATGCAAAGACAATTTTTAACATGCATTTGAAAAACTTGGGTACCAACTGAAATTGCTTTTTTAAAAAATCTTTTAATTTCAGAAAAATTATGAATATGTTTGCCAAGTAATATTGAAGTCAACTCTTTTGTAAAATATATTGGATATCTGTTTCCGATTAATCTAAAAATTGTTACTTTTTATAACTTGGACTCAATGACTGGGAACATTATGAATCTTTTTTCACTAAAAAATATTTATCCATGTTTCATAAATTTTAGGTTTTCCTTAAAACTTGAGACTCTTGAGATCAAAATGAATTAAATGGCTTACTCCAACCTAATTATTTGTCATAAATATGTGTTGATTAATGATATCATATTTCCAAAGCAGTTGGCAATATTTGGATCAAATGTAAAGATTTTAAAATTTTTGTTTATGAACACAGTATCATTGCCATTTTTAATGCTTACAATGCCATCAAAAACTGAATGAGTAATGAGAAAGTCCTCAATTTCTTTGGTAATATATCATCATGAACCTACAAGTTTTAGGGGGTTTTCTTTTGTTTATTTGTTTTCGCACCCAGGCTAAAAGTGTACCACCCTGAGCCTAATGTTGAGTAGTACATAAGGTTTAAATGGCTCAGTTTTCTGATCTGGGTCAATTTGTCCCTCTTGCAGCAGGCTGGTTGCCCTCCAGTCCTGATGGAATCACATATTAGTGCTTCTATCTATAGTCACTTCTGCAGCTCAGAATTCCCAAGCTCAATTGGTCCACCAATTTTAGTTTCCCCCAGTAGAAGGTATTATAGGCATGTGCCAGCATAGGCAGACCACCTCAGGTTTAAGGTGCCATAATTCTCTAAAACTTTCTGGACTCTAAACAGGACCCATTGAATGAATTGTAGGAAAGTGGAAAGAGAACTGGATTTGGAGTCTGAGCTCCTCTAGTTAGTTCTGATTCTCCCCCAACTAGCTTTATGACCTGTGCCAAGCTGCTCAGTTTCCTTATTTATAAAATTGGACTAACATCTGCACTCACTATCTCACAGGGATATTTGTAAATCTTACATGAGAAAATAGACAAAAAATTCTATATGAATGTCAGCTACTTTTAAATGAAGTAACAGTAAGCAGATATAGTTAAGCAAGTTTTGATATCTGATTATGTAAGGTCTGTTAAATTTCCATTACAAATTATTTAAGGTACCTAAAGAGTAGCTTCTAAATTTGCTGTTAGAGGGCGTGGGAGTGAGTTGAATATGATGAAATGATATCTTAAAAAATAATATTAAGTGGTAAGAAAGAGATATGCACTGGGAGAAGGGGGAAGGAAGAAGTAGAATAGGGTAAATTATTTCACATAAAGAAGGTAAAAGGAGGCTTTGCAGTAGAGTTCACCTCCATGATGGGGAATCTGAAGGAAGAACTTGAACCTTACTCATATCAGAATTGGTTCAAAAAGGGAATAACATACACACTCAGTTAGGTATATATCTGTCTTACCATTCAGGAAAGTAGGAGGGGTAGGGGATAAGAGAAGAGGGGCAGAGCTGATAGAAGGGTAGATTTGAGGAGGCATTAGCCAGAAGCAGAACATTTTGAGGATACACAGAGTGAAAGGAGAGAGAGAATAGGATTAACAGGGGGAAATGGGATGGAGGGAAATAACTAGTTTGTAGTAACAACTGTGAAAAAAATTAGTGAGGTTTTTTTTCTGAAAAAGGCTTTTTTTTTAAAAATATATAAAGAACTGTCACATTTATAAGCATATAATTCAATCCCCGATTGATAAGTGGTCAAAGGATATAAACAAGCAGTTTTCAGATGAAGTAATCAAAGTTATCTATAGTCCTATGGAAAAAAAATGTTCTAAATCATAACTAATTAGAAAAATGCAAGTGCAAATCCACACCTATCAGAATAAGGGATATGACAGAAAAGGAAAATGGCAAAAGAGGGGGTATGAGAAAATTGAGACACTAATGCACTGTTGGTGGAGTTGCAAACTGGTTCAACCATTCTGGAGAGCAATTTAGAAGTATAACAAAAGGGCTATAAAATCATATATAGCCTTTGACCCAGCAATACCATGTATGGGTCTGTATCCCAAAGAGATATAAAGTAAAGGAAAGAGGACTCTATATACTGAAATATTCATGACAACTCTTTTGGTGGTGGCAAAGAATTGGACATTGAGAAGAATGGGTAATGACTAAACAAGTTGTAGCATATGATTGTGATGGTATATTGTTGTACTATAAGAAATAATGAGCAGGATGCTCTCTGAAAAATCTGGAAAGACTTAAATGAATTGAGGCAAAATGAAGTAAGCAGAACCAAGAGAACATTGTACATAGTAATGGTAATATTGTACGATGATTAACTATGAATGACTTAGGTATTTTACCTCAGCAATAAAATGGTCGAAGGCAATTTCAAAAGGCTTATAATGGAAAATGCTATCCACATCCAGAGAAAGAACTGATGGAGTCTGCATGCAAATAAAAACATATTTTTAGAAACTTTCTTTATTTTTCTTGTTTGGGTTTTTTTGGTCTGCTTTTTTTTTTTTCTTTCAAAACATGACTAATATGGAAGTATATTTTGCATGACCGTGCATGTATAACCTACATCAAATTGCTTGCTGTCTCAGGAACGAGGGAGAGGAAGGAGGAAGAGAATTTGAAACTCAATTTTTTTAAAAAGAAAGTTTAAAATTGTTTTTACATATAACTGGACAAAAATAAAATATTAAAAAATGCTCTATTAAACAATCTGCTGATAAAAGTACACTGTAAATTATAGGGACAGCCAAAAATCTTATGGCTCAAACAAATGCTTTTTTTCTTGGTTTGAATATCTAAATGGGTTGGATAGACACATGGTTCAAGGATGAAGGGCCAACAAAGGAATTAAATGTACTGTGACAAGTTATGAGATGACTCATATGGTATAGCACTGGAAATGTCTTCCATTAACTCACAGAGGGAGCTCTATGGTTAGTGCCATGGAGAGTTCCCCTTAACGTTTCCACCCCTTCTACCTATAATGGTCATAGGATCATAGATTTAGATCTGGAATCATCAGTAAATATCATTTAGTCCAAATCTCTAATCCTAGAGATGAAGAGATGAACAAATCACTTAACCAATGAGGTTAAGTGATTTGTCCTTGGCCATACAGGTAGTAATCATAAGAGGTAGAATTTGAACCCAGGTCTTCTAACTCCAGAACCAGTATTCTATCTACTTTATTACGTTGACGCTAGTGGCTAACATATATTTCAGAATCACTCCTTATTTAAATGTCACGTATAATTCAGAGTTATGGGGTTATTTTTAGTCTTCTGACTTGGAATAAGTTGTTTGTGAAGAAAATGTGAAATGAATGGACCTCATGAATAAGTTCTAAAAGGAGACATAAAATGTACTGTTAGCATTTGCCAATTGATGGGTTAAGCAATCTGGATGAATGGCATTTATTATAAAATGTGCTCCATCTCTATAAGGCAAATGGAAAGAATGCAGTGAACCACACTTAATATTGACCGAAGTATAGCACTTTTAGCATTCACAAACAAGAGAAATTTATTCAGTTGAAATTCATGAAAGCATGAAGGAATTGAATTTCTTGCTACCCCCATACTGCTTGTATTAGAGATCTGCACAGTGTTTTGGTGTGCTTTTAGGAAGTGAATTTGGATTACTTAATAAGAAAAGCATTAGGGAAAAACACATGTGCAGAGGAGAGACCATGGTAAAGATGAGAGACTTTGTGTTTCTGAGATGCGAATACCTTGAAAGAGGTTCCGTATGTGTGTGTGTGTGTGTGTGTGTGTGTGTGTGTCTCCCTCTCTTCTCTCTTGTTATATCCCCTTCCAAATTACTTTCCATTTCATATATCTGTATCCTTACATACTCACATATGTATATGTGATTTGTCCCTATAGAATGCAAGCTTTCTGAGAGCTAATACTGTTTCTTTCTTGTTTTTGTGTCCCTGGTGCTGAGCAAAACACCTGACATGAAAAAGCACTTAATAAATGTTCCATGATCCACTGGTTGATTCCCAGTTTGAAAAGTACAGTAATAAACAGAAGGGTATCCAGAGAAGGTCAGTAATGATGGTGAAAGACATTAAGTTCATTGAGTTCTCTACCCTGTATAGCCAAAGACTTAGGGAAGACTTGGTAGTTTTAAGTGTTTGAAGGGCTGTCAAATGTAATAGTAATTGGTTGTGTTCTGTTTAGCCACAGAGAGCAGAACTTTGAACAGTGAATGAAAGTTGCAAAGAAATTTATTTAGGCTTGAGGTTAACACGATTTTTATGATAATTAGGGGAAATACGGTTACCTTAAGAAGGATTCTGTTCCCCTTCATTTGAGGTCATCAAACAGAGGTTATATAACTGTTGGTTATGCATATTGAAGAGGAAATACTTGTCAGTTGATTTAGCTTGTTTAGATTAGATGACCTCTGAGATCCTTTGCAATCCTTAGTCTGTGATTCCGTGATTCATAAATATGTAGAAGTGGTCCTTTATGTAGACTTCTTACATTGGTGAGCAGCATAATTTTGTAGAAGGCTGGGGAGGGAAAATGAGAATGATGGCCCATAGATGGTACCAAAGTATGGAAAATACTGAGTGTGTTGTGGGAACACTTGCAACCTAAATACCACCAAACAGGAGAATCTTTTGGTGTAGCAGTCACTTAGAGATGTGATAGTGACACGAATAAGGAAGGAGAGATGGAGCTGCATATCAGGAAAGCCTTTGAATCTAAGGACAGAGAAAAAGAGAAACAGAAGGTTAAAACCATATCTCTAGATGTCCATGGCGAAGGTGAAGCAAGGTAGCGTATCTTGCTAAAAATGGCATCTCAAGTAGAACTGTCTCTTGATAATACAAGCAGCAATTTATTATTATTATTATTCCTTTTCAATGATTCAAACTTGGAACCTTTAAAGGATCCTGTAATTAGAGTGGCCAGCACTATAATTAATTAAATGTGTGATAGTATAAATATTAATAATCTTTTCATTCTTTTCCAAAAACTACCTGAGTTCACCCAGGAAAAAAAGGATTTATCTGCCAGCATCTAACTGTGCTGATAAAGGACTCCCAGCTCATTAAAAGGTGTACCCCATTGCCTGGCTCTTCCATTAACCCTTGACCAAATATATTGAGATCACATTTCTCATATTGTTCCATCCTGTGGATCTCTTAAATACATTAGTGAGGAATAAGATCAGAAATGGGCTTCTAATATTTCTTTTCTTCAGAGGTTATTTTTAAAAGTGACCTGTTTCCTTGTTCTTTTTTTTTTTTTTTTGGAGGGGTTAAAATGGGGAGAAAATAAAGTTAAGGAAACCTCTTCAGGGGGTAGTTTGATACCCATCTAATATTTTATATACAGGAAGAAAATCTGAATCTACATGGTTTTTGATTTGATGCTATTATCAGTCCATTCCGATCATCAGAGCCAGTTCTAATCAAAATTGTGAAATGGGCAAAGGTTGCCTTCGGTATTCTCAGCCTACCTTTTCTGCATTTCTTTTCTTCTTGTGGACATTTCATCCTCATTCTCAGCCACCAAGTACAACACATTGTTGTACCATACCCAGATTTTCATCATCCCTAGTATGATCTCAGATTCTCTGAAGTCAGATGGGTCTGGAAACCCAAGTCTCACTGAAATGTGCTAAACAGATAGCTTAACTAGGTAGCGCAACAAGAGGAATCCTTATTTTGTTTTAATGGACATTGAATAATCAAAAAGAATGAATATTAAATAGTAGAATTTCAAGCAGTATGTTAAGACAAGTGGGAAAAGGGTAGGTAGATATTGGCCCTGTGATTTTATTGGTAATCTTTGGTGATTTCATTGGTGATTTCATAGAGAACTCTTGTGTGAGGAAAACCCAGCTACCAATACAGATTTGTAATTTAAAAGATTAAAGATCACTTGGAGCACCAAGAGGTTAAATGACTTTTTCAGTGTGGAAAAGCTAGTGTGTTTATCAGAGGTGAATCTTAAACCATGATTCTACCAGGTTTGATTTGATAAAAATTATGGTTGGTACAGTTTGGCAACTAGGTCATAACAAGCATAGCATAGGACAAGTTAGTGCTTATTTCCTTCTCTCTGTCTTCTGCTATTCTTTCCCTTAGAGATAATAAAGTGACTTTATACAGCTCATTTCAATGAGGAGGTGATGGTTCCAATGTATTCAGCTCATCATATCACATCTGCTGCAATCTGTTTAGTTCTGTATACATAGAAGAAAGACAATGATTAACCAGAGGAGGACTAGGATCAGGAAAATAGAGATTATACCATGTGAAAAATGATAGAGTCAATTCCTTGAGGATAGAGACTGTTTTAAGTTTTGCCTTTGTATCCACAAAACCTTGCATACCAGAAAACTTTAAGTACTCAATAAATGCATGGAGAATTGAATTGACATTTTATTTAGAGAAGAGTATATCGAAGAACTTGATAACTTTCTTCAAGGGCTTTCATGAAAGCAAAGGATTAGACTTATGCTTAACTCCAGAGGATAAAAGTGAGGAGAAAGGGGTGTATTTCAGAAAGGAAGATTTTAAACAGATGTGAGCAAATTATTTACTTTGCAAACATCCCAGACAATGGAAATACAAGAAGGGTAAAAAAAAATATAGCTATCAAGGAAAATACAAGCAATGAAATAAACTGAGCCATCTCTAGAGACCATTAAAAGGGAGGAAATAAGAAAAAGAAAGTCTCCTGTAGGGTTTAAACAACAGCAAAGAAATTACAACAGAGGGACCATTAAAAGATTTCTTTCTGAAAGTAAGCAAGGAGATAAAGGTGAAAACAGACTTTAACTGGAACAAATAATGGTGGAGAAATCACCCTTAAACAAACCCTTATACCCAGCAATCTTCATACTATAGGTGAGTCAGTGTTTAGTCGAAGGACACATATGAGAAGTAAAAGGAGGTAGAAAATAGAGAGGAGGTTATTATGTACTCTAACCAAGTCACTGTAAAGCCCTGAAGGGAAAATAACCTCCATGGTCTCTTAGAAAAGATAGAAACTATGAGAGAATGAAGGAGTTAGCAGAAGCATAACAGTCTTTTTTTTTTTTACACACACTCACATATGTATTTATATGCACATATGCCCTCCTATATAAACATATATGTTTGTATACATATATACATAAATATTCCCTTCAACTATCCTCATACTGATAGAAGTCTCATGAATTACAGTGATCATTTTTCCATGTAAGAATGTAAATAGTTCAATTTTAATAAGTTCCTTATGGTTTCTTTTCCCTGTTTACTTTCTTGTGCTTCTCTTGCTTCTTGTATTTGAAAGTCAAATTTTCTATCCAACTCTGTTTTTTTCATCAAGAGTGCTTGAAAGTCCTCTATTTCATTGAATGACCATATTTTCCCCTGAAACATTATGCTCAGTTTTTCTGGGTAGGTGATTCTTGGTTTTAATCCTAGCTCCTTTGACCTCCAGAATATCATATTCCAAGCCCTTTGATACCTTAATGTAAAAGCTGCTAGATCTTGTGTTATCCTGATTGTGTTTCCACAATAGTAAAATTGTTTCTTCCTGGCTACTTGTAATATTTTCTCCTTGATGTGGGAACTCCGGAACCTGGATATAATATTCCTAAGAGTTTTCTTTTGGGGATCTTTTTCAAGAGGTGATTGATGAATTCTTTCACTTTCTATTTTGCCCTCTGGTTCTAAAATATCAAGTCAGTTTTCCTTGAGAATTTCTCGAAGGATGATTTCTAGGCTTTCAGGTAGTCCAATTGGCTTTCAGGTAGTCCAATAATTTTTAAATTATCTCTCCTAGATATATTTTCCAGGTCAGTGGTTTTTTCAATGAGATATTTCACATTTCCTTCTATTTTTTCATTTGTTTGCATCTGTTTAATAGTATCTTGATTTCTCATAAAGTCATTAGCTTCCATTTGTTCCAATCTAATTCTGAAAGAGTTATTCTCTTCAGTGAATTTTTGAAATTCCTTTTCCATCTGTCAAATTT
>CM053587.1:93242727-93270098 GCA_028646515.1 Pseudochirops corinnae | reverse complement strand
TTGACTTGTTTATTTACTTTTAGTTTACAAGATTCAGTTCCACAATCCCTTGAGTTTCAAATTTTCTCCCCTTCTTTCTGCCCCCCCCCTCCATGGCAGCATGCAGTCATGTATAGGATCTGCAAATACTTTCACATTGTACAATAGTCTGGTTGTATAGAAGGGTTGTAACCAATGGAGTGAATAATGGGAAAAAAGAAAGAAAACTGAATGTGAAAAAGAACAATAGCATGTAGATTACTTTGAGTTAGTCTGTTTTTAAAGCATTATTTTCTTCAGTCAGGTTGTTGACTCTCTTTTCATGATTTTTTTGCATCATTCTCATGTCTCTTCCCAGTTTTTCTTCCAGTTCTCTTATTTGATTTTCAAAATCCTTCTTGAACTCCTTCATGGCCTGTAACCAGTTCATATTTTTCTTGGAAGCTTTTGATGCAGGAATTCTGACTTTGTTGTTTTCCTCCTGTTCCATGCTTTTTGTCCTTTTTGTTCCCCAAAAAAGTATTCTATGGTTTGTTTATGCTTTCTCTGCTTGCTCATATTGTCAGTCAGTTACTTGATTTTTGAGCTCTTTGCCACAGTAGAACTCTGCTTCCAGAGGGAGAGCTTTGTCCCAAATTGCTAGGGTTTTGACAAATGTCAGAGGTCTGAGGACAGCACCCTCTCTACAAATAGCACACTGGCAAACTGGCATTTCTCACTCCAGGCCCAGCTCCTAATGAAGTAATCCAGATCCAAGCAAGTGAAAGCAAGAGCTATTACCCTCTGAATAGCTGCTTGGTCCCCCTACAATCTGCAGGCCAGGAGCTCCTGAGGTAGCCATGTGGCAGTTTCTGCAGCCGTTGCCTCTGCTACCTATCACCCTGGGGTCAACGGCTGGACTGCACGCTTCCTTTCCAACAGAATTCTGACTGACCTTTTACTTTCTTTTTGGCATTTATGGGTTGATAAGTCTGGAAACTGTTACAGCTGCTGGTGATTCAATCTCCTGAAGCCTGCTCTGGCCTCAGCTGCCTCCCTGGGGCCCAAACTGGGTGGCTTACATGGGACTGCACTTGGCTCCCAGTGCACTACAGTGAACCCTTCCTGCCAGCATGCTGGGCTGCCTTCAGCAGAAGATTTGTTTCTCTGTCACTCTGTGGGTTCTATAGCTCTAAAATTTGCTTGGAGTCATATTTTATAGGTATTTGAGGTGTTTGTGGGGGGAGGTCATGGAATTTCCTGCTTCTCCTCGACCATCTTGGCTCCATCCCCTGAGGTATAACATTCTTTAGTGGGAGATGGGAACCTTCAAATGAATATAACCTGTGAGGATTTAGAGCTTAGAGGGACTGAAGCCTCTAAGAAAATGTGGAGCCTCCCTAGGCAGCATCATGCCTCAGGAGAAAAGGAATCAGAACTCCTCAAGGTAAATGACATCAAGCAGGGTGAGAAGGCATAGGCCAGCAGGGAAGATTTCATGGCAAATAGGAAAGAAAATAATTATGTGGAGCACAGGGGCCAGAAATGTCCACATGGCAAAGGACACAGGAAAATCTCTACCTTAGGAAAATACTTCTATAATCTCTACCTCCTATAAATTTAATACTTCTAAGAGAGAGGCACAGCAGAAAAAGGAGAGAGAGCAATCTCTATAGGGCAGAAATATAGAAAATGCTTGGGAGAGGGAGATAAAGTTGAGTACCCTTGAAACTTTAATTCTATGGGGAACACAAGGACTAAAGAAATAATAAATAAATATAAGGACAATGAACCAAAGAATAAAAGTTTAGAATAGTAAGAAAGAGATAAAAATTTGTAATTAGAATCCCTTTTAGAAAAAAGTGAAGAAATTTGAAAAAAAAAGATGTCAACCAACAAAAGAAGTTCAAAGAGAAGCAAAGAAAGTAGGGGTTAGTTAACCACTTAACTGAGATGAAAAAGAGGTGAAGAATTAGAAAATAAAGGAAGGTAAAAGAATTATTAAGTTAAATAAAACTCTAAAACTATCACAAATGGCAGGCAAAGAGGAGGGGTTGAAGATAAGGGGAAGAGAGACTATAGGAATAGGGTTAGCTTTAAAGTTAATTAAACAAAAATAAGTTAAGAGAAAAGCTACTATATTTAAAGAGGAAGATCATTTTAAAATCCTAATTTAAGGGGGAAAGCAATATGAGGGACAGAAGAAAATATTAACCTAAGTCACATACCTTTAAATGTGAAGGGTTTTTTTTTTTAATCTAATGAAACACACACAAAATAATAGTGGCAGATGGGATAGGCTAATAAAACTCAAAAATCTGTTGCTTGCAAGACAACATACCTGAGAAGCAAAGCTATAATACAGAATAAAATGATGGATTGGAACAAAACTTGATGTGTTTCAGTTGAATCCAAAAAGAAGTTAAAATTATGGAAAAATTTATAACAGAGATAAATAAGGAAATTACATTATCCTAAAAGAAATAACAGATAACAAACTAATATCAATATCAAACGTATGTTCCAAACATCTTAATATATTAATTGATAAAGGAAAAATTAATTGAATTACCAAAAAAAAAAAAAACAACATAAACAGTAACAGTAGTAGGAAACCTATTCAAGGAGCCCAAAACTCAAGGGTTTATAAGTGAGGAATATAAGGAGCATTGGAGAATAAGAAAAAGCTCTTACTCTGCCCCAGATAATTATGCAACTTACTCTGTTCTTTTTCATCAAGAGCTCTTGATGACATCTTGAAAACTACGATGCAATATAGCATTTGTAGTGGATGTGGAACATTACAAAGAGGGAGATCTGGCATCAGGTGACAGACCTGAGTGCTGAAATCTTCACTTTGCCACTAACCCTCTAATGGAACCTCGGTCAATTCACTCAATCTGTCTTCACCTAAGGTTTTTTTTCCTTCTGTAAAATGAGGGAGGTGGACTCAGTCACTTGTAGTTGTAGGCCCCTTCTAGTTTTCAATTAACGATCCTCAGAATTTAGAGAGGGCTAAATTTGTAGTCAGGAAGACATGGGATACAAACCCATCTGTGACACTTGTTAAGCATGTGACCCTGAGTAAGTCATTAATTTCTGTGTGCCCTAAGAAACATCAGAGGATGTATTTATTAAGCAACACAAAGATTGAGATATGAGACTGGTAGGAGGAATTCTCACACATGAGAAGTTCATAGCTTCTTTGGGTCAAGTTGTAAATGTCTGATTTTATGCTATAGATGGCATCCTGATAACCTGACATAGTTAACGGAGTTTGCAAATTACATTCTGGGCTTTGCATGCAGAAATTGAGACTAACTCAGCAACTAGTTACTAATTGTAGTAACTAGATTTCCTTCTCACATATTTCCCTGTCAACTAAAATCCTCATGAATTGAAAGCAAAAGCCCACATCTATGAAACCAAGATCTATGGTTTGACTATTAGTAAATTATTGCTGTAGCCATTAGAGGTTTTTCACTTCCTTGGAAGATGACTTTATAGGATGTACTTTGTTTTATAATATTATATTGATGTCTGTTAATTGATGAGAAAAATAATATCAGGTAATGTTTCCTGAAAGCTTCTGCCAACTAAAATATCTGCATCATTTCCCTCATTTAAAGGATATTTCTTATCTTGCAAACTGACTGACTGCTCAGATTAGCCTCATATCACAACTGAAAATACTATTATCTTTGTATGCCATCTAATTTGCATTTAAATTATTCCCCTGGCAGTATTTTATAAGCAAATAAAAGACTGTTTGAGTGACGGGGGTCTATATACCTGAGAAAACAACATTATCACCTACAGATGAACTTCAATAAATACCTCTGGAAAAGGCTTTTGAACATCTGTAGTTTCTCCTATGATTCATTTTTTCTAGTAATACTACCAAAGAAGAAAAGTTTCAATTGAGTTATATTCTTGGAGAGGATATTCAACTTCCCCACTAAACTGGCATATTTAGAGGGGCTCTGTGTGATATAAAGGGTATTTGCAGTGTACAGTTATAAAATGGTAGATTATTAGAGATAGAAGAGACCTCCGGGATCACATAGTTCAACTTTCTCAAAGAAGAATCTGAGTCCCAGATAGAGCAACTGTAAGAAGATCATATAGCTAGTCAGTTTCAGAGCTGAGATTCTAATACCCAGAACAACTGAACAAACAAACAAAAAAGCAGTGACTGATAATGAGTATCAAAGAACATTTAAGGAAAACAATCCTATCATTGAACAAATACTTCACTATAAAGGGAGTTAAGTAAAAATCCAGTGAGGTAGGGGAAGTATTTCTAAATATTCTCCAAGACCTCCTAAAATCACAATGAAGCAGCTCTAAGAGCTTTCAGAATGGTTCAGAAACACAAAAAAATAATTTAAAAAATCAAAGGGAAAAAGAAAACGAGCACAAGAAATCTCTTTTTTTTTTGAAGGGGGGAAGGTAAGGTAATTGGGGTTAAATGATTTGCCCGAGGTCACATAGCTAGTTAAGTGTCAAGTTCTGAGGTCGAATTTGAACTCAGATCCTCCTGACTTCAGGGCCAGTGCTCTATTCACTGTGCCAACTAGTTACCCCCATGCACAAGAAATCTTAGAGAAGAAATTAATATCTAATAAAAAGACAAAGATGTAAGCAAAATATAGAAATGCTTTCCAATATCTCTTAAAACATTGAAACAGAAAACTGTAGAAGCTGAAGTTAAAGTTATTGAACAGAACCAAAAGAAAAAAGATTGGAAGGGCACACCAGCATGCTACAAAACAAGAATACTGAATGTGAAGGTAGGATATGAAGAGGGAATCAATGTGGCATTGATATGTAAAGCTCTGGACTGGAACTGGTTCACTCACATCTATTTGTACATAATCCAGCAAGTCACGTGTTTCTCTAGAAGAGATGACCATAGTGTTACAACTCAACCTCAGGGTCCTAGAGATAATGCTAGTTGGGAGGTAACCACTAACATCTACCACTAACAACTCCCATGCCCCCAATGGTGTGCTTCTAATTTAACAAACCAGCCACAATGATACTATTTCCTCTTATCTGTGAAACTTGTACTGAACAAGAAGGCAGAGGCAAAGAGTAATGTAACAATACTCCCATAAAGCCACTTCACATTCTCCCACCAATTCACTCAGTACCCATGGGGAAGAATGGGCACAAACTTGCCAAAACACATAGCAGTCAAGCATAGGAGTAGAATCTATGTGCCCTGTGCCACTCACAACTCAGAACTACAGTTACTGACATTCTTACTCTCTTAGGAGAACAGTCTATAGCAGTGGTGTCAAACTCAAATTGAAATGGGGGCTAGTAATCTAGAAAGAAGATACCGGTGGACCACTTAATGGCTTAGTTATAAAATGGAAATTACCTATGAGTCACTGGAGCTCTTAGATTGGACAACAGGTCCCTGCCCTCCTCGCACAGAGTGAATGTACATATTAAATAGTAAACTGTTTCTCTTTTGGCCAGGAATCCAGAGGGTCTTCCCCTCTGGGTTTGATTTTTTTTTTTTTTATTTAAAAGTCCATGCCTTGAGTAACTACTTAAAGGGGCAATATCTCACTCAAAGTGAGAACCTGAAAAGGCTGTAGCCTAAAAGGGCCTGGTCCCATCCTGATGAATATCTGACCACTGAACCCATCTGGCTGTGGAGGAGAAAGTGAGGCTGGTGACCTTGCACAGTCCTCCTTCACTCAAATCAAAGTCAACTGCAAGTCATGTCATCATTTCCCTGATGTCATGGTCCTCTTCGAGAATGAAGGACAAATATAACACACTTCTGATTTATTGTATTTTTACTTATTTTATTAGATATTTCCTAATTACATTTTAATCTTGTTCAGGCCATATGCAGGAGTATTGTAGGCTCCATTCTTAACACCTCTAGTCTACAGTACTTACTAGTCTGCGCCACTCCCCTTCTAGACCTCTCTGCCCTCCTGCTGCAGGAAGCTGCTTCCCTGGTACACTTGGACACTAAAAGAGTCATGTTATGCTCTTTTATTTAAAAAAAAAACAACTTAAAATTAAAAGGAAAACTTAAGCCTAGCATCCACAAAGCTATCCAGTTCTGCCCCCTTGGCAGGGCTCTAAAGGCAGTATTCTATACTTTTAGTCAAAAGCATTTTCCTTAAGCCTAATATGTCCAAAGTTATTCATGTCTATTGCACTTGTTACAGGTTAGAGCAACAGGTAGGTAAAGTGAAGTAAATAACAGAAGTAAAACACAGGTCTGTCGAGGGTAAGTCTGGAGGATCAGTCCATAGAGATCTTGTATCTAAGTCAAGGTAGCTGTTGTAGTAGACGCTGTTGGATTTGGAGTCAGGAAGACCCAAGTTCAAATTTGACCTTAGACACTTACTAGCTTTGTTTTTGCTTTTTTTTTGGAGGGTAGAGGGCAGAGGGCAGAGGGCAGGGCAGTTGGGGTCAAGTGACTTGTCCAAGGTCACACAGCTAGTAAGTGTTAAGTGCCTGAGGCCTGATTTGAACTCAGGTCCTTCTGACTCCAGGGCCAGTGCTCTATTCACTGTGCCTACTTACTAGCTTTGGGATCCTGAAAAAGTCACTTAATCTTGGTTTCTTCATCTTTAAAATAGTAATAATAAAATACCTATCGATACCTCAGGGTTGTTATGGGCATTAAATGAGAAAATATGTAAAGTGCTTTTTTTTTTTTTTTAATCTTTAAGTTCTATATAATTGTTAGCTGCTACTACTGCTTCTTCTGCTGCTGCTCCATGAGTATGAAGGAAGTCCAGAGAGTCATCCCAGGAAGTGCGAAGAATTCTGATTCATTGCTTGAACAAAAGGTCACCGACTTAACCGACAGACAAAATGGTCACAAAGACTGATAGAAGGAGGAGAAGGACAAGAGTGTATTTCCATTACAGGCCCCTTGCATCCCACAAACAAAATATCTGGATAGTGCCCTGATGATTATATACACAGATGATCTCATTTGATATTCACAACAATTCCAAGAGGTAGATACTACATACGAGATTAGCTCCACTTTATAGATTAGGAAAAATTAAATGTCAGAGTGAAGATTCAAACCCAGGACTTTATAAATCCGCTGCTCTGTTCCCAATAGCGTGTTCCTTCTCAGATAAGGAAATTGGACTAGAGACATCTGCAGTTTCCTTCTGACATTAACATTCTCTAAATTCACAAAACATTTATGAAGCAGCTTCTGTGTGTAAGCCTGTGAGGGATCTAAGGATAAAGTGTCATGTTGCTGGGCATAAAGAGCTTACAGGTCTGGTACAGTGTAAGAGAAAGATATATGCACAAAGATGCCATGAGAGTACCACAAATGAACAGCTATGGACCTTCTGTGGCTAGGAAGAAATCACTTCCACCTGGGATGGGGATGGAATCAGGAGAAACTTTTTGTGGCAGATATCATTAGAGTTGGATCCTCTTGCAGTGACAGAACCTAATCATGAGGCCCATTGATTTAAGGCTAAGATGACAATGTTTCAGAGGAAAGCTCTCTCAGGGATTTTAGGAAGGGAAACAGAGAAGGATTGAGTCACAGGAACAGCCAATAAAAGTTCGATTTTGGTACATGGTACTACAGTGCAGGGGTGTCAGATATGTGACCCATAATACTCCCAAATGGAGCCTTAAAATGTAATTTTAAATTTAATTAAAAGAAAGATTAAATTTTTAATCAAGATAAAATATAACTTGGAAATATTTAATAAAATAAGTAAAAATATTATAAAACATAGATTATATTTTAAAACTAAGTCAGTTTGCAGTCCATAAGAACTCTTTTGTGTTGTGCATCTATTATATTTTGACATCACTGCTGTAGTACACAATCCTAGTGGAAGGAGCAAAATGGAGGATGTAAAACCAAGGTCATGATTTTCCATCCCCAGTATCTGATGAGCCCAGTGAGTTTTCCTTATTTTTCTGCCAGGAAAAATGCCTTCTCAGTTGTCTGTTAGTCTCTCTTACATAGGGGACATCTCTCTCACCCCAGCCTAATCTTTGATCATTGTTCCCACCTTCTTCTATAACCATTTGGGTGTAATCCATCACCAGAAATGCTCTTGCCTCATTTTTCCTGTATATGAGAGTTCTTTACCTGGGATTCAGGTGTCTGGGTCTATATAAACATTTGAATATATGTACAGACATATACATATATAATCTTTTATATGAATATATGTGCACATATTCAAACACTCAAATGGCTCTCTGATCTCATCAATTTGGGAAATTCCTCTGATGACACACATTGCATCCTATCCATTTTTTTTTTTGCTTTTTGGAGGGGGGAAGGTGGGGTAATTGGGGTTAAGTGACTTGCCCAAGGTCACACAGCTAGTTAGGTGTCAAGTTCTGAGGCTGAATTTGAACTCAGATTCTCCTGACTTTGGGGCCAGTGCTCTATTCACAGTGCCACGTAGCCGCCCCCCACATCCTATCCATATCTGTTCATCCTCTATAACACTTATTCATTTCTGCCCAGAAGTTCACCACAGGAATTCCACTCAATGTGCTAGAGGCCTTGAAGGTACCAATATGGCACTCCAACTGTCTTCTGTTTTATTGTTGTTGCTGTTTGTCCTTTGTTTTTAAAGAGGACCAGTGACATCAAGAAGGTGATGTCTTGACTTGCAAGTGAATTGGATTTAAGTGAGGCAGGGCTGTGCACAGTCATCAACCTCACTCTTTCCTCCAGAGTCACTGGAGTCCAATGACAATAATTTAAGATGACTGATGATGGCCCACTTCTACTCCATCAGGATTTACCTAGAACCAGATTATGGGGTGATTTTGCTAACTGACCATTGGAAAGCATAGGAGAGTAGTACCCATTCAGTGTGGGCTGGGCCCAGGTATTCTTGAGATGAGACGATGGATCAGGTCTTTTCTTAGTACCAAGGCAAAATAACATTATAGAGGCTATATGGAAATGTTTAGTACTTAAATGTGTACAACTCAGAACCTAGTAATTCAGGCAGAAGCAATCAGGCTTTCATTATCTCACTATCCTATTTCTAAGTATGATGTAAGCAACTTTTTTCTCTCTATGATGCATTTAATGGCTATAAACTTTTTTATAAGTGAGACTTGGTAATAATTCAGTTGTTTTCATTTAATGGTCCTTACGATTATGGATGTTGTGAAGGACACTTACCTACTTTTTTCATAAATAATTTGAGGACCAGGCTGTTGGAAGGTATAAATTATTTATAGCACTCATGTCTGTTTGGCTTTTGTTTAAAAACAATAAAAAAAAACTCAAATCCTGGAATTTCTAGGGTTCAGGTATAAGGTAGTCCACTTGCCCAGACATTATAAAGGTAATTTCCAAGGGACGGAATGGTCTTGCTTCATAGTAGAAAAAGGAAGCCTAAAGGGAATTAATTTCATTGCGTGAGAATATTAAGCAATCTTCTGCCTTCTGCTCTTTGCATATCCAGAGTCCCTCAAGATACTCTTTACAATTGCACTGATTTTCTCCCTTTCCAGAAAGTATCCCAGGGATCATTAACACCTCACCATAGGATTCTTTTGAAGTTTTGCCTGTGTTAGACAATTTCTGCTTATGCAAAATGATTTGGAGAGAATCTTTCCTCTAAATACCTGCCAAAAGCTACTCTTGTTTTCTGTCTGAAGTGATGCATGGCTAGTCATACGAATCATGTGTTATCAGCTACCCTAATTGCATTGCCATTTTCTACACCTATCTTGCCAGTGAGCCTCGTTTTTCAGAACCCCTCCTGTATCTTTCTTCATTTGCTTTACCAGAATCCTTTGGTCACTACCTCCTATCTTGAGGTAATGAGCTCGATAGATTTCTGTGTCTATTTATTCTTTTCATTGGTAGCCCAACATTATCAAGAGGGAAAAAAAAATTCATTTTCCCATTTTTTTTAAATAGGCAACAATTTTTGAACAAAATTTTAGTTTTAGAGCAGTACCTTGAACTGCCTTTGGTTGCCAATCCCTTTACTTGTTTCAGTAAACTTAGAAAATGGGCTACTGTGCTTATTATCTCAATTCTAATACTTCTGGCTTTTCAGCTAGTATCAGTGGGGTAACAATGAAAAGTTCACCTGATTGAGCAGATTCTTATGTGTTTCTTTACCTTGTATCTTTTTCATTATTATGAAAGTAACAGTCACAAAAAGTACTAATAAAAATAATCATATCCAATGTGAAATAAATCACCAAATAGCACCAAATTAAAGCTTATTTTAAGGAAGAAAATGAAAATATTGAGTTTTGACAACATTAAATGAATATGGTTAATATGCTGCCTCAATTCATCCATTCTCTTAGTTTCTTAGCATCTAATCCATGCATGTTTTCTTATTCTCTCAATGGTACCTTGAACCATTCTTAATATTCTCTTTTGTATTCTTCATATTTATATTTTTAAGCCGCCCCCAAGTCCATTACATCATCGTTCATAATTTATCCAGTTGTTGCACAGTTTAGGGACCTACAGGTTATTTCCAGCTTTTTACTATTCTAGGTAAAGAAGTGGTTAAAACATAAAGCACCAATACAATTTTTTTTTTAAAGTTAAGCATCTATGAATACTTTTATACAGATAAAGCCTCCCCATCCTTCACTGTATTTTTGGGAAGGGAGGACTTTGTTAAAGGATATTAACCACTTTGTGATTCTGATTCT
This sequence comes from Pseudochirops corinnae, assembly GCA_028646515.1. Classification (NCBI taxonomy): domain Eukaryota; kingdom Metazoa; phylum Chordata; class Mammalia; order Diprotodontia; family Pseudocheiridae; genus Pseudochirops; species Pseudochirops corinnae. The sequence goes on along the minus strand of CM053587.1, from coordinate 93,259,457 downwards.
TACTCTCAGTTTGCTCCCCCCCAAAATTGCACAAGTCTATGGCTCTACTAACAAGGACATCAAGTGCCTGTTTTAGTTAAAGCTCTGGAACCCAAAAGAACCTCAGAGGCCATCTAGTCTGATCTCTTTATTTTGTAAATGAGGAAACTTTAGCCCATAAAGGTTGTGCCTTACCCAGAGATGAAAGACCAGGGTTTGAACCCTTGAATTTATACTACACTATACTCAGTGTTGAATTTTATCATTTTTTTCTTTTTTTCCTGTTTTTGCCTTGATTTTCATCTCTTATTAGAAAATTTGAGCAGTTGTAATGTTTTTTTCTTGGTCACTGCTGCTAATATCATTTTAGTTTAGATGTTTGTTAAACTGCCATGTCAGCTGCTAATTATGCAAGCTAATCATTAGGGAAGATTGGTAACGTGGATCCAAATCCAAAGATAATCATCAAATCTTGCTTCACTTTGCTTTTCTGGGCTCTATTCCCACCAAATCACTTGCCCAACTTCTTAGCAAGGAACTAATTTGGGCTTTTGGCAAAAGTCTTCCTTCCTTGTCTTTGGGCAGATGTGATTCTAAATAGTGAAAAAAAACAAAAGAAAAGTCACTGTCTGTTGGGGAATGTCGCGATTGGCTACAGCTGGGAAAGGTGGAGTGGCCTTTAGGTGTGAATGAGCATGCCCTTCTATGACAATTAAGGGATGTCATGTTAGCTTTTTGAGCTGCCATATCCCACTATTGACTTTTATTAAGCTTATTGAACCCCCAGATCTTTGCTACAAATCTATTGGCTGGTTGATCAAGAGGCAGCAAAAACCTAGACTGGGTCCTAGGGCAAAAAAGAGACATATATCATCTTTCCATATGAGAATGCAGACAGTTCATCCTTTTTTGGGCTCTTAGGCTGTTTGTTCGGTTTCAGTTTCTTTTGACTCCTGTGTTTCAGTTTCCACATAGTTTTGGTGTTTTCATCAGGAATGCTTGAAAATCCTCTAATATCATTAAAATGAAAATAAATTGGAATTTCTCTTCTCACATTATCCTCCCAGCATAGCCACAGCAAAGGCAGTGCATGGCCATGGCAGATTGTGAAGCTGAACCATGGCAGAGAAACAAAAGAGCCACGCTGTGATATTGATGTGGCCTTGATCTAACGCTGGTGTGATGCTTACATATAATTGGCATGAGGTTTTTCATGATGTTGGTGTGCCATTGGTGTGACAATGGCATGGTATTGGTATGGAATTAGCTGTTGCTCACATGACATTGGTGTGTGATCAGCTAATTACATGACAATTTAAGCTCCCCACATGTTACATGCTAATGTCATGGCAATCACACATCAAATTACACATCAATGTCACAACTGTTGCATGCCATTTAGCCACCAATTTTAAGCATCACACCCATTATATATAATTCTAATGTAAACATACAAACAACATGCCAGTTTCAAGCATCACACCACTTACATGTCAATGCAATAACACAAACTATAGCCAGTTACATGCCAGTGTCATGCCAACGAAAGCATCACATCAGTCATACACAAATGCCACACCAATTACACACCAATGTCATAATACAACATATAACATGCAAACAACACACCAATTGTACAGCCATGTTCTGCAAACACACCAGTATCACAAAACACACCAGTTACATACCAATGGTACATACACAATGTAATATTGTAATTTGCTTGTTCACGTAACACTGACTGTAATTGACATATTGTTTGTGCGCCGTTGACCGGATTGTGTAACACTGACTGTAGTTAGCAGCATGTCTGGATGACACTGGCATGTAATTTGATCTGCCTTCTGAAGCCACAAAGTATAATGCCTCTTTGGGGTGACAACCTTTGAGGTATATGAATAGGGACACTCCTTTGAGTCTTCTCTTCTCTAACCTAAATATTTCCACCCCCTTCAACTTTTCTTAATAACATAAGGTTTTATGGACTCTCACTCTCCTAATCGGCTTCCTACCAAGAAAATCCTCTTTGCCACTTTCTTCTTATAATGTGGAATGCAAGCATGAATGTGGTGCCCCAGAAGAAAGAGGGAATCAAATAAATATTTATGTAGTGGCTACTACGTGCCAGGACCTCTACTAGTTACTTTACAAATATTAGCTTATTTGATCCTCACAACTCTGTGAGGGAGGTGTGATTATTGGCCTCAATTTTGTAGTTGAGGAAAATGAGGGAAATAGAAGTTAAGTGACTTGCCCAGGGTCACACAGGTAGTAAGTCTCTGAGGTAGGATTTCAGGTCTTCCTGACTCCAGGTCCAGCCCCTCTATCCATTACATTTTCTAGCTGCCGCAGATGTAGTCTGACCAATACAGAGTAAAGTAGGTATCTCACCTTTCCTTTCTTTTTCTGATCGTTATACTTGTTAGTGATGCTTTTTTTTTTTTTTGGTAGCATCCGTGTCTCACTGTTGACTCATAGGGGAGATTACAGACCATGGTGACTGTTTACTCTTCTTCGTGTAATCTCCTCTGGAGTCAAATACCACTTTGGTCCTTTGTTATTTAATTCAATGATGTGGCAACTTAAAGAATGTATATTCTACTTTTCACAAATGTGAGTACACTTGTAAAAAGATGATGGATGTTCCCAGATTAAAAAAATATTCACCCAGTCAGATAACAGGGAAGTACTGTCTGTCGTCTGCTTATGATTTGGCCCGTTCTTGGGAGACCTGAGAAGACCAAGTTAGGGAACCCGGGGGGGAAAATACTCAGTAGGGCATGATAGTTGTCTCTACACATTTTGAAGGCTCTCATGTGGAAGAGGCACTGAGGATTCTGTTTTTTACCAGATGATAGATCCAGGAGCAGTAGGTAGAAGTTATAAAAGAGGCAAATTTAGTAAATATTTACACCTTTTATACCTTGTCTGAAATGACCTGTGAGACACCCACAGTCATACCAAGATAAAATGCAACATCAGAGGAAGACTATCATAGAGAGTCTCTACTTGACGTTTGGTAATAAATATAGAAGAAAGATAACACATCTGTCTTTTATAAAGTTCAGCTGAAACCCATTTTGTTAGGCCTTTTCCCAATAATCATCTAAAATAGATGTAAGAGGGGCAGCGAGGTGGTATAGTAAATAGAGTACTGAAGGACCTGAGTTAAAATCTAATCTCAGACACTTGATACTTACTAGGTGTGTAACCTTGGGCAAGTCACTTAACCGCAATTGCCTCACCACTTCCCCCTCCAAAAAATAAAATAAAATAAAATAGATTTTAGGTCTAGGTCTAGCTGTGACTAATTAATGAAAGCCTGGGGACAGGGGTAGGGAAGGAATTCTATGTCTTTCAAGAAAGCAGTAGTTGTTCTCACTCAGAGACCTTTGAGGAGGGAGGAATCATTTAAACCAGCCCCTACCTGGTTGCCCAATTCTTCACTGGCTGTTATTGTTGTAGCTTAGGACTTGAAATTTAGGAGCCTAGAGTGATAGGGAGCTTCCGTTCTTCTGTGGGGATTCAACTCATTCACAGTAAGTACACATAGGGTGTTTAGAAAACAAATAAACATAATTTGGTATGTGTAAGGAATTTAGTGACCTCACTTACTTGCCAGAAGACCAAAGAAACCTTCAGTAAAGTTGGCTTGCTTTATTATCTTGTGGCGAGCTCCATATTTTCTCATACTTAACTATTGATATCTGAAGACCCTCATGAGTCTGTTTTGACAAAGAGACAGGGCCACTGCCAACTAAGGAAAAGCAAGAAAGATCTTGATATAGGTGGCACTTGAGCTGATCTTTTAAGGAACTTTGTGATTTCCATGAAAGGTTAAAGATAACTGCCTTTCTAATTCAAAAGGGAATTATTGAAACAAGAATTTCTTTGACCATGAACTTTGGAGCAAGAGGGAGTCTTGGGTGGGAAAAGTGTGAATGATGATGCATAGTTATTCTCTCTTCTAGGTTTCCCTTCTATGGGTGCAGACCAGAGGTTTGAATCAGGTGATTTATGTGGTATTTAGTGTATTTAGTACACTGCAATTTGGTGACAAAAAGGGCAGAAAACGTTTTTGTGTAAAGAAGATTTAACTTATCTATCTAGCTCTGTATGTATAGATATAGATAGATGGAAAGAAATGCATTGGTTTCGTATGTAGTAAAGTATATACTATATATACAGCCTTTATATACAGGGAGTAGATTTCAGTTGCCATGATTTGTAACATAGATGCATCCCTCGTTTGTTCATCTACATCTACACTTGCGAGCTGAATTGCATTTAGAAGAACAAGATGTTCAGCACTAACTGAACAACAAACAAGCCATTTCCTAGGATGGTTTGAATGTAGTAGAAGCAATAGGTCACAAGTTTCCAAACTATTCCACTTAACCTTGATGTTCCACAAAGCAACTCTAAGAACTGAATCTAAGAAACCATATTGATTTGGTGTCTTGCTGCTTTTGTGCCTGTGAACAGAGTGTACTCATTACCTATTGTTCTGAACTCAGCAACCTCCAAGGCCTCCCCTGCTCAGCTAGATTGGCAATGAGATGCTATTGCTCCACCCCCCTGTGAAGAGACCGATCAATCACTCTACCACTTGGGCCTCTAGGAGGAGGACAGGAAACACAGCTATTTTACCATGTTTTGCTGTTCACATCTGCCAACAGCAGTATGGCATAGCTGTGCCAGACAGGAAGGGATCAAAACCACAAGGGGAATTTAAGAGAAAGACTTGTACTTTTCTGCTACATTGAATTGTTAATTTTACTAAAATGATCAATAGTGGGCTCATTAAGTTTGCTGGAATCATTTCCCACAGTAAAAATTGAGAACTTTTTGGTTAGACTTAGATAAATTTGGATGTAGTTTGAATTTGGTTGAATTGAACCAAATAAGTTTGATTGTAGTAATTATATTTTTTTTAATAAACCTCTTATTCCTGGAAGTATGAAAGGGTTCTTTTCTTCCCTGAGTTTTATTCTTTGAAAGAAGAGAACAGGGGTCTCTTGAGTGACACTTTGGTCCAACAAGGAGTTAATTCTCATTAACAGTTGCCACCATAATCATTCTGAGTAGCTTGAACCAGCTGTTCCTTAGTACTCTGCCAAGGTAGACCACATTTGAGATATTGTTTTCAGTTCAGCACATTGAGTTTTTAAATGGGCATTGACAAGCTGAAGATGGTACAGAGGGAGCCATCTAAAAGAGTAGAGGGACTGAAACCTTACCATGTGAAAGTTAGTTGGGAGAGCTAAGGATGTTTAGTATCTTGGAGGAAAGAAGACTTTTGGTAGGGGGGGGGAACAGTGGGAGAAAAGGCAACTAGCTTTATATACTTAGATAACTGTTGTATGGAACAGGGATACCACTTTTTTTGCCCCATAGGATAGAATTCAAGACATTGGATACAAGTGGCAGAATCATATTTAAGCTCTGTGTCAATATAATCAGTGTAACATCTGAGGATCCTTTCCTCAACTCCTACTTCCTTTGCTGAACTGGGTCCCAGAGCTTGACTACATCTTCCCCTCAGAATTGTTTTTTGAACGATATTGCCTATGTCTGGACTCCAGGCATTTCCACTAGTTTTCCCTCAAATGTTAAATATTCTTTCTCCTCATCTCTTTCTCCTGGCTTCCTTGGATTCCTTCAATTTTCAGCTGAAATCCTTCCTTCTACAAGAAAATTTGTCCAGTCTTTTTGTTTCTAGTGCCTTCCCCCATTGATTATTTCTGATTTATCCTGTATATAGCTTGTTTGTACATATTTGCAGGTTAACTCTCCTGTTAGATAGTGAGCTCTTCAGGAGCAAAGACTGTGTCTTTTCCACCTTTCTTTATATTACTAGGGCTTAGCAAATTGCCTGACACACAGTGAGCAGCTAATAAATATTGATTGACTGATTTGATCTGAACCCCACCTTCACATTGGAAAAAAATTCCCAATAATTAGAAAATTTCCCATATGGACTTAGGCTGCCTCAGAAGGTAGAGCCTTCTTCCTCCATGAAAATTGTCTAGTAAAGACTACGTGACTGCTTACTGCTGATGTTGCAAAGGAAATTTAGGAAATATATTGGATCCTATTACTTCTGAGCTCTCTCTTAGCCCTTAAATTCCGAAATTGCACAGTTTCGTGCCCTTGCTATTTTCCATACTCCAAAGACATGCATAGACCAATGGAGGCACTATCCATGCATCTCCACTATTCAAGAAATACAAAGTTTTTGCACATTTCCTCAGTGCCAGTTCCAGATTGCGACCAAAAAAGTCTCATACGTGGAGCTAGGACTGGAACCTTAAAGGAGAAACATGCAAACAACTGGTAATTAATTGGATAAGAACTTCCAGGAATTAAAGACGGAGGATTCTTCAGTTAACATTATGGCTGCAGAATGGTCTAGACATTCTGCTATGCATTTACTGTAGCTAGAATTAGACTAGTGACTAGGTGATTAAATATTAAATAGATAATAATAAAATAATATTAGATAATAATATAATATAATATTGACCCTTAGGATGATGATAATAATAGTAACAGATTTTTAGAGCTCTTTGTGGCTTGTAAACTGCTTTACATATATTAGCTAACTTGTTCCTCATAAAAACCCATGTGTTAGTTGCTACTCTGATGCTTGTTTCACAAAAAATGAAAGAGACTCAGAAAGATTAAAGTCACACACTGGGCAAGTGTCTGAGACAGGATTTAAACTCAGATTGACCCTGACCCCAGGTCTAGTGATCTATCCACTGTGCCTGAGTAATTTTTTCCAACTATTAGCTGATGACAACTGATAAGAATCCAGCACAGATGTACTTTTGGTGCACAGTTCTTTGGAAGGTAATTCCTCTGATTCTAACAGCACAGTAGATGCAGCTTTCACTCAGGGCACATGGGTTTGTTTATTGTCCACTTCTTTACTTCAGAATGCCCAAATTAGGATTTATATATATAGAAATAGGTATGGTGTAATGGCAGGAAAACAACCTTTAAATAATAGCAAAACACATCAAACAATTTGATCAGCAACTTATCAAGCCATGTCATAGGCCCACTTGAAAACCATTTCAGAATCACGTTGACAGAAATCAAGAAAGAACTAGAAATGGTAGGATAGTACTAGAATTATTAGAGGATGCAAATGTAGTTTTGGAACCAAAATACAATAATTAAAAACTAAGAGAATGCCATGCCAATAGCAAATTATTTATAGAATAAATTTCGTACCAAAATATATAAAAATAAATGAGGAAAACTGTCTGAAAGAAATATAATTTTTAAAATGAAGGGAGATTAGCACTGCCACATATAAAAATGTGCCATCAATCAATAACTATAAAAAATTAGCACTGGAAGATAAATAGAAGATTAGAGAAATATATCAGTAGACCAGAAGAGAGAAAATAGAAATTGAACCCAATAAGTAGAAACAATGAATATTTTATATACCCATAATAAAAAATATTTGGAAAGAGATCATTCATCTATAAAATTACTAAGAAAACAAGATGACTGTATGAACAAAAGAAAAGAAGTTATGGGTAGTTTCACACCTCATCACAGACTAGAATCATCCATCCAACCACATAAATAAATGAAAACCAACTCTCTGATTTTAATATTAAGAAAAAAAGGTATTTGAAAACTTAAAGAAAAAGAATAGTACAATTGTCTGAACTATAGAGAGAAGGGAATTTTTATTGATAAAATTAATAGAAACCAATAAAAACAAACTTGGTGATTCTGATTACATAAAAATAGAAGAATGTTCTGAGATACAAGGAGTATCTTTTAAATTGAAAGAAAAATGTTTGGGAAGATATTTGAAGTTTGTAAAATCAAAGTTTGACATAGTATTCAGATGGAATGGACACATCCTTTTTAAAGTTATATCATGTTTTTATGGACATTTTTGCTTTTCTGAATCTTTGTATCTTTTATGTAAGTGTGCCTCTGAATATATCCTTTCCATCTTACCTATATAAGGAACCATTTCTTTTACTGAAGATTAAAAAGGAGGAAATGAAAAAATCAGCAAAACTAATCATCACCTAGGACTATATCTGAAAGTTTATGCAGTGTTCCTCAATAATAGTTGCTCACATCTGCAGTGAAAGAGATGAATGACTGAATGAATAAAAACCCATTTATTAATTGCTTACCATGTGCTAAGTGTGGGGAATACAATAGAAGAAGCTAGTTAGTTCCCACTTTCAGAAAGATCAAACTAATTCAGAGACACAGTCTATTAAAAAAAAATTCAATTGCAGAGTGTATGGAAACATCAAGAAGTCCTAGGGATGTGGTGGCTGGGTAAATGGAAAGGCACAGAGGTCATTAGATTGCAGAAGTAGGTTAAATGATGGTATTGTGAGGACTACAGGGCTTAGTAGCAGGACACTTCATATAATATTATTTCCTTGATTGTTCTTTTGCTTGTTTATGTTTTTTCAAATGCACAGTAGGAATTTGGGGTAAGATGTTTGCCTAAGGGTTGTATAAGTTTGTTTGAGTGTTTGTTTATGCTCCTTAAGGTATAATAAAAGTATTTCAAACCTTTTGTATTGAATTACATAGTTGACTCCAGTCCCGTGAAAGACCTTTCTTTTGAGTGGTTTTTAAATTGATGATGCATTTTATCTTCCTGATTTGACCAAATGACCTTCAGAATATCAATACAGATAATCCTCAGTCAAAGAGACAAGGGATAAGAGCTACTGGAATTGCCTCATGAGTTGGGAGAGTTGTACCTTTTGGTTGTTCTTCCTTTCTTTAGCCTGTAGGAGGACTTCATTCATAGAGCACTAGCATACTGAGTCAAAGGCAGTGCTCTGTCTACTTATTACACCTCACTAAACCTACAAAGAGCAAAATTCATTATGTCCTTAGAGTCAGGCAGCTTCTAGCAAGGTCATACACAATACCCATTCTTACCCAATCCTTATTATTCAATGTGTGTGACCTCAGACAAACTGAGTCCTGAAAAAAGCCTTAATTTGAAAAGGCCAGGGTCATCCACTACAACCCCAGTCATCTTGACCTTTGTCTTGCCACTGGACTAGAAAGTGAGGCTGACCACTTTGAGCATCTCTGCCCCACTCAAATTCAATTCACATTCAAGTCAAGACATCACCCTCATGATGCCATTGGTCCTCTTAGAAAGGAAAGATGAACAACAAGTATGTTGAGCCTGAACAAACATTAGAAGTCATCTAATCCAAGAAGAAACTGAGGCCCAAAGAGGTGATTTTAGTCACCCAAGATCATACAGGTGAGTAACAGAGCAAAGAATTAGACTCAAGATTTTTTTTTTTACTATAAGTTGAATATTTTTCCCACTGGGCCATTGCCTTCCTCAGCACTCAATTTAAATTTGTTACACTTTTAGCATACCTACTTTGGCATATGCTTAGCATACCTTTCTCCCTTAAATTAGGAATAACTGAACACAGGGGAAATTGATTTTTGTTTAACTCTGCTTTTGACATGCCCCTTATATGACTCTATCCTCACAAACATTCGTGTCCTTCAAATTTAAGAGAGTCATGATTTGCAAGGTATGAACAGCCCGTGCATCAGTATAAATAACAATTCTTCCACATCTTACTAAATGCACTTCTTACTTTGTAGTGACTAACAACAAACAAAGAAAAAAAATAAAGAGGGCCTTCTAATGATGAGCCTCATCACACTTAGCCAGGCCCATATTCAAAGCATTTCTAAGCTGATAGGATTTTCCAAAGTGTGTCTTCTCTCTCAAGAACTCTAAATCTCCTCCATAAAGTGTTGAAGCATCAGAATACTATGTAGTGAACTGACTTTTATATAAACAGAAATAGATAATCACATGCTCAAAGATGAGCAGTTTAAATGGGACAAGTAGAGTAAAGGCGAAGGTCACATCATTTTGTGTGTGGCCTCTATAGAATTCCACAAGTAGTTTCATTATTCTTTATCATGGAGAGAAATGGGTTGTGGGTAAATTTAGAGTTAAAATATTATTTCTATTCAGCCAGTATAACATGGTGCCATAAATCAGTTAAGAAGACTATGAAATAATGTTAATTGATGCAGATTTCTAAGCTTACTGAACAGTGTGCCCGGAAACATCCAAAGATGCTTTCATGATCTAAATGTAATACTAGTTCCAGATTTAGTGAATGAAATTGGAAATTTATTCAGTGCTGCCAATGATATTATTACATTTTTGTATGAAAAATGCACATTAAACTACAAATGACTGATCTAGGTTCATTTTATTTGTGAGCTACAGAGTATAAATATTTAACAAACAATTATCATGGAGGCATTTGGTTCGCATAAAATTTATTCTTTACATTGTCAATTTTTTTTTCTTCTACCTGAATAGTCATTCATTATGGTGTTAATTTTGAAGTTCTCATTTTTCCTCTTTAACAGTAAGACTGTTTTTTTAAATGATAGTTGAAATCAAAAACCTTTTATGCATTTAACCAGGATAATTAAAGCATTTTGCTTTCCAAGAAAGCCAGCGGTAGGATGTCATGGAAGTCCAAGTGTTTTGGCATGTTGTTGTTGTTGTTTGTCTTTTTGGAGGGTGGGAATCAGGGGTAAATGATTTGCCCAATGTCACACAGCTAGTAAGTATCTGAGACCAGGTTTTGAACTCAGGTGCTCCTGACTCCAGGGCTGGAGCTCTATTCACTGTGCCACCTAGCTACTCATGGTATGTTTTAGATACTCATTAGAGAGGAAATCTTTTGCTGCTGTTTAAATTTTTAAAAAAAAAAATAATATTAAAAGTTAGCAGTTATAACAAAGGCATTCAAAATATAAGGGAAATCATGCTTCCCTTTTTAAAAAATGTGTTATACTACAAAGAGAGCAAAGAAAAAGAAAAATGACCTATGTCTCTAAAAATATTTGTAGCAGTTCTTTTTGTGATGGCAAAGAATTGGAAACTGATAGAATGCCTGTTGAAGAATGGCTGAACAAGTTATGGTACACGAATGTAATGGAATACTATTGTGTAGTGAGAAAAGATGAAGAGGACAGTTTTAGGAAAACCTTCATGAGATCACAGAGAGTGAGATGAGTAGAATCAGGAGAACAATCTGTACAACAATAGCATTATTATAAAGATAATCAGTTGTGAAAGACTTAGCTACTCTGATCAATATGATCACCTCCAGAGAGCTCATGATGAAAAATGCTGTTCATTTCCAGGTAGAGAACTAGTAGTGTCAGAGTACAGATTGAACCCTAGTTCAATATTTTTTTAAAAACCTGCACGTGACTCTTAATGTTCTCTCTTTTATCTCTGTCTAATGAAAAGTTGAAGGACATAGTACATGGCTCTGGTATAGTCACTCTCCTCCTTCATGTTGCTGTAATTGTGACAGTGATAAAAGTATCTTATATTATATGGAAACAAAATTCTTTGGTTAGAATTCCCCAAGTGCCCCCTCTTTTAATTACCAGGATTCATATGTTGAATTGAATTCACTTCTTATTTTCTTCATGAATTTTTCCTTGAATATCCAGTGATTTGTCCCTCATCTGAACTCATCAAGTACTTATTATCCAGACTAGAGTTATTGCATTGTATAACTAAACTGGGTCATAGAAATATCAGGAGCAACCTCTGACTCACTGTCAATATATTATTTTTCATGGAATCTCAGACTTAGTCATTTTATTTATTTGATCCTTAAATTTTACTAATTTTCCCTTAAGTATCTAACATAGCAAGGGAGAAATAATGTCATGGGTAAATTGAGCACAAGTTCCAGGAAAGAGAACAATCTTTTGAGTTCTAAGAAGAGACCCAGATGCGGAGGTATTAGAAAGTCTAGGAGAGAGCTAAACAGAAATAGACCCATCACCCTGTACCCTAGATTTAACAGAAAAAAAAATATGTCAGCATCTCCAATTTCCATCTGTGGTTTATAGACCAAAGAGCGTGTATATTGACACCACTGGCTGTATGTTCAAGTATATAACAACCTTGAAAAGGGAACATTTCTTATTTCATAATGATCATAAATATTTACTGAGTAACTGCTGCATTGTATATACTATGCCTTGCCTTCTGTGAATGACCCTGAAGCTTTATCTAAATTCCTCTCTTTATGTAAGAGAAAAATTCTTACATATTCAGAGGTAGGTTCAGTTAGAGAAAGTTCTGTAGGACCTTTGTTAAAGAAAACACTGGAGTTTGCAGAATGTTTTACTGGAAATGAACTTTATGATCACCTATTCAAATTCCTTCATTTCAGAACAGGAAACTGAGGTCCATAGAGGGAAAGTAAGTTGTCTCAGGTGATGATGAAGATGATGATGACAACTCACATAAATATAACACCTTGAAATCTGCGAAACATTTTTATGTAAACTATCTTATTTGATTCATACCATAACCCTAGGAAATAAGTTTTATTGTTATCTTCATTTTACAGGTGAGGAAATTGAGGTTCAGACCACTTAGATAATTTGATCACACTCACCCAGATAATCAGTATCCAGACAGGATTTGAACCCATTTTTTCTTCCCTCTGAGTCTAGTACTTTACCGATTAAACTTAAAGTATACAATAAACTTTTCTAGGACAGGGACTGTTTTGGAACAAATATGCAAAATCAGATCCTCTCATTGGCAACATACAAAAATAATTACCTTGATGTGATTTATGTTTCTATGAGGCTATGATTAGAGTGGGAGTTAAAGAATGAGGGGCTCAAAACCCACTGGGCGTTTAAAATCCAGAGACCTTTCTTAGGGATTCTGCTTCGTCTCAGACCCAGGGTACTTAGCACAATGCTTGACCCAAAGTAGATGCTTACTAAATGTTTATTCTCCCTCAGTTTGTAATGGCTGCCACTATTCCTCCCATATTCTGTTCCTTTCACTTAGATCTCCTGTGGAAGGAGAGTTAGGATTTTAATTTTTCCAATAACCTGCTGTTTCTGAAATAAGCACATGCTTTTCCTTCCAGTTTTCTGAGATGTTAGGATTTATGATTTTGATTTGGGGTTTTGGATTGGGTTGGTATGACTAATAATAATAGCAAAATAAGAGGAAGGCTTAAAATAGGAAATGGGATACTTGCAGAAGTAAATGACCCTGATTTTTTAAAGAAAATGTCAAAAGTTAGGTCTTAGTGTTTCTTAGCTATTCCTGTGCATTGAATTTCCCCACAGTAACCAAGACCCTAGTCCTATCTGGTTTGGAGGCTAGATCAAGCTTCCAGGCTCCAAGTTTGAGGTAAATTCACAACTACAAAGCCTTTATGAGTCTTCTATAATTTTATTCCTCTTTTTTTTTTTGAAGTATTGATCCCCTATGTAAAAAAATTTCTTTCCTATATGATTCCCAAAGATTTTACCCAATAAAATAATAATTCAACCCTTATAATGACCCCCATTACTCTCTCTGGATGTCTTAATGGCTCTAGACCCCTAGAAGTATTTTTTCATTCTTGATTCTTTCATTACTCTGTTCTGGTAGGTTTACATAAAGTGTTGCCATTATGTAGTTGTTAAGAATTTCTCATCTTTTTAACTTTTATTAACTTTCTTACCTAATGTGTTGGGCTAGTATCTGGGCTAGCTTATCACCTAAAAGTCAGGTAGTCTAGTAATGAATGATGTAACCGGAGGAAGTCATCCCCACCTTTCCTTGAAGCTTTTATCTCTCATTGCTTCTCCTTACCACGGGCTCCAGCAAGACTTCTTTCCCTTGTTTTTTTCAGAGCCCATGCCCTGTCTTGAACCTCCCACTAAGTTTTTGCATCCGTCTGATGGACTCTTCCGGTCTTGTTGGTCTTGTTTCATGTGAAAAGCTAAGATGACTGGCAGGCTCTCTCTAACATCAACAAATGTTTTTGTCTTTCTTGTCTCAGGCTAATACTTGTACCTATTCCTTTTATCATCTTTGATAAATGCCCCTCAGGCAATGTCACTCAGCAAGCATTAGCTTATCACTTACTGTGTTAAAGCCATTGTGCTGCGTAGTAGAGACATAAATAAAGATAAAAACATGGTCCTTGGCCTTTTAGGAGCTCACATCCTAACAGAGGAGAGAACAAGTAACTAGATACGTATAAGATACAACACACACACACACACACACACACACACACACACTCTGTAGACAGAAAACAGAGAGAAGGCATTAACAATGGGAAGGATGGGAAGTCTCTAGCAGAAGGTAAGTCTTAAAGGAAGCCAAGGAAACTGTCTTCCAGTTGATGCTAATGATAACTCACATGGATATAGCACCTTGAGGTTTGCAAGACATTTTATACAAGCTATCTTTCTTATTCAATCCATACCACAACCCTAGGAAATAGATGTTATTATGATCCCCATTTTACAGGTGAGGAAACAGGTTCAGAGAACTAAAGTATTTACACTTTTTACATGGAAAAACACTTTCAGAAATAGAAAAACTAGACAATTTCTCTCAAAAGTTTTTAAAAGAATTGTAAAATCTAGCAAAGTATGATACATGTAATAAACACTTAGTAATTATTATACGAATGAGATCCCACTTTCAGGCTATTCTCTCTAAATCCCTCATGTTCACACTTGAACTATTCTTTGATTAACTTTATGGAAGACAGCTAATAACAGCTTCCCCTGCATATTAAATCTTTCCTATGTAAATTCAAGTAATATGGTAACTACACAACCAGCTTTTCCTACCTTAATTATTTTTATATCTTTTTTTAATTGTTATTATAAGAGGCATGGTTGATAGTCTAGGCTCCAGGAAGACCTGTGTGATGCTGGGTAGGTCATTTAACTTTTTAGATCTCTCAACAACTCTATAACGCAGAGGTCTATGAACTATGTCTGAGGGCCACGTCTGTATTCTAAAATATCAAAAACATTCTTACCTTGGAGGTGTACAAAAGGAGGCTATGTTTGGCAAGCAGTCTGTAGTTTACTGGACCCTACTCAAAGGTTATATACTGCAGAAGAAGGTGCTCACCATCATTAGTAGAGAAAGCTGCTTCTTCTTGGGATGTCCTATAGTCACGAAATCCTAGATTCAGTCCCTATGCCTGTGCCCTTTTGTGATATTAGCAATCAGAAACAAACACAGATATTTCAACCTACTAAAAAGAACCCCAAAGTAGGATTACTCATGAAACCACGACTAAGTCTTTCTCTAGTTTATCTTGAGGGAAAAAACCCTACATATTAAATTCAACAAGATAATAACAGAATTATCATTTGTGTCCCCTTGTAAACTCCTTTTTTATCTGTTATTAAAATTTTACTGATACTTTTTTCTTGCATTTTTATCATTATCCTCTAACTCATTTCCACCTCACCCCACAGAGAAACCCAGATAACAAAGACAGAGTGAAACAAAACACAACAACCTTTTGGGCTTGCCGGAAAATGGAAATCTTGTTTTGCAGCTCTGGTCTGTCACCTCTCTGCCAAAGAGTGGCAACTTTACATGTCTATTTTTAAAAACTTTTGAGAAAATATTCCTCATGCTAACTTTATAAGAGGTGAATAAAACCATTTTGTTTCTCCATAATTTAGTTCCTCCATTTGCAGAATCTTTAAGTGCCATTCTTAATAGGAGAATTCATCATTTAGTACAAGATTCAGATATAGATCTAGGTAAACTATGATACCCTAATATAGAACTATGTTTCAAATTGTAAGTCCTGTTCCCTGATAGCTGCTTAGAAAGGGGTTGTTCTATTATTATACTATTGGCAACATTGTATAGCTTCACAATAAGAAAATAATAAGAAAGGGAAATTTCTAGATATCAGTCCTGGTCTATTGAGAATCTTTTGTCTTCCTCCTTTTTTTTGATCATAAAAGATTTAATTCTGTGCCTTTCTTAAAAAATGTGTGTGTGTATATACATACACATGCATATATATAGTTATATATATATATAAATATATGTGTATATGTGTGTGTGTGTGTATATATATATATATATATATATATATATATATATATATAGTTTCTCACTTATATCTTTGCTTCTATAGTGTTATAGATGGGAGTTTGAATTTAGCATGTAATTCAATTCTTTTTTTTTTTAACATTGATAGATATTTTTAGTGTTACAAACACTTCCAAATGATTCTCATTCCATAAAAGGTCCCTTGTAACAAAGTAAAACAGTTAAATAAAACTAATTTTAAAAATTTTTATCTGAAAGTGGGCATATTTTACATCTATAGCATCCCCACCTCCATTTTTAAATGAACACAAATCTCTTTTCTCTCCCTTCTACTTCTACTTCATCAAAAGGAAAAGAAAAATAATTCTTGTAAGAAATATGCACGGTCAAGTTAAAAAGTCCCTTTTTGGCTATGATACATATGTACATACGTACATTCACAGACACATATGTGTCTTATTCAGCACACTAAATCTGTCATCTCTTTGTCAGAAGATAGATAGCACCTGTAACCATTCAAAGTCCTTCATAACCCAGCTTTCTACTACCTTTACAATCTTCTTACAAAATACATTGCCACCCTCCCCCCTCCCTATCCCATACATACATACACATATTCGTCAATCCAGTAACACTGGACTTCTTGCAGTTTTATAAAGACAAAACCCCGTCTCTCAGATTTGGGCATTTTTTTTTTTCCTGACTATCTCTCATGCCTGGAACATGTTTCCTCCTCATCTCCACCTTTTGGCTTCTCTCCCTTTTCCTAAGCCCCAACCGAAATCCTATCTCTACAAGAAGCCTTTTTCTCCCT